>CM035411.1:112610243-112712743 GCA_020310875.1 Ceratopteris richardii
AGAGAGAGAGAGAGAGAGAGAGAGAGAGAGAGAGAGAGAGAGAGAGAGAGAGAGAGAGAGAGAGAGAGAGAGAGAGAGGACTTTAAAAAGAGGCCAAAATTGGCCTATGAGACAAAATATACATGAACGTGATCCGATCCATTGTTATCCCAAAAGAAAAATAAAACATGTGAGTACAAAACAAAGTATAAAAGGAGGGGGTAATAGTTGGCCTCAAGGGTGTGGGGTGCTATGGGTATGCACTCTATATGCTGAGGGGGTGAGATACAAATATGATATGCATAGGGAGGGGAGGGTGGATGGAGTCATAGCCCTCTAGATGCCTGGAGTGGATGTAGGATATAATGCATCGGTGGGTAGGGCATCGTGGGGAGCCTCAGAATGCTCTGTACATCCAAATCGGCGGGGGTGCGTTGCGGACGTATCTATATCTCCATGTCATTGCATGCATGAATCGCTTGAATCTCTCTCTCTCTCGTGGAGACAGGCTCTCCGGACTAGGGGTCTCGGTCGTCGGCGGTGTCGTCTAAGCTCCGCTGGTCTATGTAATGTGACAACCCGCATCCGGCAGCTGTGGGTCTGAAGAAATCTGTAATATGAGTCTGGGGGGTCGGTTGTATCTCCATCCTCTAGAGAAGTGAGGCACGGCAGTGCTTGAGCTCTACTAGGAAACGACCTAGAGGGCGTTGGTCCTCCGTGTCCAGTAATGCCGTGATCTCTTTGGGTCCCTTGAAGAGCTCTGGGTAGCGGTCTCTGATATCCTCATATGCGTAGCATCTACATGTGTAGTGCTCCTCGTCCTCTACCTCTACTCGGAAGATCGTGATAATCTCTCCTCCCTGGGGGTGTCGCTCGCCCAGCCTCAATCTTGAGCTAGTGTGACGATACTCTGAGCTGCCCAATGGAGAGTATGTGTCCATGTATCGTGGTCTCTGGATGAAACCATCCACTGTCACTATCAGGAAGTGCTCTCTGTAGTGGTACCTCTATGTGGGAAGAGGCTCCTGTGGTGCTATCCATGTCTCCCTGATGTGTATCTGTAGTAGGTCCTGACGGATGATCTTGTTCCTCTCTGAAGGAGAGGGTAATGTAGGGGGAAGAGAGGTTGTACTGAAAAGGGGGGAGGTCGGCAATGCTCATGCCAGGGTCTGCTAACCATTGGTAGGTCTGTGCGTACCATACTCTCTCATGCCCTGTCTCTACCAAATGCTTGGAGCTCTCGAATGCAATCCCTGACTCTCAAGATAAAGGTCACTAGCTGGAAGAGGGCCTCCACTATTATCAATGGTGTGCCAAGCTCAGCCCGTATAATGTCATGTTGAAGCGAGGGCTTACTGCAGAGCGAGCGCGAGTTCATGGTGACCTGGAGCCTCTCAATGTGCATCCACATCGCCGCTATAATGCTTGGTGCCCATATTGCGGCTGCGTACATCAGGTCTGGTGTCACTAGAATATCAAAGAGCAACCCCTTAGTCCGGGGCTCTTGGAAATGTGCATGAAAGCAGCGTCTCTCCAATCCGGCAAGCGCCGCATAGACTCACGTCAATCTGTCTCTCGCTGCCTGGGCCATGGAGAACATACTTGTACTGCCCGAGAAGGTGACACCTTAGTAGTTGTAAGAGTCCACTACCTCTATCTGTCCTCCCATTGCGGTGAAAGAGGCTCGATTGCGTACTGTCCTGGAGGTGTGGAAGATCATGACCTTGGTCTTTCCAAGGTTCACTGTGAGTCCTCTCTCAGTGCACAAGGTATCGAGTGTCTGTAAATGTGATTGGAGCCTCTCCTCTGACTCTAAAAGCACGATAATGTCATCAGCATACAATAGGATGTGTAATGGCGTACCTCCGAGGTCTCTTCCTTGCCCTCCTCGCTGTATATACTCCATGATCTCGTCGATGTAGAGACGGAAGAGAGTAGGTGAGAGAGGGAAACCTTGTTTCTCACCAATGGTGCTAATAAGGCTTTAAGATATGTTGTCGGGGCAACGTACCCTGCGTGTGACTCGTGCATACAAAGCATGGATGGCTCATAGCATGTCTGACGGTAGCTGTAACTCTTGGAGTCTTCGTATTAGTCTCTCTCGGGGGATCATGTCGAAGGCTTTGTGGAAATCCACAAAGAAGCAGTAGAGTCTCCGCTTCCTTGTCTTCACGCTCTTGATCAGGCAGCAAAGCACGAAGATATGATCGATGGTGGAGAAAGTGCGGCGGAAGCCTGCTTGGCCGCTTGGCCGGGTGCTCTCATCCCAGTTGCCTCAGCTTGTGTACTAAGCTCTGCCTCTAGTACTGCGCCATAGATCTTGGCTAGGATATGGCCTATCATAACAGTCCTGTAGTTCCTCGGGTCCATCATATCGCCGGACTTGTGGATAGGTGCCATGGTGTGCGTAGTCCACGAGTCAGATAACCTCTCAACCAAAGCGCAGTTGAGGAGGTGCACGATCATGTGGGCAACTATATCGATTATGTATATGAAGTGCTCGCCCTGTAGTCCTATGTGGTCTGCTGAGTGGCCATGCTACAGCCTGTGGATGGCGTGTCTTACCATGCTTGCTGTAAAGAGGGTAGATATCACTAGGCGCGGTGTGTGTGGGGGGGGGGGGGGGGGGGGGTGGGGGGGGGGAAGGATTGGCAATGGGGGTTGTCTTGAGACATCATATAACCTCCGGGTGTAGGTGTGCTAAGTGCGAGGATCTGCTATTGGTGTAGGTGGGAGTGGCTCACGTAAGGCCCTCCATGCGGTGGTGCACTCCGTACTCATGAGCAAGTCAAACAACTCTGCGTCCTGCTGCTCCTTGAAAGCTCGCTGCTTCCGACGTGTGAGAGCTCGCATCTGTCAACGTGCCTCCCTCTCCGTGATGGATCCTAAGATACTCTGTTCTTTGAGGTGTCGGTATGGTATAGCTGTCATCACTCCTTATCGTACCATCTATTTTGGGGTGTATGCCCCATCCGTTTCGAATGTGTGATGCTATGGGTGGTGTATAGGAAGCCGAAAGTGCTGTGGGTGGTGTATGGGAAGCTAAAGGTGCTGTGGGTGGTGTATGGGAAGCTGAAGGTGTATGGGCAGTGAGGGTGTCCAGTGGGGCAGAGGGATCAAGGGAGTAGATGCCCTCTCGGGCATGTGAGCTATAGATGTCATGGACAAAGAAAACCATCTTGAACCTCAAATTCCATGTGAATCCTATATCTCATGATTGGTTGAGAATGAGAAGAAAGCAATGCTTCCATTGCGTCCGGAACGTGCTAAAAGCCTAAGATGGACTGTCTTCTTGCTTGATTCTGACATCCAGAGACCATGCTTTGAAACGATGACATCATCGATGACATCATGAATTCGTAACCGCCCTTGAACTGCCCTTGGAAAACCTCTATAAGGAGGGGTTAGCCACATTCATTCTCAATCTTGCCAATACCAATCTTGGGAGCTCAAGGAGTCGTGACCGCCAAGTAAGTACTCTCCAAGTTCCAATTCCAGTTCCATTCTTGTTCCTTGTTCTAGTCTTGTCTAGTCTAGTTCTTGGACATTTTGTCTTGTCCTCTTGTAATCTCGTAGTACGAGATCTTGTGGAGTTCTTTCTTGTATCTAGTTCATCTCCTAGAAGGGAGTTCTTGTAATCCAGATATCTTGTTTCATACTTACGATCCCGGGTTGTGAGATCTCCTGTATCATCTATAGTCGAGTTATTCATACCTATCAGTCTCGGGTTGCGGGACATCTTGTATCAGTCACGTATTCTTGTATCGTTTTCCGTTCGTGGATGTTCTTGTTATCAGAAGTGTATTTCCGAAATCTTGTCTACTGTAGTCAGAGAGCACAATCTAGTGCTTCCCTGACATTTTGGCAAGACTAGCTTCTATCCAAGACCAGACATCATGGAGAATGCTTATGAACAGATTGTAGCATCTCTTCAGAGTCTCCAACAGAAAGTCGAAGACCTAACTCATGGACAGACACAAGTCGAGATGGGACGTCCAAGAATTACAAGAACGAATCAGGAGTCTTCAGACAAATCAAGGGAGTAGCTCCTATTTTATTTATAAAGAAGAAGGATGGGACTTTCCAGATGTGTAGACTATCGTGGATTGAATAAATTCACTATAAAGAACAGATACCCTCTACCACTCATATCAAAGCCCTTGGAACGCCTTGGAAAAGAAAAATTCTTCACGAAGATTGATCTTCAGCTTACAACCTTGTCAAGATCAGAGAAGGAGACAAATGGAAGACAACATTTCGAACAAGGTATGGCCATTTTGAATATGTAGTTATGCCATTCGGTCTTACAAATGCTCGAGCTGTCTTCCAACATATGGTGAATGATATCTTTCGAGAATATTTAGATGATTTTGTTGTAATATACCTTGACGATATCTTGATATTCTCCAAAAATCTAGAGGATCATGAATGTCATGTAAAGATAGTCCTTGAGAAACTAAGAGAAAAAGGATTATATGCAAAATTAGAGAAGTGCTCTTTCCATAAGACAGAAGTGGAATTTTTAGGGTACATTGTATCATATAAAGGAATTTTTATGGATCCTAGGAAGATTGAGACAATCCTTGATTGGCAACCACCTTCATGTCTTCGAGATGTACAATGTTTTCTAGGGTTTGCCAACTTCTACAGGATATTCATAAGAGATTACTCCAAGATAGTGACACCTCTTACCCAGCTTACAGGGAACTCCAAATTCTCATGGACCGAAGAAGCAAAAAAAGCGTTTCAGACCTTGAAATCAGCATTCACTATTGCTCCAATTCTAGGTCATCCTGATTTTAGTAAGCCCTTCTTCCTAGAGACAGATGCATCAGACTTTGCCCTAGGGGCCATTCTTTCCCAATATGGAGATGATGGACACCTACATCCAATTGCATATCATTCAAGAAAATTTTCCCCTCCAGAAATTAATTATGAAATTCATGATAAAGAACTTGCCATAGTGGACGCGTTTGATACCTTGCGTCACCATCTAGGAGAAGCTCATAAAGTTAGTTTGTATACAGATCACAAGAACCTAGAGTATTTTATGACCATCCGCATCCTCAATAGAAGGCAATCTCGATGGAGTAACTTTCTATCCATATTCGACTTTGTCATCACATATTGTTGTGGGAAAGAATCGGTTGCTCGGATGATGGAACCAGGTCATCCGTCAATTGGGGCGGCACACGCAGGGTGTTTGGAATAAACTCAGGTACATTAAGTATACTTACAGACTAGAATAAGTAAAGGTTCAAGTAACTCTAACTACTTATCGTAAGAAAGATCTAATAAATCTCTAAACTTAACTAATATAAAATGCTTATCACTCTATGATACTATGGACCGTATGGTTGAGTTGCCCTATACATAGCGATAGCGTCTTGATATGAAGGTAAAATCAATGATTCTTCAGTTATGTGTTCTTTAATAATCTCTTCTTCTTGGTTTTCAATATGCTGTGGTTGAGTACGTCTAATTAGAGGTGGTGGAAATAAATCTTCACTATCCTGAGGTTCGGGAGATGCAATGGAAAATAAAGTTAAAAACCTAGTAAGACAACGATCATAAGATACGGAGATTAAAGATTCTTTTGTAATTTGGTCCTTAATGACGACTTCTACTTCTACTTTTATAGTTGCATTACTTTTAGATCCACTTAAATGCTCTGTGGACATCTGTAATGAAGATCAATGGAAATAGGAAATGAATTAATGAAAATAACAAGAATAGGTTTTAACAATAATAATGTTAATGATAAATCTTTCTAAATGATAAAATTTAGCTAAAATGATGATAAATTCTAGTGAATCCTATACAAAGATATTGTTGTAGCTAAATTGGAAGTAATCTTCAATGGGTTTTCACAAGATAGATGGATCTCTGGATCATATAATTGTCAAATTCTTCACTCTTTGGCAATGCTCTTCGGACACTTCTTCTTTTCAATGTTTGCAAGAAAACATTAAGAGAAACTAGAGCATGTCACACATATATATATACATATTCAACACATTTGTAAACCACACTTTTGGTTTTGCTTTATTTCCTCAATCACACTTTAACTCATTAACACTCACCACACTTCTCATTTTACTTTAACCACTTTAATTACACAACTCTTCTACTCCTCTCTTATCATCTACAACAACTCACACCATTCCTTTAAATTTACCTTTCTCACACTTTAAATGCACATATTTTTCTCACCATTCTTTAATATTGACTCATATACACCACTCATTATTTATCATTTTAGTTTAATTACCCTAAATTTCCTAATTAAATAATTTACTTAATTTAAGCTTACATTAAGGTTTTAATTAATTAAATACCTTAGTATTTATATTTACACACACTAATAAATTAACTAATTAAATCATAATTTAACTTTTAATAAATAAATGCCTAATTTATAGATTAATTTAATTAAATACCTAATATTTTTACCCTTAAAACATACTAAAACCCTTGGAAACCTCCTTGAAACTCATTGGAACCCATTGGAAACCTAGTTTAACCTTAGTATTAACCCATTGGAATCTTTTTAAATCCTATCACTAACCCTAGAATTAACATTCTAACTTAAATACACATAAATTAATGTAATCCTAGGGATTTATACCCATTTTTCAATGTTTCATTGGCTCAAACACACATTAAATGAACAGTTTAGGGTAAACCCTAATATGAGCACATATCAACTTCATAACTTTGTACCTGTAAGCATTTACAGAGAGATAAGTTCCAAGCAAAACATTTAATCAATAGTGTAATAGAGGAGTTAGAGGTAACCAATGAACATGTTTCAATTTTCCTGGACGTCAAATGGAAGGTGGAAAACCTTCCGACATCGTTTAGGACGTCAACAATATGAGTCAGATGCCCTGTCTAGAAGATCTTACCTTGCACCAAAGAAGGGTGAGGAGGCCTTTGATCTACAAGAGAGTGTATTACTCAAGCCTGAGCATCTCCTGTTAGTAGCTATCTCTTCAAGCCATCATGAAGACTCAGCCTTGAATCAGTTGATCCGTGAGAATCTACCACAGGATGAATTGTTTTGTAATGTTAAGCAGAAAGCTCAAGAAGGAAAAGTCCAAGAAATAAACGAATTTCAGGAAAAGGATGGATTATTACTCTATAAGAACCAAGGTTGCATCGGTTCGCGTACCGGAAATTCCGGTACCATAATCCGGTTCGGTTCGGTTCCATAGCGAACCTTACATCAGGTTTGTCCATTGTTTTTGTATGGTTCAAATGACGTTTTCTTGATACTCGACCCAAATTGTTGCCAATTTACAAGGTACATACACATACATTTGTTCATACATAGTGCACACACACATATATATGTATATAGATGTGTATGTATATGTGTATATATAATTTTTACATGTATATACAAAACCTACTACGTACCTTACGAACCTTACCTTGGAGATAAGATTCGGTTCACGTACCTTACCCGTATCGAATCTTACGAACCTTACGAACCTAACCACCTTGATAAGAACCTATTGTATGTCCCTCCAAGAAAGCTCTTCGATGCACCATAAATTATCATCAAAATGATTGGTTCGAGCTTTTACCCTTTGCAGAGTTTGCCTATAATAATAGTGTCCATACATCTACCAAGCACACTCCCTTCTTTGCAAATTATGGATAACATCCAAGGATGGATATACAACTCTCAAATCATGTCAAGAACGAAGCTGCCAGAGATAAGGCCCAGTACCTCATGGACATTCACAAAGAACTCAAGGAAGAGATCCATAAAGCTCAAGAGCAGTACAAAAATATTATGAAGATCAGCATCGTGTTCAAAATCCATCCTATCAAATCGGGGATAAAGTGTGGTTACTCAGGAATAATTTGCAAACTTCGAGGCCTTGTGCAAAGCTAGACCATCAAAGATTTGGTCCATTCACCATCTTGGCCAAGATTAATCCAGTCATCTTCAAGCTCCAATTACCAAGTATCATGAGAATATATCGAGTTTTCCATGTGTCCATGTTGGAACCATATCAAATTTCACCATTGAGGGGGGAGAGACCAGGTCCTTCACCACCTATCAAGATTGACGATCATGAAGAATTCGAAGTCGAGCAATATCCCGAGGAAGATTGGAGTACCTTGTTCAATGGAAAGGCTATGATATCAGTGATTCAGTGATCGTACTCGGGAACCTGTAGAAAACCTTCAGAGAGCACCAATCAAGGTTCGAGAATTCCATAAGAGAAATCCAATGAAGTCGAGACGAGAGAACATGACTTCTCCTCGTGGAACTCGTCGCTTGAGGGGGAGGTGATGTCATGGACAAAGGAAACCATCTTGAACCTCTGATTCCATGTGAATCCTATATCTCATGATTGGTTCAGAATTAGGAGAAACGAATGCTTCCATTGCGTCCGGAACGTGCCAAAACCCTAAGATCGACTTGCTTCTTGCTTGATCTGACATTCAGAGATCATGTTTCGAATTGATGACATCATCAATTCGTAACCGCCCTTGAACCGCCCTTGAACCGCCCTTGGAAAACCTATATAAGGAGGGGTTGGACACATTCATTCTTAGTCTTACCAAAACCAGTCTTGGGAGCTCAAGGAGTCGTGACCGCCAAGTAAGTACTCTCCAAGTTCCAGTTCGAGTTCTTGTCTTGTTCCTTGTTCTAGTCTTGTCTAGTCTAGTTCTTGGACATCCTGTCTTGTCCTCTTGTAATCTCGTAGTACGAGATCCTGTGGAGTTCTTTCTTGTAACCTCGTCTCCTAGAAGGGAGTTCTTGTAATCCAGATATCTTGTTTCATACTTACGATCCGGGGTTGTGGGATCTCCTGTATCATCTCTAGTCGAGTTATTCATACCTTTCAGTCCCGGGTTGTTGTAGCGGGGTACTTTGATACACCCCTAAAATAATGTATTTTATGTTTTGCTTTTCAAGTTGCAGAAGCCAAGTACAAGGCAAGTTACCTCGAATTCGAGCAAGAGGAGAAAGCGAAGAGCAAGAAAATGGAGAAGAGGGGATCCAGCTCATGAGTTCATGAAGAAGGCAGAATTCCCAATTTCCTACTTCACTAATTTCCCATTTCACCTATTTCCCAAGTTGCCTAATTTCTCATTTCACCTATTTTTCCAAGTTGCCTAATTTCCCATTTCACCTATTTTCCCAAGTTGCCTATTTTCCGAAGTTGCCTATTTTCCCATTTCACCTATTTTCCCAAGTTGCCTATTTTTCCATTTCACCAATTTCCCAAGTTGCCTAATTTCCCATTTCACCAACTTCCTAAGTTGCCTATTTTCCCATTTCACCAATTTCCTAAGTTGCCTAATTTCCCAAGTTGCTTAATTTCCCATTTCACCAATTTCCTAAGTTGTCTAATTTTCCAAGTTCACCAATTCTCTAAGTAGTCTAAATTCCTAAGTTGACCAATTTCTCAAACTAATCTATCTTTTTTAGTCAAATTTTACAAGTTAGTCGACTTACTCAAAAGTTCACCATTTTTATGAAGTTAGTCTACTTACTTCAAAAGTAGTCTATTTTTTAAGAAAAGGGTGTACTTTTGATTTAGTCTACTTTTTCACTTGAAAAAAGCCACTAAATTTTCGAGATCTCC
Source organism: Ceratopteris richardii (assembly GCA_020310875.1). NCBI lineage: Eukaryota > Viridiplantae > Streptophyta > Polypodiopsida > Polypodiales > Pteridaceae > Ceratopteris > Ceratopteris richardii. The sequence continues at coordinate 112,619,837 of CM035411.1, forward strand.
ATATGGTCTAAATTTTCAGACACTTGCACGCGGAGAACTCATGGACGGTGGACGGCGCCGAATACCAGAATTTGGAAGATAGTGATGTTGTAGGAAAAGTGGACCAAGAAGGAAGTTTACAGAGTGTCAAAATTGTCGGTGAGCCGCAAAAGAAGAAACTAATTTTGTCCCCTTTTGCCACTCTTCACTCCTACCAATCCCATAGAAAAACTATATAAGAAGACCTCTCCATCAAAGAAGGGGAGATAGACAGAGACACAAACACAAGACCTCTACATAGTGTGTAGAGGGGGAGTCCCTTCTTGCTTCTCCAAGGGGTGGATGGCAGATTGAAGCATGGAATTGGGAGCTTTGTGAAGGAGGAGTGGGTCGGGCACTTGACTGCAATAGGTGGAGTTGAGCAAGGGTGGCTGCCAATGCCTGCCTTACAAGTTCTCAAGTTCCTCGGCTGAGACGATGTCTTCCTTTTCTTATGGAGCAGTGAGTTGGGACTCTCCCCCTCAATTGTCCATCTCTTTATGTTATGCTATAGTATCTTGTCCATGTAATTAGTCATCGGATTATCTTGTATTGGGAGAACTATCATATTCTTGTCTATGTAATATTACTCTTATTTCAAGTCAATGTTTGTCCTTGTTAGAATGATTTCTACAAATAAGCTGATCGCATCTCATGTGATATTTTCTTTGAAGAACTCCTAGAATCCGTGCTGTTCTAAATCTTCAATAATCCATGCTGTTCTAAATCAGCCTGCTGCTGTTTTTTTTATGTATGCCTGAGAGAGCATAGGGTATACTTCCCTAAGGAGAACCCCCTTGAGTAGAAGGTGCCCTGGGAGATTAAGCATTCATTTTTCCTCTTCAAAATGGAGTGCCGGGTTCTCCCTTCTTCAGTTGTGGGACATCTTGTATCAGTCACGTATTCTTGTATCGTTTTCCCTTCGTGGGTGTTCTTGTAATCAGAAATGTATTTCCAAAATCTTGTCTATTGCAGTCAGAGAGCACAATCTAGTGCTCCCTTGACAATAGATGTGTGCTAGCTCGTGTCTAAAGTGGATGGTGGTATGGGCATGTGCTTGCATGGCGGTGGGGTGGGGTATGCATGGTGAGCCTCATATAGAGAGGGCAAGGTATGTGTTGTCAAGTCCAATCGGCATGGGTGGGATGGTGAATGAGGTGATGAGATGTATCGCCTTTGGGGGTCTGATAACATAGTCTACCACACTGCCTCCCTCCGGTGTCGTGGGTGGGATGTAAGTGAGGGCACCTGAGGTGGGCCAAGTGGCCATCCCATTATAGATAATGAGACGGTGTGCTACTCCCATCTGGAGTAGGTATCGGCTGTATGAGGTGGGTGTGGTAGTATCGATTGAGGCTCTGAGTGTAGACACATCCTCCATAGGGCGGAGCATCTGAGGGTTGTCAAAGTCGTAGGTATCGCACGGATGACTCTGAGTGCGAGCATTGAAGTTGTGAGCAATAGCTTGAATGATGTGTGTGTGTGTGTCTCCTCGCATCCATACATACCCTCTTGTACTCTAAAATTAGCAATGATCTCGGATGGTCTAGTGGAGATATGTGGCCATCATGCAACACTCATCCCCATTACTACCGAATACCTTAAGGTATCCCCCGAGCTTGGGACCTTGGCTAGCTTGCCCTTGTCCCTCACACACATGGACTTATCCCTATGGATCAATGTCATGATCCCTATGGATCAAGGTCTTGCACTCTCTCCCCCTTCTAAAGATCATTGTCCTCAATGATCAATGAGGGAAAGTACTTGCGAACCAAAGCTTCTGATTCCCAAGTAGAGTCAGTAAGTGGTAATCCTCTCGAGGCTACTAGATACTCCTGGATGACATAATTCCTCAAACACTTCTGTCTCTGATCTAGTATCCTGTCTCGAGAATGATCCATGCTATTACTTTCCTGCAAAGAAACAATACCTTCTATTAGATTATCCTCCTTGGAAATATACTTTCGAAGTTTACTGACATGAAACACTGGATGAACTCTGCTATCTAGAGGAAGCTCTAATTGGTATGCAACTTCACTTAGTTTTTTAACTATCTTCCAAGGTCTACCAAACCTTGGTGAAAGCTTACTACACTTCCCTGTGGATAGTGAAGTAGATCTAGCTGGTGCTTGAAGAAAGACTCTATCTCCTTCCTCAAAGGATCTAGAAGATTTCTTCTCTTACAGGGAATATTGTCACATGCACCACCAACTCCTCTTATCTTGTCATGGGAGTTGATAAGATCATTCTGACTATTTCTGATGGTAGTTCTTTTACATTGTTGGATGCTTTATTTGTGCCAATAATCAAGAAAAGTCTGTTATCAGTTTTAGCATTAGCCAAGATTGGCTTGGTTATGAAATTTGTTGATGTCAGTTTCAGATATACAATTCATGCTATGTCAAATGGGGATGTCATTATTGCTTCTAGCATTTTATGTCGTGGGTTGTATAAGCTCATAGATTATGAAAAATTTGTGAATGATTTAGCATGTGTTGTATATGATTGTCAAGCTATCTCAGATGCAAAGCTTTGGCATGCACGCTTTGATCATCTGAATTTTGCTAGTTTGCTATGCCTATAGAAATCTGAAATGGTGTCCTCTCTACCCAAACTTGAGGCACTTGATAAACATATTTGTGAAGGCTGTTATTTAGGCAAAATGTAGCGTTCCCTATGAGCGGCGTACTGCATCTTTGCTTTAGCTATTTCTAAATTTGCTTGGAGGTACGCTAAGAACTCCAAAGCATCAGGACATTTCTTTGGCATGCCTATGATACTAGGAACATTGTGATTCATGCCATATTTCATCTCAAAAGGAGACATACCTGTCACCTTGTGAGGCCTATTGTTATAAGCAATCTCATCTAGTGGCAAATAACTATCCCAATTTGTCTATCTCTCAGGCACGTATGCCCTCAACATGTCCTCGAGTATCTGGTTGACCCTCTCTGTCTGACCATCTGGCTGAGGATGATCACCACTGGTCATCTTTGATGAAACCTTCAGTTTGTCAAATACAAACTTCCAGAAGTGTCCTGTGAATTTGATATCCCTATCTGAAACTATGGATGTCGATAACCCATGCAATGCGAAGACATGCTGGATAAACAACTCCGCTACTTGTGGAGCTTCTATCATCTCCTGCATGGGTATGAAATGAGCCATCTTGCTCAATCTGTCTACCACAACTAGGATAGTATCCCGCTCCCTTTGGGTTCGTGGTAACCCAACTATGAAGTCCATGGATACACTATCCCAGCTATGATCTGGAATCTGTAAAGGATGCAAAAGACCTGGTGTCTTTACCCTTGTTGCTTTGTTGATTTGACACATAAAGAATACTGAACATAAGTGTGGACATCTCTAGCTAATCCATGTTTTGGTTCTTCTAACAAGCTATATTGTCTTGTCAACACAAGGATGTCTTGCGCAAGGCACATCATGGTTATCATGCATGACTTTTCTTCTCAAATCTTGAGAATTTGGTATGCAAACCTTTCCTTTCCGTTTGACTATTCCATTCTCCTTTGAGAAATTGGAATATTGGATGGACTTGTTCCCTCTACAAGGGGAAGAAACAGTTGGAACTCTCCCCTCTCCTATAATGGAGTCATCATTGATGGCTCTAATAATCTGTAACAAATGTGGATCTTCCACTTGTGCTTCCTTTATCTCTTGAAGCAATGAGCTTTCTAGAACTGTAAACCTCATTTAATACATTATCCATGATAATGCATCAGCAACTATATTCTCTTTACCTCTTCTATATAGGATTTCCATGTGAGACTCCTGCATGAGCTCAGCCTCGCCTGTCTTCCTCGAAGTTCTGGCTGACTACAAAAATGCTTGAGTGTATGGTGATCTGTGCATACCTTAAAGTTTGCACCATAAAGATAGTGTCTCCAGACTTTAAGTGCATGCACCACTGCATACAATTCTTGTTCATGCATTGGCCAGTTGTGCTGTGCACTGGTTAATTTCTTGCTTTCAAAAGCTATTGGCCTTCCATCTTGGCTCGGAACTGCCCCTATGGCTATGCCACTAGCATCTCTCTCTAACTCAAAGGGTTTTTGTGGATCTACCACTTTGAGTATAGGAGCATCTGAAATAACTTGTTTCAGAGTATCAAAACTATCTTGCTTCTCTTGCTTCCATGCAAATGGAACTTTTCCTTGAAGCAAGTTCGTCATAGGCGTTGCTATCGACGAATATGAAGAGATGAATTTCCGATAGAAATCGGAAAGTCCTAGAAATGACCGTAACTTCCCCTCATCTTGAGGAGTAGGACAAGACAATATAACTGAGACCTTCTTGGGATCCATCTGAACCCCATTTGCGCATACCACATGCCCTAGATACTCTATCGTCGGAAGAAACAACTGAGTCTTCTTTGGATTAACATTCAGCTGGTTCTCTATTAAGACATTTAATACTAATCTCATATGATTTTCATGCTCATGCCCAGTCCTACTATACACTAATAAAACATCAACAAAATCAACAACACACTTTCCAATGAATGGTCGTAAAATGTCATTCATTAACATCATAAATGTAGTTGATGCATTAGTCAAACCAAATGGCATGACCAAATACTCATAATGACCAAAACAGGTCCTGAAAGCTTTCTTATATACATCGTGATCTCTTATTCTAATCTGATGGTAGCCACTTTTTAAATCTATTTTACTAAATACAATGGCTCCACCTAGAGCATCTACAAGATCATCAATCCTGGGCATGGGATATCTCTGTTTGACATTAGTCCTATTGAGTGCTCGGTAATCGACATACATCCTATAAGATCTGTCTTTCTTCTTCACAAGAAGAACTGGTGCGGCAAAGGGTGAATAGCCGGGTCTAATCAGCCCCTTGTGTAGGTACTCGTCCACAACCTTGCGGATCATTTTTGTCCTACAAACTCATTCGAAATGGTGGCCGAGTAGTCGGACTCGCTCTTGGTACCAATTCGATTCTATGCTCTATGTTCCTTCAAGGAGGCAAACGAGAAGGTAATTCTTTCAAGAACAACTGTTGGAATTATGCTCTCACTTTCATTGAAAGTGTTGAAGCATTCTAACTAGAGTCTCCATGACTGCATGAATCCATCATAATACACGATGAATGCACAAAATAAAGAAAATAAATATACTTACAATCAATCTTAAACAACTTGGTAGGGTTTACCAATCGCGTCTCTTGGAGATCTAGCTCTCCACGGATCAGTAGTCGCCTCCCCTCATGCTCAAACTGATAAACATGCGAAGCAAAGTCAATGGCTGGTCTCTTCCTCATATGCGACTTCTTACCAAGGACTACATCGAAACTTGCTAGTCTCGCTATCTCAAAATCGAATCTGACCTCATAGGACTGGATTTGAATATGTAGATCGACAACTCGTCGATCCCAGGTCTGAGTTCTCTTCCCATCGGCTAACTCTACTGTATAGGTATAGTCTGATGACACAGTCTCTAGATTTAACCTCTTGAATAGTCGGGAACTAATGACATTATGTGTCGACCTAGTGTCAAAGAGTACCTTGACAAGCTGTCCTGCCATGACTCCCTTCATGACAACGAGTTCTGTGTCGGGAAACTGATATCCTTTCTGTGCCACTGGCGAAAGCACAACGTCTGGATAGTCTGGACTTTCTTTGTGACCGTCATTGCCACTATGGGAAATGATAGCATTGATGGGGAATCTCCAAAGTCCTCATCATCATCAACCCCAGTCTGAGTAGGATTTATGACTATGGTGGCTGTTATCTTCTGTTTCTTAGGGAAGTCCTTAAATAGGTGTTGCCCTAGACACCCATAATATAATCCTTCTTTCATTGCCTTCTCTTTCTGCTTAGGGGTAAGTATCGAGTTATTATAAGCCAAAGCAGACAGTTTTCTCTTACCTCCTGCAACTATCTTGATCATATGCACCTACTTAGTCTCTCGAGAAGGTTGTCCACTGACCGAACCAGGAGTAGGTGTGTGGAAGGATTGTCTAACCTTAGGCCATGAGGACCTCTGGCCCTGGAAGCCTGTGCCCCTATGTCCATCCTCATAGACCAAAGCCATCTTCGTGGCCTGTGCCAAGGATTGACATCTCTCCTTCCTCACTAATGGTCTAATAGTTTTCCTAAGTCCCAAGATGAACTTGTTGACTTGGAGAAACTTTGGGATAGAAGCACCTCTATATACTTATCCGCGTACTCCTGAACTATCTGATTCTTCTAACCGATGAAGAACCAAGTGTCTAGCGCTCTAGACCTCTCATTAGGCCGAACCAAATTATTATAGAACAAGATCTTGAAATTATTATAGAACAAGATCTTGAATTGATCCCACGTCTTGGGCTCTTTCTTATCTTGTTCGATCTTACGCCACCGCCTATGGTGATATCATAAGGTTATACGGCCTGCTGAATCTCCTGCCCATAATCCACAATATGGGACAAGCGGAAGCATTACTCCCGCTTATTGAGCTATTGCTCAACAGCATCAACAGTCCTAGCACTAGTCGAGCCATGGTATCTAGGCGGCTTAAGATCCTTAAGCTCCCATTTGGCTTCTTTGACTAGGATGTTATCGCTAGGGACCGTTAGAGTTTGATGTGCATATGGAATATCTATCTCCATCCTTGGAAAGTCAGGCTCTAGGACATCTTCCTCTTTCTTGGACGCAGTGACATGTATCAAGATATCACAAAGTGTGCTTTCTAGACGCGTAATCCTATTAGTCATGGTCTGAATAGGATCTGCGGGTTGCTCTTCTATGAGTGTCTCTCTCCTAGAAGGGGATGATGGTCCGGAGACCATACTAGGATATGGTCAATTTATGTTTGTTTTTTGTTTTATATATATTTTTTTGTGTTTTCAAATAGTACGCTCTATGTACACCTAAGTAAAGCAGTGGGGGCGGAAAAGAAACGAATCACAAGCCTTTTAGTATGTTTTGAATTCTTGAATGCATATGCAATACTAATTTTCTAAATATTTCGGCAGCGTAATAATGAAATTTTGAAAAGCGGAAAAACTATACCAAGTAATAGACAAGCATTTTCGTTCTAACGGTGCCGACAGGCACAATCTAACTACTAATAGACTGAAGGGGATTACACACCCTGAGAAATTTATATTTCTTTACTCGCTAACTTGCAAGAAAATACTTACTTGTCCCTGCAAAGAAGAATACATGCACCGTACAATACGAGTCCACTTCTTAACTACACATATAGGCTAGATGCTATGCAAAGTTGCATGTCCTATATGCAATATGATGCAAAAAAAAGAAACAATGCATATGAATTGACAAGAGACTTATCTGGGGGCTCAAAACATAATTTGCACGTGTGTGCAGGTGCTGGAGATGGTCCACCCTTCGTCGGAATAGCTTGCCAAAACTCTCTCGACAGTTGATGCTGCAAGACTATGCTCGAAAGAGGGTCGTTGATGATGAAAGGTCAAACTCCAAGCTCTAAAGATAATTGAAACTGAAGCCAAAGTATGGGTTCCACTCTTTGAAAAGAAGCTCTGAGAGAGCTTGCCACAACAACAAAAATCTCCAAATTTGGAGGTCGGATGCTCAAGATATGGTTAAAAGAGTAGAGGGAGGTGAGCTAAATTGGCTAAATAGCAACCCTTGGCTATGGAGAGGAATAAAACCATCGATTGGTCTTCTTCTGTGTAGAGAAAAGGAAACGAGGGGCGCGTGCTCATCAAGATATATATCCCATATGTAGAGAAAATTGGGAATTGGAGTGCCTTTATATACAGCTGAGTGTTATGATAGTCTTTAAGACAACAAGAAAGAGAAGTCTTCTCACGGCTAAGTACACGGAGGACTCACTCTCTCTCCTCCCTTTGAACATACGCTCACGCGCGGGTTAAGGGGTCGACGTCCCCATTATCTTGGGCATCGTGCACGTCAATCACGAAGGGAAGGGTTCCCAGTTGCCTCTCCAAAAGCCTTTTGCTCCCTCGTCTGTACAGAAATCGACAATGACTCCTCCTCCGACGATTCAACAAGAAGATGCCCACGAAGATAATCTATATGAGGCCGAAAATGCAACTGTACATGAGAACGACGGAAAAAAAACTCCTTCCAAGAAGAACGCTTTAGCTCTGATACCAAGTGTGAGCAATAGCTTGAATGATGTGTGTGTGTCTCTCCTCCCATCCATATATATCCTCTTGTACTCTAAAAATAGCAATCATATGGGATGGTCTAGTGTCGACATGTGGCCATCATGCAACACTCATCCCCATTACTATGGAATACCTTAGGATATCCCCCGAAATAGGGGCCTTGGCTAGCTGGGTCTTGTCCCTCCCACACATGGACTGATCCCTATGGATCAATGTCATGATCCCTGTGGATCAATGTTTGACAGAAGTCTCCTACAAGGAAGACTTCGCCCATCCCGGTGTACTCCATAATGGTGTGAGGGGAAGTCATATGGCGATGGAGTGTTGGGTCCCTCTCCCTCTAAGGGCTGCTTGGGGATATATATGAAGCGCGAGCCGATATGTGCGATATAGCATACGGCGAAGTACGTTGCTCTCTCTTTCGCGAGTCGGAGGCATATACACATGAAGCGTGCCTCTGGGTCTCTGGCTACCACCCGTACCCTGTGCTATAGAGACTAGTTATAGAGCACAGGTAGATCTCTTGATCCTCGTGTAGTGTAGTGTGCTTCCACATGTGTCGGTAGTGAACTGACTCCCACCTATAGCCGTCAATCCTCGGTAAGCTCCTCCCTATCTCATGTGTCTCTGTCAAGAAGACCACGTCCTTGCCCTCCATCACCTCCTCGAGGCGCCCTGGGTGTGTCCACAAAGATCCATTGCAGTTCAAGACTGTAATGCACACCTCTTGCTATGCTTTCTCATAGGCCGCAAACTGCCAGTCGATGGCTCGTCTGTTGATGATGACGTGACCGTCTCTATATAGGGCACGATGTCCCTCTAGTCTTGCCTCGAGGACACGTGGCATGCATGCACGTCTACGCTCTATCTGCGTATGTGTAAGGTCATCGTCCAAGTAGATCGGGGTGCCCGGTGTAGTGCGTAGTACCGCCTGTCCGCTCAAGAAATCTCTCGACAACTTCGACCCATGCATCTTTTTTGGTCTCGAGGTCGCTTTGAACCACCTCTATGCACTCTTTCTTGATGGTCGCCCGTATATCCTCTAGCTAAGGGGCGATCTTCCCCTCCTTTCGTATGCTGTCCACCTTCGTCCTCGTATCCGTAAGTCTAGTGTGCAATCCCTCCCTATCTCGTGAGTGTTGCTTGTGGATAACGAGAAGCTCCTTCGGAGGGACGGGTTCTCCTTCTCCAAGGTTGCTACCTTGGCTTCGAGGGTGACGACTCTGTGGGTGACCCCGTTCAGTCCCAAATCCCCTTCTTTCTTATGTTTCTCTATCAACTCTCGGAGGGTATGCTCTAAAGTGGACAGTTGTTGCTCCAACTTGGGAGCCATGGAGGGGAAGGGAGGGAGGGGGGGGAGGGGGAGAGAAAGAGAGAGAGAGAGAGAGAGAGAGAGAGAGAGAGAGAGAGAGAGAGAGAGAGAGAGAGAGAGAGAGAGAGAGAGAGAGAGAGAGAGAGAGAGAGAGAGAGAGAGAGAGAGAGAGAGAGAGAGAGAGAGAGACTCTTTAACATCTATTAGAGGCAAAAATTGGCCTATGAGACAAAACATATACATCAGTATGATCCAATCCAGTGTGATCCCAAAAGGAAAATAAAGTGTGAGTAGAAAACAAAGTATAAAAGGAGTGGATAATAGCTTGCATCGAGGGTGAGGGGTGCTATGGGTATGCACTCTATATGCTCAATAGGTGAGATACAAATATGATATGCATAGGGAGGGGAGGCTTTGTGGTGTCATAACCCACTAAATGCTTGGAATGGGTGTAGGATATAATGCATCGGTGGATAAGGCATCGTGAATCGCCTGAATCTCTCTCTGGTGGGGACGGGCTCTCCGGAGTGGGGGTCTCGGTTGTCGGCACTGTCGTCTAAGCTCCTCTGCTCTCTGTAATGTGACACCCCGCGTAGAGCTTGGTCCTCGGGCGGCTGTGGGTCTAAAAAAAATCTGTAATATGATTCTGGGGGGCGAGTGTATCTCCATCCGCCGGAGAAGTGAGGCACGGCTGTGTGTCTGAAAAAATCTGTAATATGAGTTTGTGGGGCTGGGTGTATCTCCATCTGCTGGATGGATGGATGGATGGATGGATGGATGGATGGATGGATGGATGGATGGATGGAGGGAGGGAGGGAGGGAGGGAGGGAGGGAGGGAGGGAGGGAGGGGGAGGGAGGGAGGGAGGGAGGGAGGGAGGCTTATTAGCTAAAGCCAACACTAAAAACATACATTCAATGCTTTGAACGCACCGAATGCATGGGACTACATTGATCGGGTCACTTGTGGTTACAAAACATTAGCATTAATGGAGAGGCACTGTCATGCGGCACACTTTGAGGAGCCCCACACGAAAGGGTGGCTATTTGATACACTAGTCATACCGTCGCTGTTGTGTTGATAATCCATTTGGGGACGAGAACTTGCATATCATATATGGACACTAGTGGAGAGACCAAAGATATTCAGGATTTCTAGGCATATACATAGCAATCCATCAATACCACATGACATCATTAGAGTTGAGCTTGCGACACCCTTGATGCTAGTCGAGGCTTTGTCCTTGGTAGTATGTTTGCTCCATAAACTCCAAGATATAGGGAGTATGCGCATCACATATAGGGCTTTTCAGGCATCATGAGATCTTGCCCTTACAAGAGATACTTCATGCTAATATGTCTAGACTAGAGATTGGTTTGGCCAATTATGGATTTGACATGGACCTCCACCACCCTTGGAGTATGATACACATCCTCCCAATAATTCATTCTCTTTGTAGGAAAGAAATAGGATCATATGACAAGAGTTTAGGCATATGTACATACAAAGGACGTGGATCCTACTTAGGGAGACACTACCAACGAAAGGGAGACACTACCAACGAAAGAGCTTCACTATCGTGAGTTTTCCTACAGATTTCCGATCAAGGGTTCATTGAGATCCCTCAAGACATGCATATCTATATGCCACATTACATACGAGTTGCTATTGGGAAGCTTAGAGTATTATCAATCTAGTTGCCACAGTTCTGCCCTCTATATCCAGAGCCCTCTCCCCATATGTCGTTCTGCACACCACAATCCATTTTACCCATGAGCTGTCACGTATTTACACAAATCATCTTGATTCGCATTTGCTTTCACTTGACCCACATGTTGCTCTCGACATCCTCACTTCACAGATTACTATTTTTCTTCACGATTCAGCCATATAGAGTTTTCCCCATCGTGCACTTACACATTCACCATGCACGAGGTCTATGCCTTAAAACGGTTGGTATGTTGAGGAATGTCATGAGCCACGTGGATGTGTCAACATATTAGAGGCTCGATGTCTCAGGATATTAGAGGCTTGTGGAGAGATCATATACAGACAGGCACACTGTCACATGCAGACTCTTACCATAAAAAGTGAGAATGGGAGGAGCAATAGTATAAGGATGTATACCACTTGCTTATGAGTAGGGACAGTAAAGCTACATGGAGATGCATACGCGAGAGGAGGATGTTAACCCCCATCCATGGTCCAGGTATATGGAAGAGATATGTAGAGGGCCTTTATCAGATACAAGACCAGCCGACATGCTTTTGGCGGGGAAAAGTTACTCATACATCATCACAACTGAAAACACAATCGAAAACAGAATTTTCCATGAAGGATTTGGAATCAACATAACATATTTTGGGCATAAGGATTATGAGGGTTAGAGGTAGGAAATTATGTACCTCGCACAAGAAAAATATTCTGGAAAAATACTAGAGTTATTTCACATGGCTGATTATAAATCTCTTGGAGTTCCATTGCCAACATATGTAAACCTAAGCAAAGTTGTCTGGCCAAAAGATGATTCACCCACCAAGGAAATAAAGAAAGTGTCCTCTGTTTTTGTGTGTTGCTCACTTATGTATGTGATGGTTGCTACAAGACTGGATGCATGTGTGTGTTGTGGGGTGCATGTGTGTGTTGTGGGGTGCATGTGTGAGCATGTATTCATTCTTAGCTTTATACCCACTATTGGGAACTGATGACGTTAATGAGGATGTCATAGTATTGAGTGGATACTGTATATAATGGAGTTGACATGCTATATAGTCTTGTGGTTGACTACCATGAGCTTATAGTTGCACTTTCATTTGAGGGTGAAACTGGAGCTGGTTGATAGGTGTGTATATCCTATCAACTCTACATTTTTGTAATTTTTCCTGGATTCTTTGTCGAACTTGCGACCAATTGATAGGTGTGTAGATCCTATAAACTATGCATTTAAAGTAATTTTTCCTATCTTTTGTTTGCATTTGGTGCGAGAATTCATTATGGTGAGTTTGCCCATCACTTCTGGAAGTGATAGGAGAAAGAGAGGTAGATGTACACAAGATCTACAAAGGGTCTTGTCACTCGTATTCACTCTTCTATTGATGTGAACCCAAAAGGTTTTTTTTATAATAAGAAACTTCTAGAGAATTCTTCAAAGGTCCCAAAAGTATCTTTTTACAAAAAAGCTGAAGGAAGTTTCTAGACACTTCTTTTAAAGTACCTTTGTTAAATTTTTTTTTTTTTTTTTTTTTTTTTTTTTTTTATAACTTCTCATTATAAAACCAAAAAAGTAAACCGACACTTTTTGACCATTTTGAAAAATAAAGCTACTCTTATAAAATTTAAGCCTATGCTTTGAGAATTAAGACCCTAGTGAGCTCCCATTCATAATGACTCGAGTCAAAGTAGTGCCCTTGATGCTTACAAGCAACTTAGGCTCTTGTAAATTTGTCAAAAGGGATTGAATTGAGCAGATTTTTCATATAGCTAGATGGCGCGAGCAAATATTGAGAGGCATTTAGAGCTTGCTTGCCACTATTGGAGAAGGCAAGGCCCATATTGTCGGTGGTAGAAATCACCTCACTTTGAAAAGAAGGGCTCATGCTCAGCACGTCATATAGGAATACTTGGCGATATGTCTTTTGGAGAGTGTCCATAGTAGAGAGGGAGAGATCACTTACACTTTCTACATGAGGTTGTCATAGTTCCTTCTTTCTTCTCAGGAAGGCTTCATCCATTGGATGTTTGAAAGGATCTTTTGTTTTGCACTTTCTCCCAAGAGGTTTTCGATGTTCTTCCTTCAGTGGCTGGTTGGGATGACTTTGGTGTGTCTTTGAAGTTTGTCTTAGCTTCCTTGCTTTTCAATCTTCCTTGTTTTGATAGAGGGTTGTGGATGCAGCATCTTGTGTTTCTCTACCTCTTGCTTTTGTGCTTGACTCATGATGCAAGGAAGCTTTTAAAGTTGTATCATCCTTGTTCTAGGTGAATGTACATGTGCTCTAGTGGTCTCTGATCTCTAATGCGTAACCATGATCATGTGTAAGGGATAGGAATTACCTAAAGTGTTGGTAGAGGGATTTTTTTAGGTAATCCTTCGTGTAGTGGTCGTCTGTTTCTGGGCGATTTCTGCATGGTGCTGCATCTTGAGGGAACAATTACTTTGAAAATGATCATATTCCGCACATCGTAAACACATTGTTGGGGCCGTTGGGGTTTGTTTTGACAAGGTCTTCCCCTTGGAAGTGGCTCGTTATTGCATTGGTTGGTATAGAAAGTGGAAGTGGTTGGTAGGGAGTGATGATTGGATTGGCCCTAACCATTTCACACTTGGGGCCTAATTTTGTATTTGGTTAGAGATCCCAATCCCCTTAATGTAATAACAATCCTTAGTTTCATGTCCCCCTTTCTCACAAAATTGGCAAAGAACTTGCCTTTGACACTCTAGAGCGGCCTTGGCTAGCATAGAGAGTACACCATAAACCGTATGTACCTCTTTGAGAGCCTTGAATTCCTCCAATTCTTGCCTTAAGTGTGCCTATTCATTGGAGCCTTGCTTTAGGGTGACCTTTTCTTCCACCAACGCCTTTTGCAACTTGAGAGCCTCTAGCTCTCTCCGTAACTGTAAGATGGAATTCTTGTTTGGAGAGGTGTTCTTGCTTTGGTATGCTTCGAAGTGGACTCTAGCTTCTTCTAGCTTGGTAGCTTCAAACTCGAAATCTCCAACGGTAGCATATGGTGGAAGGTGCTCTCAAAGCTTTTATTGAGAGGATTTTGGAAGGGCCTTCTCAAACCATTTCTTGATCATGAACTTCTCAGGGTTGTCTGGTAGCCTTGCCACTAGGGACCAGGCCCTAGTCATGAGATCCGAGGTAGTTTCACCTTATGTGTAAAATCAGGTTTTCAAGCTCATCAAGAGTTTTTAATTAAAATTACTTGTCCTGAAGGTTTCCATGAACTCTGTCTCCAAAGCCTCCCAAGTTTGGAAGTGGTCTCCTTCATACTTACCATACCATTTATCATCCCAACCTTCCAAAGTTGAAGGAAATAGGGTCATGATGGCATTTTACCTTTGTTGTAACCCATGGCTCTTGAAGATTGGAAGGAATCATCGGGTGTGGTCCTCGGGATCCTTGAGGGCACCATCGCGAAACAAGAGAAACGTGATGTTGATCCTAGACAAGCGGGCCGAAAGCTCTTCGTCCATGTCTTCCAAGCTTGAACGAACTTGAGTATTCATTATCGGGAGTGGTCAAGGATTTTGATATCCTCTTCCATAGTGGCTAGCCTTCTGAATATGCTAGTTGAAGCCCATCCTTTGATTGGAGTGCATTAGTGCTCAACCTTCCTTCTATGGTAACTCTTAATAGGTGTTCTCTTAGGACTCAATTGAACTTCCTTTCATGTCGGACCTCCCGAGAGAGAGAGAGAGAGAGAGAGAGAGAGAGAGAGAGAGAGAGAGAGAGAGAGAGAGAGAGAGAGAGAGAGAGAGAGAGAGAGAGAGAGAGAGAGAGAGAGAGAGAGAGAGAGAGAGAGAGAGAGAGAGAGAGAGAGAGAGAGAGAGAGAGAGAGAGAGAGAGAGAGAGAGAGAGAGAGAGAGAGAGAGAGAGAGAGAGAGAGAGAGAGAGAGAGAGAGAGAGAGAGAAAGTGTTTTTATGTCTATTAGGAGGCCGAACTCGGCCTATGAGACAAATCGATGTACATGGGTGTATCTTCTGTCTATTAGAGAAGATAAAAGTGCTGAAGAAGAAACTGGTAAAGCTGATACATATCTCCGTGATATGCGTGTGGACATACCCATGAAAGTTGGGGGGGGGGGGGGGTGTGTATGGAGTGCGATATCTATGATAGTCTATATGCAAAGGGGTAGTACAACAAGAATGGGAATGCATCTGAAACGACTAACTAGCTCCATCCTGTGCTAGTGGGCGGGTGTAAGATGTGATACATAGGTGGAGGTGGAGTCAGGGCCATCGTGATAGCTGCAGCGGGATCAGCCATCATATGGAATCATCTCTCCTCCATGGCGCGATGGTGACGAGCCTGGATCTCTGCAATCTGATGTCGGTGATGTCTCGGGGCCCGATATCCTCTAGCACGGGGTCGTCTCCTAGCTCGAGCAGTCTGAGCTTGCTGAAGAGTCACCCCTCTCGGTGTGTGGGCTGAGGGGGGGAGGGCTGCAGCACGTCGTGGAATAAAGAACTTAGTGAGCTGACTCTGTCTCTCTCCTGTATGGGCTGCTACAGTAGGCTGGAGTAGGGAATCTCTGTGGCTCTGTATCTCTAGTAGGAATCGCCCGAGCTGTCGCTGGTCTCTAGAGTCCAGGATCTCTCGGAGGGTGGGCTGCCCTGTAAATAGAGCCCAGTATCTACCTCTGATGCCATCATATGCGCTACATCTGCATACAAAGTGCTCCTCATCCTCCATCTCTACTCTGCAAACCCTGCATATCCGCTCCTCTCTGGGAATGTCTGCGGCTCTGCCAGTCTCAATCTCTAGTCTATGTGATGAGACTCTCAACTGGCCAATCGCTACCCTCGAGCTATGAGGCATGTAAGTATCCATGTAACATGGTCGCCGGATGAAACCGTCAGCTAGGATGTCTAAGAACTGGTCTCAATAGTGCAATAGTCTCGATCCCATGTGTGGTGTGTGCCGTGTCTGACTAATGTAGAGCTGCCAAAGATCCTATCTCATCAAAACATTCCTCTCATGACGAGAGAGGTGGATGTGAGGTGAGTCTGGGTCCTACTGAAAAGGCGGCAATCTGTCCATATCAAGCCCATGACTATCAAACCATACTCTATCCTGAGTGTACCAAGCTCTCTCATATCCTGACTTTGATATCTGTATAGATGCCTCAAAAGCTCTACGTGTGAGTCTGTCTGTAGGGAGCTCCCTCATCCTCTGAATAAAGGAGATAGTCTGGAATAGTGCATCTACTACCATCGGTGGTGCAGCTAGCTCTGCCCTGATGATGTCATGTGGTACCGAGTGTTTCCCGCGAAATAGTCGCGAGATCATACGTACCTAGGGCCTCTCGATCGCACTCCACTGGGTGACTGTGAGGCCTAGGGCCCAAACTGTCGTAGCATACATCATAGCTAGTCGGACTAGTGTGTCAAATAGCCACCCCTTCGTGTGGGGCTCCTGGAAGTGTGCCTGGTGACATCTCGGCTCTAACATGGCTAAAGCTGCATATCCTCGTGTGAGTCTATCGGGGTGGCTGCTTGTCTCATGCTGAAGGGGCCAGATAAGCTCGTGAATGTGACTCCGAGGTAGACATAGGAAGTGACCACCTCAATCTGTCCACCGCCGGCTGCGAATCCTGCTCCATTCCTCACCAAGGGGGAGGTGTGGAAGATCATGACCTTGGTCTTGCCAAGGTTTACTGTCAAGCCCTTCTGTGTACAAAATTCATCGAGGGCATCCAAGTGGCGCTGTAATCCATCGGGTGACTCTGAAATCAAGACAATGTCATCGGCATATAATAAAATGTGGACAGGTGTACCTGCGAGGTTTGCACCCTCTCGTCCAGCTCGGAGAATGTAGTCCTCAATCTCATCGATGTAGAGACCAAATAGAGTGGGAGAGAGCGGGCAGCCTTTCTTAACACCGATGGTGCTAGCAATGGCCTCAGACATACCTCCTGGACACTGTACTCTCCCAGTCACCTGCTCATAGAGTGCATAGATGGCCCAAATCATCCTTGATGGTACTCCCAAGCTCTGAAGGCATTGGAAGAGCCTCTCTCGTGGCACTGTATCGAAAGCTTTGCGGAAGTCCACAAAGCAGCAATATAGTCTCTTCTTCCGCACCCTTGCCCCGTCAATGAGGCAGCGCAAAATGAAGATGTGATCAATAGTAGAGAAAGCTCGCCGAAAACCTGCCTGGCCTCGTGCTCGTAGCCCCTCAGTCTCTGCATATGAGCTGAGCTCTGCCTCAAGTATGGCACCGTATAGTTTGGCCATGGTGTGGTCAATCATGATGGTCCTGTAATTCCCTGGATCTAGGGTGTCGCCAAATTTTTGGATAGGCACAATGGTGTGCCTAGTCCACTCCTCTGGGAAGCCCTCCCCTATAGCCCGGTTGAAGGCATGTGCAATCAACGGGGCTATAGTGGAGGCTGCATATATGAGATGCTCGCTCTGCAATCCCGTATGGTCTATCGAACGTCCATGTCGCAGTCGTCCTATGACCCTCTCAACCATCTTGGTTGTGAAAAGAGAAAAACTAGTAGGGCGAGGCTCAAGTGGCTGGGGAACGGGAGGCTGCCCAGGCACCTCATATAATCTCTGAGCATAATCATGCGATGTGTGTAGGTCCCCAATAGGTGTGGTCGGGTGTGGCTCTCGTAGGGTACGCCATGCTGCGGCACTGTCCATACTCATAAAGAGATGGTATAGCTCAAGCACCTGTTCCTCCTCAAAGGCTCGCCTCTTCCGACGTGTGAGAGTCTTCATCTGTCTCGTGGCCTGTCTCTCTGTGATCTCTCCCAATGCTCGCTGAGCTCGTAGTCGGCGGTAAGTATCTCTACATTCCTCATCATACCAACTATGTTGTGGCATAGCCCCGGGAGGAGGTGTGTGACCAGAATGGGTGGTGTGTGGGAAGGAGCTATGGCGGATGTTTGAAGAACTGATGCTATCTCTGAGGTGAGTAGGGATAGTGGAGTGTCAGGGTGAAGCAAGAGAAGACCCTTCTTGACTTGGGCCGCATATATGTGAGCTAGCTCGTGTGTGAAGTGGATGGTGGTGTGTGGGATGCGCGCTGCGGGTGTGCGTGTAGGGGTGTCTCCCTTGAGGGAGAGAGCGAGGTATGCGTGATCAGCCCCAATGGGTATGGGTGGGATGGTGAATGAGGTAAGTAGGTGAATGGCCTCTCTAGATCCCATGACGTAATCTACTGAGCTTCCCCTGCCATCTGTGACTGAGTGTGGTATGCATGTCAATCCTCCTGAGGTAGGCCACTGAGCCATCCCGTTATACCATAATGAGTGTGTGTAGAGTCAGCTGAAGCTCGAGCTGTAGACTCATCCTCTATGGTATGTAGTATCTGTGGGTCTTCTGGGTCAAATATCTCACACTGATCATTGCCTGTCCTTGCATTGAAGTCTCCCATAAGGAACACTTCCCCTAATGCAGAGTACTCTGTAATCTCTTCTGACAAGCAAGTGTATGGTGAGTCCTCTCTCTCTCTCTCTCTCTCTCTCTCAGGTGAGTGTTCCTCTCGAACACCCTATTGATGAAGCCTATATAAAAGCAAAGGAGGAACTACAACAATTCCAAGGAGAAAATGCAAGTGACCAACCCCTCTCTATGGTGGACGCTTTCCAAAAGATATACTAGCATGTGTCACTTTAGGACTTGCTGATCATGTGTTCGATTTCTCGAAGTGAAGTTCTCTCTATCATTAACAATTTTGGCCCTTACCTTTCCCAGTAGTGGCGAGCATGCCTCTGGCCACCTACCCATGCCAACTAGATATATGGCCACCTTGGCATCTCTAATAGATTATGAGAGCCTTAGGTTGATTGTAAGTATGAAGGGCACTACTTTGACTCATGTCATAGTAGACGAGGGGATTAATCTCATGCCGGAATACACCATATCTTGTTGAATGTAAAGTCCCCTAAACTCATTCATTTTATTGTCACATTAGCATATCACAACTAGAGGGTGTACAAGTAGAAGTGCAAGTCGTTATTTTTGTGTTGGATTTTGTGGTCATCATGCTTTTAAGAGTCAAGGGTAGCTTTCCTAGACTTAATTGAACTTTCTTTCAAGTCAGACCCCCCAAGAGAAAGAGCAAGAAAAGGTGAGTGTTCCTCTCGAATACCTTATTGATGAAGCCTATATAAAAGCAAAGGAGGAACTACAACAATTCCAAGGAGAAAATGTCAGTGACCAACCCCTCTCTGCGGCAGACACTTTCCAATAGACATACAAGAAGGTGTCACTTTATGACTTGCTCATCATGAGTCCGATATCTCGAAGTGAAGTTCTCTCTATCATTAACAATATGGGCCCCTGCCTTTCTCAATAGTGGCGGGCATGCCTTTGGCCACCTATCCATGCCAACCAAATATTGGCCACCTTGGATTATGAGAGCCTTAGGTTGATTGTAAGTATGAAGGGCACTACTTTGATTGGTATCATAGTAGACGAGGGCTTAGGAATTAATCTTGTGCGAGAGTGCACCATATCTATGCTGAAATTAAAGCCCACTAAACTCATTTATTTTATTGTCACATTAGCATATCACAACAAGGTTAGTCCTTCAGGAACAATAGAGGGTGTACAAGTAGAAGTGGAAGGCATTATTTTTGTGTTGGATTTTGTGGTCATCATTCTTTCTCCGCAAGGAAGCTACACTTAGAAGGAGGTACAAACGAAAAAGTGAGCACCTCGCATAACACTACCCGAGCACCTCACCTTGCAATAGGTGCCTTGCCACCAGCTGCGTGACCATCAACTCCCTTCTCACCACGTGGGTGCCTATCGGCTCCCTTGTTATTGCTTCGGTGACTACCAATGCAAGTGCTTGTGTGACCCATTGTTCGTAGGACACCCATATCCCAATGAACACCTCTCAAATTGGAACTCTCTAGCTAAAGAGACCTCCCAAGCCTTCCAATGTAATGTGACCCCTCCCAAGCACACATAGAAGCCATTGATCCTACCTACCAACAAGAAGCAAGAAATCTGGTGATAGACTCAGAAGTGAAGGACTTCTTGCAATGGATGACAGGAGTATAGACCAAGCAATGTTTTGCACTTCATGTGGATGATAGTCAACATGACAAGAAAACAAAGGGAGTCACAAAATTATGAAAAGGCGAAAGAGGAGTTTAAGGTATCAACGTGATGGAAGAGATCGAAACGACAAAAGTTAGAGAGAAGTCAAAGGTACTACTTTAGCACCCCAAAGTTTACAAAAGGATTAAAGCAAAAAAGATTTCTTTTAGACGAGTTGGAACACATCATTCTATTGAAAATTGTAAGATTGAAATGATGGAAGGTGGAAGAATCGCCATGGACGAACAATGAAGGTGAAGCTCTCTATAGAGGAAAATAAGGGCATTACATAACAAAATAAGTAGCATACTCATTGTACATACCATGATCATTCTTAGGGCATGTAGACAATAGGATCATCTCTTCTTTTTGGAATAAGGGCAACTCTTCTTCTCAGCACACGACTCTTCTCCTTGACAAGCAAATCTTCTCCCCACGGACTCATCTTGTTCCCAAATGGTTAACTTCTTCTCTATGGTGGTGACTCTTCTTCTCAATGGGCTTCTCTTCCCTTGACAAGAAGGCTCTTCTTCCCAAGTGGTTCTCCTGTTCTTCTTGATGGAGACTCGTCTTCTAAGTGGCATGTGCTTTTTCTCCAAGATCAGCTATTCTTCTATTGGATTTCCCCTCCTCATCTGGTTGTGATACTCCATAGACCCCTCCTTTCGTGATGGGTATCCTCTCTTCATCACCTATGCTCTAGCTTTTGAATTACTATGCTCCCTTCATTAATGGACTTCTCCTCTCCCTTCCCAGCGACTTCTTGTCTTCCTATCTCTCCCTTTTTCAACGGCGTCTCCCTTCCTCATCCTGAATTCTTCCTTGTATGTCACATGTGGGTGCCTTTTCCATGCGAATGGGAAGCCTTCTCCGGGAAGAGAGGCTATAGTAGCGGGCAATCTGTGGAGGCATAAATCGATAGCATGGAAATATTGGGCGAGGCGACCACCTCATGGAATGAGCAACCACCCATGGCATGGCAAGTGCCTTTTTCGGTGATCACCTCTTTCTTGGCATCTAGGCAGCTAAATTGGGCGACCACCTAGGGTGTGTTGGGCGACCAACATTGGCACTGAGTGACTAAATTCATGAAGGGTGAGTACCTAGAATACCTAGCTGGGCGAGTTAATGAAACCTTGGGGATTATTCTCTTGGGTGAGAACCTTTTAAAGGTGCCAATTTCATGTTCAATGGGTTGGGTGACCACCCACCCTTGGGGAGTTACTTGGGCAACACCTCTTGGAGCTGGGTTAGAAGTACATGTTCTGATAGCTTCAAATACCTTTTTTTTGTGCATATGTTTTTCTGACTTCATTTAAATAGCTTCAAATACCTTTTTTGTGCATGTGTTTTTCTGACTCCATTTAAATAACTTTAATGTTGAAATAACTTACAAGTTTCAGTTAAAAAACTTAATAGAAGCTTTGCAAGAACACGTTGATGTTTTGAAGATGGAACTTGGAGTCGTCTTTTGAAATGATATTTGATTTCTGCAATAATTTATTGATCAATTTTTTTTCCTCTATGTGTGGTCTATTCCTTTCTTTTTATGAAGCTACACTGAATGTGAAATTAGTGGACTTCTCATTTACATTAATTGGGAAAACGACAGTGTTCTATCCTCAAATTGGCCTATAATTGAAGATTTCTAATTGCAGGTTCTCTTTCAAAATGATTCGCTGGCAACACTTCTTGCACGAGTTATTGGCATCATAGAACCCATGACACCTGATATGATTCTCAATGGCAAAGAAGCACATAAGTATTTTACAAGGAATTTGATGTTGTATGAAAGGAATCAGGTACGAGTAATGCATATTCAAAATGTTCTAATGGTTTCTGTTTGCATGAAAATAATGAAGCAGTTTGTGGTATGACCTAAAATATGCACTAGAAGTAGTTAGTTCTATTTATTTATTCATTAATGCTTCAGCAACAAGTATTCTTGTTTCTGGTGAGGCAGCTATAGTTCGTCCATGCATCTCATGATTTTTAGATACAGTAGAATGCTGCATTTTATGGTAAAATTTTCAACATTTTCCAGAGAAATGGAGCTTTTTGTTCGTTGTTTAGAGTTCTTTTCACATGCATTTTTTTAAAAATAAGATTTTCATATGTTAACTACAGCTTGGCATTAGAACCTAGCACAGGATTAAGGCAGAATAAAGAATGACAGTATGTGCATCTAGTGAGAACAGACTAAGTTTAAGAGCATGAAGGCCTAGTCTATATTATGCTTCCATAAAATTTTTGTGTGTTGTAAATTAAGATAGACCGAAAAGTGCATGATTAACGCTCACTACTTCATTATAAATATAGGATTCATCAAATAGTAACACAAGCATCTTAATTTTATGTCAGTTTCATGCTTGAGGAGTTTAATTGCAGAGGGTTTGTAGTGAGATGCTCATTTTGAGAACTGTTATGATGTTATCCTGCAATTTTTAAATTAGAGACATACTGGAGCAATGCAAAGTTATATCATGGCCTAGCACAATCTTTAGTAGCTAGAACTTTTCAGCCTGCTGCAAGTATAAATGTATAGTAGTACATGCAGGCACGTGCAGTTGCTGTACACAAACTGCTGTTATATGAAGTTGTTTGTACACAAATATGCTATGCAGTTCTGTACACATTACTTTGTATATAGATTCATCCTCATGCTTTGTTTGTTATTTCACTTGAGGTTCTTTATTGTTGTATATGTAAACCTGTGCACACGCCATGCTTGCTGTGAGGTAAATGTATATTGTTTAGTGAAAAATTGTACTGCATATCTAATCTTCTGTGTATTTTGTAGGAAACTCATAAACTGGAATACCTGTTACCTAAAAAGACATCATTGAGGCATCGGCTTCCTGCTGGTGATCAGGGATTTGTTGATTTTGTAGGATACCTTCTGCAGGTGAACCCAGAAAATCGGCCAAGTGCATCAGAGGCCTTGAAGCATCCATGGCTTACACAGCCATATGAAGTTGTTTGTGAGCAGAGATAATGACTTTGAAGGAGCAGCATTGTACACTTTCCATGGTAAATAACAATGATTGTGCATGCCAAAGGCAAGCTTCTAGGATCTGTGTAGCTGCAGATGGCTTGTATGCCTGTTTGGATGTTACTCCCCAAGACAGCATGAGTGTACCAGTTCTGAGATAGCTGTGTATAATTTAGTATCTCATCTGTGGTGTAACATATTCTCACATGTCCTTGTTTGTCCTTGGATTTAGGTGTGCTTCTTGTACAGCATTGTAAAACTTTCTCCATATAAAGTAAGTAGTTGCTCTATAACAGGGTCTAATGCCATAACAAACTGTGTTTTTTCTCATAATACTTTCTCTATCTCTTTCTCTTGATAGAAAATGTTGAACAGGTAAACCTGTTCTGTTGAGGGTTATCGTTTCTTTATACAGTGGATGAGTTGATAGGCTATATGGAGCCTCTGTCACTTGCTGAAATTGTTTTATACTGGCTGTTCCTCTGTAAGTTCTGAATGGGTTGTTGAGCTGCTGAATTTATGTATTTATCTTGTCGATTCCTTCAGTTTGGTGCGCGCGCGCGCACACACACACACACACACACACACACACACACACACACACACACACACACACACACACACACACACACCCCACACCCCCCCCCCCCCCCCCCCCCCCCCCCCCCCCCCCCCCCCCCCCCCCCCCCCCCCCCCCCCCCCCCCCCCCCCCCCCGCGCCCCACCCCACCTTTCTTTTTTTTCCCCCTCTCTCCTCCCTTCAACTGTAGAGATGATAAGAAAGGTGATTGACATATTACGAGGAGTGGCAGATCATATGTACGATTGGCCAGTGGCAGAACATTTTGTACATTTCAAATATGTGCTTGGAGAACTTGAAACAGTTATGTTCCACCATGCTATGTGGGAGTGCCCACCTGAGACTTGGGAGGCTCGTTCACTATGCCTATCTTAAACTTCTAAGGCATAAGTTCCATGGAGACTGGGATTTTCTGTAGAATCATTGGCACAGCTGTTTGCATCCATTCTTGAGCAGCAACACAACAGATGGGCTGAGAGATAGGGCATATCAGAAATTGGGCAGACGGGAATTGGAAAAGGATTTTCCCACTTTCAAGGATTTTTGGTGCTTTGATCTTAAGACACCATGCCACATTGAAAACAGATTTAATCTAGTTTTTTGTTGATCTGTCCTGCTATAAAAGCGCATCTGTGGAAGGGTCTTTCAACTTTGGAGAGTGAAGAGTTATTTCTTTGAGTAGCTGGGCAGACTGGAGTGAGGACCGTTTATGAGTAGCTTCATGTTTAGTCTATATTCAATCATAAAGTTGATGCATTGGCATCTAAGCCAAATGTCTGTGTGAAATTGAGAGCAGATAAATGCCATGGTGGTGGTTCTGTAGGGATGAACAGAGCACAAAGTTGATGCAGCCATGCAGCACTGAAAACCTGAAGGTTAATGAGACAGTCCAGCCAGCTTAAGTCATAAATTTCTAATAGCTAGACACATTATCAGGGGTTGGGCCTAGTCTAACATTTGCTACCCATCAGCCATTGTTGTGTTGAATTTCCTTGAGCCCATGAGGGTCTAATTAATGGAAGCCTATGGCCCAACGAATGAATTCGAACCCGAAAGAAGAATCCAAGAACAAAAGAAATGCATCAATTGCAGATGGTGGAGAGGCCCACAATGATGATGATATGAGGGAGTATTGGTAGATAACATATTAATAGCAACTTTAGTATCAATCTTGAATTCTGTGATTCAAGATCTAATGAGAATGATATGACCATATTAGGAGATTTTTTGCATTGTGTGAAATGAGGGATCACAATTTTTGAGAAGATGCATTTTTTTGTGGCGTTTCCGTCCTTGATAACATAGCTGATGAATTGTACAACTCATATGAAGGTATAAGTTTCAATGAGAGGCTTACAAGTTGGTGTTCAAAGGATGCACTAGCCAGTTCCTATATTCTAAACTCAATTTTTTATTTTCTCTTACCTCATGTGAAAGGATGCAAGACCTCAAGAGAGACCTCGAATGCACTTGCTACCTTCTTCTCTTCAAATACTAGAGCTAGAAAGAGCAAGCTATGGATGGAGTTCACTACCTTGAAGAAAAGTCCCAAGAAAAGTATGACTTATTATGTCACCAAGATGAAGGAAATTTTGATAAGTTGGGAAGCATTGGAGAGGTGATTGAAGAAGAGAAAATCATGAGACAAATCATCAATGGTATCGAAGCTGATGACAAGTGGGAATCATTCACAACTTCCATGGATCTATACATGGACATGCAAGTACTTGACCTCAACACCTTGATGGGCCAACTCTTTACACATGAAGCAAAGATAAACAGGATTGGTGATCTTCAAGAGGTAATCAATCTTTCGCCTTATATTTTGATAGAGCTAAAGCTACGGATAAGTCAAAGACTAAGAAGAATGAAGATGAAGGTAGCTCTTTCCAAGCCAACTTCACACATAAAGGAAGAGCTAGAGGAAGAGGTAGTGTAGGAAAGGAAGGCAGGGGGAGACCCCAAGAATCTCAACCTTGTAATATATGTGGTTATTCTAATCAAACTACTGTGTGTTACAAGAATGCAAGAAATTCCCGAGGAAGAGGATTCAATAGAGGTGGCTATGGATCAAATAGAGGCAAATACAATGGAGGATGTAACTATAACTACTACAACAACAATAAGAACTATCAAAGTGGATACAGAGGAAGGAAGGTCGTGTGTCTTTGTTGGTCATGATCAAAATAAAAAAGGATACAAATTGTATAATCCCACTAAAAAGGGGCTCTTACTTAGTAGGGATGTAGTCTTTCATGAAAATAAATCTTGATTTGATGATGATAGGAAAGTGAAGCTACCCTATGACTTGGAAGAAGACTTTCCATCTCTTCCAACAAAGGAACCAAAGCGTCTTCAAGATACTGATTCTAAAGATAACATGACAGAGTTGGAAAAATTGACGCTATGGAAGAACAAAGGGAAAGCTAAGGTGCAAGACCTAGCTCAAGGCTAAAAAATCTCTCTTTAACCAATCAGAAGGTCAATGAGAGAAAAGAAGAAACCAGAAAGATATGGATTTTGATACCTCTTTAGTCACAGAGCACTCCATCTATATGGCTAAGGACTCCAACAATGAAGAACCAACATCTTATGAACAAGCTCAAAGCAAGGCGTGGAGAGAAGCCATGGATGAAAAAATGGAAGCTCTTATGGACAATGATACATGGGAACTTGTTCCACAGAAACCATCAATGAAGGTAACTGGATCAAGATGGATTTATAAGAGTAAAATAAATCCAGATGGTAGTATTAATAGACACAAGGCAAGGTTAGTAGCCAAGGGGTTTGCTCAAACCCATGGGATAGACTATGAAGAGACCTTCTCACACGTAGCTAAAATGCCTACCATTAGAGTACTTGTTAGCATTGCTTCATCTAGGAATTGTAAACTATACCAATTAGATGTAAAAAATGCATTTCTCAATGGATGGATTTTAGAAGAAGTTTACATGGAAGAACCACTAGGTTATGAAGGTGCAAATCATCCAAGTTATGTGTGCAAATTGAGGAAGGCTTTGTATGGTTTGAAGCAAGATCCAAGAGCTTGGAATCACAGATTAGTGACTTACTTGCGGGATCAGAGATCCAAGGCTAGCAAAGTAGATACATCCTTATTCATCAAGAAGAATGGTTCAGAAGTTATTTATCTTTGTGTGTATGTTGATGACAATATTATTACAGGGAATGACATCAATGGAATCAAATAGGTGAAGGCTGGAATGAAGGATGAATTCAAGATCGATGATCTTGGACCACTCACTTACTTTCTTGGACTTCAACTTGTCTATACATCTACATTACTCAAAGGAAGTATGTGCATGACATGCTTTCTAAGTTTAAAATGGAAAATACTAAGTGTGCAGGTACACCCATGGAGTTGAACCATAAGCTTAGTTCTTATGAAGGAGAACCCATTGAAGGCATCACAAGCTATCAAAGCTTGGTAGGAAGTTTGAACTATGCAGCCCTCACAAGGGTGGACATATGCTATAGTGTTAGCATACTCAATTAATTCATGCACAAGACAAGGAAGCCACACATGGAAGCAGCCAAAAGAGTGCTCAAATAGTTGAAGGGTACCATCAATGAAGGAATTTTCTACCCCTTTACTTCAGAAATGATCTCCAACTCTATCTAGATTCAGATTGGGTTGGATCAAAGGATCATAGGAAGAGTACATCAGGCTATTTGTCTTTTATAGGATCAAAGCTCATCTCATGGTCTTCAAAGAAGCTACCAACTATTGCTCTATCATCTACTGAGGCTGAATATTTGGCCAATGCAACACAAGAAGGAATGTGTATTTGGGGTTACATACTCTAACTCCTCACATCTTTGGTGATAACACAAGCTCACTTCACTTAGCAGCTAATCCTGTCTACCATGCTAGAACAAAGCATATTGAGGTCCACTATCACTATGTAAGAGAGAAGTTGTTGAGCAAGGATATTCAATTATCCTATGTGTCTACTAATCTTTAATGTGTAGATATGTTGACAAAACCTTTGGATGGTATCAAGCTAAGTAGATTCAAGGACATGATTGAATTGCTGGAAAATCAAGGAAGAATGAAGACTCAAGCATGCTAGGCTTGAGGGGAAACTGTTGGTGCATTTTCATCAAGCTCAAGGTGTCTACTTACTGTCCCTGAAGCTACCTTGGTAGGTGTAGAGCAAGCTTTTGCAACACTAGGCTCATCTTTTGGAGGTATCCACCATCTCTTCTCACAAGCTATTCCAACCATCTGTCTTCTTCGTGTATCTTAATCTGTTTGTGCTCCTTGTGTGTGCTTCTCATGTGTGTGTGTGTATGTATGTATGTATGTATGTATGTATGTATGTATGTATGTATGCATGCATGCATGCATGCATGTATGCATGCATGCATGCATGCATGTATGTATGTATGTATGTATGTATGTATGTATGTATGTATGGATGCATGCATGCATGGATGCATGTATGTATGTATGTATGTATGTATGTATGTATGTATGTATGTATGTATGTACGTACGTACGTACGTACGTACGTACGTACGTACGTATGTATGTATGTATGTATGTATGTATGTATGTATGTATGTATGTATGTATGTATGTATGTATGTATGTATGTATATATATATATATATATATATATATATATATATATATATATATCCTTTGTTTCTTGCACTTCTACACACGCCCTAGAACTTTTCTCTGCAACCATGCACAGAAAAAAGTGAAACTTTACAGACTCAAAGTAGAACCTAAGAGATATGCAACAAGCTTTGAATCAAAACAAATAGATGTTCCAAATGTGATAATCATCCAATTCAAGGCATGATATTTGTCTACAACACTCTTTGCCTATGTGCAAAGATATAGGCTCAAAAACTTGGCAATTTCTCATCATTCACTTAGGAGAAAAAACTTGCAACCTTGGAAAACTTTGGGGCACTATAAGAGAAACCAAATGATGCTTGAAATCAACATAAATGAGCAAAATGCAAGAACAAATAATTCTCTCGAACTTGGTACAAATATAGCTACACCTCTAGATAGAGAGGAGGTGAGTTTAGTACTTCGCTAAATTAAGATGAAACTCATGGAAATCATAAAAAACAAGAAAAGGCAAAATGATTCTTATAAAGAAGTTTCATGTTTTGTAGAATCTAGTTAACCACCTGTTGGAACATCAGGCTTGCACTATGCTTGAGGTGGATTTGATTTACATCAAAAGCTATCGCTTGGATTACGTCGAAAGAATATCCATTGAAGCATTCTTTTACCTATGCTCATTTATTGTATTTTTTAAGAAGATTTTTCATGGATCTTTTATCATTGTAAAAGCCTAGAGCTTTACACATGTAAAAGTAGAAAAAGAGAGCTAATCTTCCACGAGTTTGAGGTGGTTGAGTTACAATCAATGAATGAATCGATCACCTAAAGGTAGATCAAACTAGATCTTCACTTTTCCAAGATTGTAGGAAAGTGAATTGATTCCCTCCAACAACTAATCCTGCCTTCATTTGAATTCAATCTTGTAGAATTCATGGAGCACTTCAAGATTCTATATAAAGACTTTGAATCAATTTTACATTACATGGAAGCAATATACATACACTTGTGGCCATCATTGTCTTGCCTCTTCATTTTTTTGCATCATCTTCTTCAACAATAGCAAGTTTGTAGAGGCTATTGCTCTCTCTACAGAGGTCCAAATTGGATGCCTAAGCATGCAATAGAAAGATATTAGTGTCTTATTTATGTATATAAAATTGCAAAGCATTTTTTTAAGTAGATTTGGAGAAATCTTAGTTTTCCTTTCTCAAGGTCTATCTCTGCGCATTCTTGAAGAATTGGAGGTACCACTATTGAGTGTCTGATTTATTCCAAAAGCATACTTTGCTTATTTCTTGAACTCTTGTGCATTGCAAACCATCAGAGAGTTTGTTACCAAGGTCAAGGAGGTTGTGGATCAGTTAGCATCCATTGGAGAGCTGATTGAAGAAGAGGCTGTTATGAGGAAAATTCTCAATGAGATTCGAAGTGATAAGCAATGACAATCCTTCATCACAGCTTATGATCTCATCATGGAAGTGCAAACTCCAGACTTCAACATCTTTCTTGGACAAAATTTCAATCAAGAGGCCAACAATCGCATAAAGGAAGGTAACTCCTATCATGGTAATTCAACTAGTGCTCTATATGCAGATAAGAAGGATAAGAAGCTGAAAGGTAAGAAGAAGAAGAAGATGAAGAGGAGACTTCCCAAGATAACTTTCCAAGCAAGAGCAAGTGGAAAGGGAAGAAGAAAGGACCAAAGTATGAAAACGATAGAGATTAGAATGTTCAACATTGTGCCATCTATGCTAAAACCTACCACACCATTCAGAATTGTTGATTCAATGGGAAGACGCAGAAAGGAAGTGGAAGAGGTGGATATGGGAGCAATAGAGGTAGAGGTGGACACAACTTCAACAATAATAATAGAGGCCATAATAGAAGGTACTACAAAAATTATTTTGAAGATCAAGCACATGAAGACTCATTGCTTCTAATGAATCTAAGCCACAAAGAAGGTAAAGAGGATGATAATTTGTTCTACATAGATTCAGGATGTTCAAATCATGTTGCAGGCAACATTGCTCTTCTATCTAATTCGGAGAGTCCAAAGCATAGACATGAAGTTGAAACAAGCGATGACACAAAGCACAATGTGGAGAAGATTGGTAATGTCAAAGCTTCCAATGGCAATACAAACATTCTAAGTAAGGTTCTCTATGTACCCACTATCACTAGAAACCTAATAAGTGTAGGCCAAATAGTTGAAAAAGTCTTGCAAGTTAGGTTCACCCAACATGGAGCTTTTATGGAAGATCCATGTCAAGGCTTTAAGAAGATAGCCAGAGGTGAGAAGCATGGTAGGCTCGAAAGGCACAAAGACAACCATTCAACCACAAAGACGATATCCACAACAAATTATTGGACTTAATACATACAAATATATGAGGACCAAGTCAAGAACCTTCATTGGCAGGATCAAGGTATTATGTCTCATTTATTGATGAACATAGTAGATGGACTATTCTATACTTTATCAAGAGTAAGAATGAAGTGTTTGATTGCTTCAAAAAGTATCTAGCACATGTGGAGAATCATACATGTAGATCACTTAAGAAGCTCATATCTCATGGAGAGGGAGAATACTTCTCCAAAGAGTTTGATGAGTTCTTGTAGGATAAAGGTATCAAAAGGGAAGTGACTACTAGGTACTCTCTTCAACTAAATGGAATTCTAGAGAGGAGAAACAAGACATTGGTTGGATCAGCAAGAACAATGCTTGAAGTGAAGAGGTTGCCACATTATCTATGGGCATAGGCTATTTCAACAACTGTGTACCTTGTCAATAAACTAGCATCCAAATCACTTCAAGGTAGGACTCCTTATGAAGCATGGCATGGAAGAAAACCTAGTCTTGGACATTGCAAGGTGTTTAATTGTTTAGCTTATGTTCATGTACGATCACAAATAAGAGATAGGCTAGATGAAAGGGCAACAAAGGTAGTGTTTATTGGTTATGACTCAACTTAGATGGGTTACAAGTTCTATAATCCTTCAACTAAGTAATTCACTACAAGTAGAGGTGTGTTTGACGAACACAGGTATTGGTATGACGAAGACAAACAAAAGTTAACTCTACTATATGATATTGATTCTGATTCTCATCAATTAGATAGCAAGCATGATACAGAGGTCCAATATCCAAGAAGTGAAATAGATGATGACCAAGATGAAAGAGAAAGGGATTACAAAGTTTGGAATTAAAGAGGCAATGCAAAGATGTAGGAGTGTGGAGAATGCTTTAAGCAAGCTCCTAGACGATCAACAAGAAAGAAGAAACAACAAAAAACGTATGGATATGATTCCACATTTTTTACAACGCACTCAATCTACTTGGCAAAAGACTCAATTTGAGAGGAATCCTCAACCTATGAAGAGGAAAAGGAAAACCCTAATTGGGAAAAGCCCATGAAAGAAGAAATAGATGCATTGAAGGAGATGGACACTTGGGATTTGGTTCCAATGTCATCCAATCAAAAGGAAATTGGTTGCAGATGGGTGTATAAAGTTAAAAGAAACTCAGATGGATTAGTTTGCAAGTACAAGCCAAGATTAGTTTCCAAAGGATTCTCACAAAATCATGATAAGACTATGAGGAAACATTCTCACCAGTGGCAATGATGACTACAATCAGAATATTAATAAGTGTAGATGTTGCAAGAAATCGAAGACTCCTCCAATTTGATATAAAAAATGCATTTCTAAATGGTTGGATAAGTGAAGAGGTATACATGTCACAACCTCTAGTTTTTGAAAACCCTAATCATGCATCTTATGTTTACATACTTAAGAAAGCATTGTATGGATACTTAGAGCTTGAAATTATAGGTTGGCTACATACCTGGAAAATCAAGGGTTCAGACCTAGCAACTCAGATCCTTGTCTATTCATCAAAAGGGATCACAATGAGGTTATCTATCTATGTGTATAGTAGATTATATTATGGTGAGAGATGATGGTCAAAATGGCATTCAAAGGATCAAAAGACACATGCAAGAGTAGTTCAAAATCAGTGACTTAGTTGAGCTCATATATTTCCTAGGTATACAAGTGATTTATAGAGATGAAGGGATGTATCTAACTCAGAGAAGATACATTCAAGATCTACTTCTCAAGTTCAGAATGGAAAACACAAAGCTTGCAGGTATACCTTTGGAGATGAATCATAAACTTACTGTTTATGAAGATGAGAAAATTGAAGACATTAAAAAGTATCAAAGCTTGGTAGGTAGCT
Organism: Ceratopteris richardii; assembly: GCA_020310875.1. NCBI lineage: Eukaryota > Viridiplantae > Streptophyta > Polypodiopsida > Polypodiales > Pteridaceae > Ceratopteris > Ceratopteris richardii. Next base: position 112,652,508 of record CM035411.1, read on the forward strand.
TGATATATGCTACTCATACACGAACATGCATATCATATAGTGTGGGAGTGCTTAGTCAGTTCATGCACTCACCTAGAAAGCCACACATGGATGCTGAAAAGAGAGTACTCAAGTACCTCAAAGGAACACTTAATGAAGGTATTAAGATTTGGATATCAAAATCTATTCAGATGCACATTGGGCAAGAGCTAAGGATGATAAAAGAAGCACCTCCAATTACTTAGCATTTCTAGGTTCAAAGTTAGTGTCTCGAAGTTCTAAAAAGCAAGCAATAGTTGCTTTATCCTCAATTGAAGCAGAGTAGAAAGGTTTGACCATAGCAACTCAAGAGGCAATATGGTTAAAAGCATTGTATATAGATTTGGGAATTGTGATTTCCAAACCTCACATATTTGGAGATAATGTAAGTTCCATGCATCTAATAGAAAACCCTATTTTCCATGCAAGAACCAAACACATAGAGGTTCATTACCACTTTATCAAGGAGAAGCTCATGGAAAAGGAGATTGATGTTTCTTTTGTTCTAGTTGAAAAACAAGTAGCAGATATGATGACGAAGGCACTTGATGGAATAAAGATTTGTTTATTCAAAGCTATGGAAGGTATTCAACCTATTCAAGAATGAAGACTCAAGCATACTTTAGCTTGAGGGGGAGCTATTGGAACATCAAGCTTACACTATGCTTGAGGTGGATTTGATCTACATCGAAAGCTATCGCTTGGATTACGTCAAAAGAATATCCATTGAAGCGTTCTTTTACCTATGCTCATTTATTGTATTTCTTTAAAAGATTTTTCATGGATCTTTTATCATTCTAAAATCCTAGAGCTTTACACATGCAAAAGTAGAAAAAGAGAGCTAATCTTCCATGAGTTTGAGGTGGTTGAGTTGCAATCAATGAATCAATCAATCACCTAAAAATGGATCAAACTAGATCTTCAGTTTTCCTAGATTGTAGAAAAGTGAATTGATTCCCTCCAAGAAATAATCCCGCCTTCATTTGAATTTAAAATCCACTTGTAGAAATTGTGGAGCACTTCAAGATTTTATATAAACACTTCAAACCACTTGTTCATTACATGGAAGCAATATACATACACTTGTGGCCATATATGTCTTGCTCCTTCATTTTTCTGCATCATCGTCTTCAACACTAGTAAGCCTGTAGAGGCTATTGCTCTCTCTACAGAGCTTGAAACTGAATGTTTTAGCACACTTAGAAAGGTATTAGTGTCTAGTTTATGTGTATTAAATTTCAAAGCATTTGGTTTAGTAGATTGGGAGAAATCTCAGTTTTTCTATCTCAGGGTCTATCTTTGTGCATTCGTGAAAAATGGGAGGAATTTCTGCCTCCTAAAAGCTTCTCCAAGATCTTTCAGTGGTATTAGAGCTAGATCAAGATGGGTGACAAATTTCCCTCAATGCTTGAAAAGCTTGATCGACACAACTATGCGGCTTAGCAAATCAGAATGGAGGCATCTTTGCAAGGTAGAAATCTTTATGGAATTGTAGCAAGTGGCGAATCTATGCCTATTCCAATATCCAAAGGAGGACCTACACAAGAGGTGATAGATAAGCTCACACTTTGGTGTGCAAGGGGTGCACAAGCAAGGTCATACATGCTAAAATCTATCTCTGACTGTCTATTACCACATATTAGAGGATACAAGACATAGAAGGATAAGAAGCTGAAAGGCAAGAAGAAGGAAGAAGATGAAGAGGAGACTTCCTAAGCCAACTTTGCAAGCAAAAGCAAGTGGAAAGGGAAGAAGAAAGGACCAAAGCATGACAAAGCCAAAGGTCAGAATGTTCAACCTTGTCCCATCTATGATAAGACCAATCACACCACTTAGAATTGTTGGTTCAATGGGAAGACCCAAAAAGGAAGTGGAAGAGGTGGATATGGCAACAATAGAGGCAAAGGTGTATGCAACTTCAACAATAACAATAGACGCCATAATAAAAGAAACTATAACAATTATTCTAAAGATCAAGCACATGAAGGCTCATTGTTTCTAATGAATCTAAGCCACAAAGAAGCTAAAGAAGATGATCATTTGTTCTACATAGATTCACGATGTTCAAATCATGTTGCAGACAACATTGCTCTTCTATCTGATTTGGAAAGCCCGAAGCATAGACATGAAGTTCAAACAGGGGATGATGCAAAGCATAATGTGGAGAAGATTGGTAATTTCAAAGCTTCCAATGGCAGGACAAACATTCTAAGTAAGGTTCTCTATGTATCCACTATCACTAAAAACCTAATAAGTGTAGGCCAAATAGTTGAAAAAGGCTTGCAACTTAGGTTCACCCAACATGTAGCTTCTGTGGAAGATCCATGTCAAGGCTTTAAGAAGATAGCCAGAGGTGAGAAGCATGGTAGGCTCTTTATTTTTGAACTAGGGAAAGCCAAGAACATAGCTCTATTCACTTTTGGGTCTCAAACACTAAGTGAGCTTGAAGTGTGGCATAAGAGGATTGCTCATGTGAATGAAAGAACATTGAAGAATATATGTAGAGACCAAAGTGTTCTTGGACTGCCAAACATATCAAAGCAACACATGATCAACAAGTGTGATGCATGTCAAATTGGAAATGCACACAGACATCCATTCAACCACAAATGCTACATCCACAACCTATTGGACTTAGTACATATAGATGTATGGGGACGAATTCAAAAACCTTCATTGGCAAGATCAAGGTATTATGTCTCATTTATTGATGACCATAGTGGATGGACTATTCCATACTTTATCAAGAGTAAGAATGAAGTGTTTGATTGCTTCAAAAAGTATCTAGAACATGTGGAGAATCACACAAGTAGATCACTCAAGAAGCTTAGATGTGATGGAGGGGGAGAATACTTCTCCAAAGAGTTTGATAAGTTCTTGGAGGATAAAGATATCAAAAGGGAAGTGACTACCAGGTACTCTCCTTAACTGAATGTAATTGCAGAGAGGAGAAACAAGAAATTGGTTATATTAGCCAGAACAATGCTTGAAGAGAAGAGGTTCCCACATTATCTATCGGTAGAGGCTATTTCAATTGTTGTGTACCTTCTCAATAGACGACCATCCAAATTACTTCAAGATATGACTCCTAATGAAGCATGGCATGGAAGAAAACCTAGTCTTGGACATTGCAAGGTGTTTGATTGTTTGGCTTATGTTCATGTACTATCACAAATAAGAGGTAAGCTAGATGAAAGGGCAACAAAGGTAGTGTTTATTGGCTATGAATAAAATCAAATGGGTTACACGTTCTATAGTCCTTCAACCAAGAAATTCACTACAATTAGAGATTTTTTGTTTGAAGAACACAAGTCTTGGTATGATCAAGACAAACAAAAGGTAACTCTACCATATGATCTTGATTCTGGTTCTCATCAATTAGGAAGCAAGCATGATACACAGGTCCAGGATCCAAGAAGTGATACAGATGATGACTAAGATAAAACGAAAAATGATTATAAACTATGGAATTCAAGAGGCAAAGCAAAGATGCAGGAGTGTGGAGAATGCTCTAAGAAAGCTCCTAGAAGATCAACAAGAGAGAAAAAACAACCAAAGGTATGGATATGACTCCACATTTGTTACAAAGCATTCAATCTACTTTGCAAAAGACTCAATTTCAGCGAAACCCTCAACCTATGAAGAGGCAAAGAAATCCTAAGTGGGAAAAGGCCACGAAAGAAGAAATAGATGCATTGAAGGAGGTGGACACTTGGGATTCGGTTCCGATGTCATCCAATCAAAAGGTAATTGGTTGCACATGGATGTATAAAGTTGAAAGAAACTGAGATGGATCAGTTTGTAGGTACAATGCAAGATTAGTTGCCAAAGGATGCTCACAAACTCATTGTATAGACTATGAGAAAATATTCCCATGAGTTGCAAAGATGACTACAATCATAACATTGATAAGTGTAACTACTGCAAAAAATCAAAACTCCTCCAACTTGATGTCAAAAATGCATTTCTAAATGGTTGGATAAGTGAAGAGTTATACATGTCACAACCTTCAGTTTTTGAAAACTTGAATCATGCATCTTATGTTTGTAGACTTAAGAAAGCATTGTATGGATTGAAACTATTGGAGTTAGACGTCTGCGGACGCAAGCGAATAGCACAAGGAAGAAGAAGAAGCATGGAGCATAACACACAATACTGAATGTATTACCACTAGAATGTACAAAGATAATTAGCCCATTAGGGCAATAGGCATATATACAAGCCGGGGGAAAAAACCTCTTAAAGAGGGAAAAAAGTGCCCCGACAGTCCTAGAGTGTTCACACACATCACTACCTAAATATATAAACAAATCCCCCCTCAGAGTGATGCAGTGAAGAAGGAGCTGGCACTCATGTATAAGGAACTGCCAAGCTATGTGGAATCAATCCACAAAAGGAAGTAAGGCCAAAGCTTTGCAGAAAGTTTCAAACTTCTCCCTAGGCAGAGCCTTTGTAAAAAGGTCTGCAATGTTCTCCTGCATGGGCAAATATGCCAAGCTGATCTCCCCGGTAAAGAACCTCTCCCTGACATAATGATAATGCAGCTTAATGTGCTTAATGCGAGCATGGTACACAGAGTTCCCCCCAACTGCCAATGTGCTCTAGCTGTCAGTGAAGATGGCGGTGGCAAAAGACTGGCCAACACCCAAATTAGCCACAAGTAGTCTGAGCCACATACACTCAACGGTCACTCTGAAAGCTTCCCTATACTCAGCCTCACAACTCGAAGTGGCCATACTAGGTTGCTTCTTGCTCAACCAAGATATACATGAGCTACCAAGCATGAAGCAAAAACCACTGGTGGACATACGAGTGTCACAACAACCAGCGCAATCATTGTTAGAAAAAGCATGCAAACTGGCAGTAGTGATCCCCCCTTGGGATAAAACAATCCAAGTAGCCGGGTACCACTTAAGTAGTGAAAGATGCACCTAACCCTCTGCCAACGCTTGACACTTGGGCAATGCATAAACTTGCCCATCTGTGAGATAACAAACTGAATATCTGGCCAAGTAATGCATAAGTAAATCAAGCATCCAATAGCCTGTTGATAGAGAACAACATCAAATGCATCTCCAGCATCATGAAGACTCAATCATAAGCCTCTCTCCATGAGAGTGGCAATAGGCTTATGGTCTTCAAGGCCAAAATGCTGCAATAATGTGTCAATATATTTCATTTGATACAAGGCCATTCCACCATCAACTTGCATAAACTGAATGCCCAAATAGTGAGGCAAATGCCCCAAATCAAACATCGCAAATAAGGCATGCAAATCAGCCTTAAAATCATCAATATGCATGTCATGAGGACCAGTGAGTAGCATGTCATCAATATACACCACAATGATCAGAAGCACATCATTAGCATGCTTAACATATAAGGTGCTTTTAGTCGGACTGTTCTCAAAACCATGTGCAATGAGATAGGCATGTATCTTTTCATACCAAGCATGTGGTGCTAGCTTTAAACCATATAATGCCTTCTTTAAACTACACACCTGATTTTCATGCCCTTTCTACACAAAGCCATGAGGCTAAAAAACATATACTTCTTCATGCAAGTCACCATTCAAAAATGTTGTTTTAATGTCCAATGATGTAGATTCCAACCATGGTGAGCTGCAAGTGCACAGATGCTACGAATAGTAGTCATTCGGCAAGTAGGAGCAAAGGTTTCATCAAAATCAATGCCTCTTTCTTGCGCATAACCCTTTGCAACAAGCCTAGCCTTATACCTGTCAAGTGTTCCATTAGGTTTACGCTTCAACTTGTATACCCACTCAGTGCTAATGGCCTTCTTGCCAGGAGAAAAATCACATAAAGACCAGGTACCATTTTCATGATAGCAGCATATTCAGATATCATTGCAACCATCCAATGTTCAAAATTTTATGCTTCATCAAACGAAACAGGTTCACTCTCATCACAGAGACAAGATGCAGCCATAGCATAGCAATCTGATGCAAAAGAGGCGTTTTGAGTGCCTGATTGAGTACGATATGATAGAGGTGCATCTAATTTGCTATCACGCAAAGTCTGCATCAGCCATTCTCGTATAGTTTTTGCCTGCTCAATATCAGCTTTCTCATCAACAAGTGCATCATGTAAATTTGCATCAGCAATGGAATGATCTGCATCATCACACAAAACTTGCGAAGGCTGAGAAGTTGCCTCATTAGGACCAACACTAGACTGTCCCCCTGTAAAAAGAAGCAGCAAAGTATCATATATGTCTTTGGAGCTAACAGATGTCTCCTTAGTACATGAAAGCAATGGTTGAATAGCATCTTCCACAAAAACAACATCACGGCTAACCAAAATGCATTTAGCCTATGGATGATACAGAGGATAGCCTTTACTTTCAGAATTGTACCCAACAAAAAATACATTTTACTGCTTTATCATCCAATTTTTTGCGATGTTCTTCAAGCACTAATGCATATGCCAAACAACCAAAAACATGCATATGAGCAACAGATGGCTTGCGACAATGCCAAGCCTCATATGGAGTGATAGACTCCAACGCGTTAGTGGGACACTTGTTAAGTACATATGTTGCACACATGACAACCTCAAGCAAAAAATTATGTGGTAAATCATGACTCTTGACCATACACCTTGCCATCTCCATGAGTGACCTGTTCTTCCATTCAACAACTCCATTCTCTTGAGGTGTATACGGCATTGTACATTGATGTTTTATCCCACGTTCAACCAGAAATGCATTAAAGTCAAAAGACATATATTCCCCCCCTCGATTAGAATGAAGGATGCCTATTTTACATTCTGACAGATTTTTAGCCAGAACCAAAAAATGTTTGAAGCACATGAACACTTCGGACTTTGCCTTCAATGGATATACCCATGAATTCCTTGAAAAATCATCGATGAAAGTTATGAAGTAAATATAGTTCCCAAAAGAAGGTGTGTGCATAGGACCACAGACATCACTATGTGCAAGCTACAATTTTTTAGTAGCCCGAACTAAACCATCTTTTGGAAAGGAAGAACACTGCATTTTGCCCAAAATACAGCCTTCACAAACATGTTTTCTAGATGCCTCAAGTTTGGGAAAATAGGACACCATTTTAGATTCGTGCAGCCGTAGCAAACTAGCAAAATTCAGATGACCAAAGCATGCATGCCAAAGCTTTGCATCTGACATAGCATGAGAACCATGTACTACACATGTCAAATCATTTATAGATTTTTCATAGTCGATGAGCTTATACATCCCATGACACAAAATTCCAGAAGCAATAATGATGTTTCCATTTGACAAATCATGAACTGTACATCTGTTTTCAACAAATTTCACAACCAAGCCAATCTTGGCTAAGCAAAAATTGATAACAAATTTTCTTGATCCCTGGCACAAACAAAGCATCTAACAAAGTAAAAGAACTACCATTAGCAATAGTCAAAATGATCTTAACAACTCCCATAACATGATAAGAGGAGTTGTTGGTGCATGTAACAGTATTCCCTATAGGGGCAGGCTCCAGTGAAGAGAAGAAACTACGCTACGAGATAATATGTTTGGTCGCCCCACTATCAAAGTACCAAACATCTAAGTCTACTGTAGACATGCAGTGCTCATGAGAAGATGGGTCAAAATTGCAAACAGTAGTAAATGCCCATTCTTCTTCCTGCACAAGATAAGGAGACTCTGTTTTTGGTGTAGAGGCCTCTACTACAACCATTCTGGCCTCTTTCTTCTTTGCCTCTTTAGCAGCTAGTTTTTGACAGCTCTTAATGACATGATCATTTGCTTTAGAGTATTTGCAAAACAATTTCTGCTTTTCTGATTTCTTCTCATCTTTGTCTTCCTTCTTCGAATATGCAGCATTTGCAGATATCTGCTTACTAGTAGAAGAGCTCCATTTTCCTTTGCCCTTTTGACTAGCCAGGAAAGCTTGATCTGCAACACACATAATAGACCTATACTGCCTAGACTTGTCTTCCTGCAACAAAACAGAAACTAACTCTTCAAATATTAAATCATTTGGTTTACCTTTCATCATCAAACGAAGAGTAGAAGCAAAACTCTGATATGAGTCAGGAAGACCATTCATAAGAGTTTGCACACGTGAACTGTCAGGAAGGACCATCTGTAGAAATCAACTATTCCTTCAAATCCTTAATCTTTATCAAAAAACTGACCATAGAATCACCTTCATTCATGTGCTCACTCTCCAACTGTTTTTGGAGATAAGCAACACGAGCCTCATTCCTAGCTTGGTACAATGTGGTTAGTGTATCCCAAGCATCCTTAGTTGTTCTGCAAGAGCGAATGTGAGGAATAATGGCATGTTTGACAGACAAAGCTATCAATGCATGTGCATGAGCATCTATACCATCCCAACAAATTTTCTCTACAGTAGGTGCAACAGAAACAGGAGCATGAACAGGAATCTGATATTACCATCTTGGACACCTTCTGCGTCAGCTTCAGTATCTTTAGTTGTAACAGTTGAAGGTGTGATGGGACGTTTTTCAACACCCTGCACAATGTTCCATAGTCCTTTTGCAACCAATACATGTCGCATCATATATGCCCATAATGGGTAGTTGGTACCATCCAACTTATCCTCAACAGCCAACATACAGAATACATCACTGCTTTCAGCCATGGCTATTGACTAAAATACCTTGATGTAGAAAATTGATTATATCTCAAAAATTTGAACAGAACTGCCGAGATAAATTTTGCTAAACCTGTAGTAGACTTCAAGATGTTTATACTAGCGAACCAAAATTGTAATCTACCTTTGGCACAAAAAGATGAAATAGCTTGCACAAGTGCTGCAATAGTGCATACATTCGAAGGTTGAAATGAGCTCAAATCGTGATTTTGGCACTACAAAGCAAAGCAGTTTTGATCTCTGAAACACCCTGAGTATGCTCACCAAAATTCATGTGATTCTGAGATTGCAAGCTAAGAGGTGTCGACGACGCCCTAGATGAAGCGGAGACCTGCTCTGATACCAATTGTTGGAGTTAGATGTCTACGAAAAAACACGAATAGCATAAGGAAGAAGAAGAAGCTTGGAGCACAACACACAATATTAAATGTACTACCACTAGAATGTACAAAGATAAGTAGCCCTTTTGGGCAATAGGTGTATATACAAGCTGGGGAAAAAAAACCTTCTAAAGAGGGAGAAAAGTGCCTCGACGATCCTAGAGTGTTCACACACATCACTACCTAAATATATGAATAGAAACAAGCTCCTAAAGCTTGGAATTACAGGTTGGTTACATACCTTCAAGATCAAGGCTTCAGACCTAGCAACTCAGATCCTTCTCTATTCATCAAAAGGGATCACAATGAGGTTATCTATCTATGTATGTATGTACATGATATTATTGTGAGAGGTGATGATCTGAATGGCATTCATAGGATCGAGAGACACATGCAAGATGAGTTCAAAATAAGTGACTTAGGTGAGCTCACATATTTCCTAGGTATGCAAGTGATTTATAGAGAAGACGAGATGTATCTTACTCAGAGAAGATACATTCAAGATATACTTCTCAAGTTTAGAACGGAAAACACAAAGCTTGCAGGTACACCTTTGGAGATTAATCATAAATTTAGTGTTTATGAAGGTGAGAAAATTGAAGACATTAAAGAATATCAAATCTTGCTAGGTAGCTTGATACATGCTACTCATACAAGACCAGACATATCATATAGTGTGGGAGTGCTTAGTCAGTTCATGCACTCACCTAGAAGATCACACATGGATGCTACAAAGAGAGTGCTCAAGTACCTTAAAGGAACACTTAATGAAGGTATTCAGATTTGAATATCAAAATCTATTCATATGCAAATTAGGAAGGAGCTAAGGATGATAGAAGTTTCTCTATTTACTTAGCATTTGCAGGTCCAAAGCTAGTGTCATGGAGTTCCAAGAAGCAACCAATAGTTGCTTTATCCTCAACTGAAGCAGAGTATAGAGGTTTGGCCATAGCAAATCAAGAGGAAATATGGTTAAAAGCATTGTATACAGATTTGGGAATTGTGAGTTCCAAACCTCACATATTTGGAGATAATGTAAGTTCCATGCATATAATAGCAAACCCTATGTTCCATGAAAGAACCAAACACATAGAGGTTCATTACCACTTTATCAAGGATAAGCTCATGGAAAAGGAGATTGAAATTTCTTTTGTTCCAACTCAAAATCAAGTAGCTGATATGATGATGAAGGCACTTGATAGAATAAAACTTTGTAGATTCAAAGCTATGGTAGGTATTCAACCTTTTAGAGAATTAAGACTAAAGCATAGTTTAGCTTGAGGGAGATATTGGAAGATCAAGCTTACACTATGCTTGAGATGGATTTGATCTATATCAAAAGCTATCACTTGGATTACATCGAAAGAATATCCATTGATGTGTTCTTTTACCTATGCTCATTTATTGTATTGTTTTAAACGATTTTTCATGGATCTTCTATCATTGTAAAAGCCTAAATCTTTACACATGTAAAATTAGGAAAAGAGATCTAATTTTCCATGAGCTTTAGATGGTTGAGTTGCAATCAATGAATCAATCAATCACCTAAAAGGAGATCAAACAAGACCTTCACTTTTCCTAGATTATAGAAAAGTTAATTGATTCCCTCCAACAACTAATTCCGCCTTCATTTGAATTCAAAATCCACTTGTAAAAGTCTTGGAACACTTCAAGATTCTATATAAATACTTCAAATCACTTGTGCATTACATTGAAGAAATATACATACACTTGTGGCCATCATTGTCTTGTTCCATTTTTTTTGCATCATCTTCTTCAATAATAGTAAGTTTGCAAAGGCTGCCGCTCTCTCTACATAGCTCCAAAGTGGATGCATCAGCATGCGCTAGAAAGGTATTAGTTTCTAGTTTATGTATAAAAAATTTCAAAGCATTTGGTTAAGTAGATTGGTAGAAATCCTAGTTTTTGTGTCTCAGAGTCTATCTCTATGCAGTCCTGAAAAATAGGAGGTACCAATGTTGAGTGTCTAATTCATTCCAAAAAACATATTTTGCTTATTGCTTGTACTCTTGTGCATTCCATATACTCAACCCATCTACATATAGAGCACTAGTTGAATTACCATGATAATAGAACAATGAGACATTCCAAGGCATAGCATACATCACACTTGTGTAGAGCCATAGAGAGAAAGTAGACATCATAATTCAACTAACCCTTTTCTTAGGGTGGAAGGAGCTATACATGAGTTTCCTATAAGAAGAAGAAACGAATGGAATAATCTTGGAAGAACAGTGAGACCGTACCAACTAGAAAAATGTATGAAAAATCAATATTAAGGATCCACTGATCCTGATGATCATGTAGCTAAATATAAACAAATCCTAAGAGTAGAAGAGATACAAGAATATAAGATCCAATTTGAAGCTTTTGGATTAACCTTGTTAGGAGCTTCCTTAACTTGGTTTCTACCATTAAGGAAGGAAATGTTTGTAGATATAGATAAGTTTTTGGAAGAGCATAGGGGAATTCTCTAAAACAGGAATCAAACATAGCAGTACTACATTGATTCACACATTTAAGCGAAAACGTTATGGAAGTTTAGGATAGTAGCCATGAGATTTAAACAGTATATGGATAGGTGCCCTCAAGAAGAAAAACCATCAATGTCTAAAAGAGTGTCACTGTTTATAGAAGGATTGGACAATGCACAATTAAGGACAATGGTATACTATAGAAGATGTCCAGATTTAGACTCTTGTATTAGAGAAGCTATTGATCTACAAGACAATAGTGGGAATGATCTTTTGATTTTTGATCAAAAGGGAAGTAGTCAAACCAAAATACCACCTATAGAAGAATTAGCTACAACTTCCTAGAATGATCATTGGGAGCTACAACTAAAACAAATTCAATCAACCCTAGAATGACATAACCCGAAAAATGCTATGTGTGTGGAGAAAACTGTAAGGAATTGAACTCACAACCTCTTGGTTAGGAATGTGATGGGCTAACCACTTGCCCCAAAAGCCATTGTTGAGGATTACTTCCTAATCCTCTCTCTTAGGGTGTAGTTCAACCATCTCCTACTAGGATTATGTTACATTCTTCCCCCCTTGAACTCCCTAGGGAATGTACCCCTGACCAGCTATGGGACTGGCAGGATGTACCCTGGATGTACCCTAGCAGGATGTACCCTGACCAGCTATGGGACTGGCAGGATGCACCCTCACACAGTTTCTTGAACACTCAATCAAGTGCCACCCAAGGATTCCCAAGGAATTCACACTTCCAACCTAGCTCATTGGAAAGTTCATTCCGAGAGCTTTCCAACGGTATATTACACGCCTCAATCCGACCTACGGATTGGGAGATACACCCCAATCATTGTAAGGTCCATCATTGAAATCGACGCGCGCCTTCCACAATTCCTACCCTTTCACATGGAGGATGCCCAAGCGCCTTTTTTAGAGGCCATTGGGTCATTCCACTTTGCCCAAGCCTACTTCCTAGGCTCTGATACCAATGTAAGGAATTGAACTCACAACCTCTTGGTTAGGAATGTGATGGGCTAACCACTTGCCCCAAAAGCCATGGTTGAGGATTACTTCCTAATCCTCTCTCTTAGGGTGTAGTTCAACCATCTCCTACTAGGATTATGTTACAAAAACCATCCTACTCGTATGTGCAACTATAAAAAACCTCCACATTTACAAGATAAGAGAACACTCAAATACTGTACATTAGAAAAGAAATGGACAAATCATACAAGGAGGGAGTGTTTATATAACTAAAAACTAGTAAGAGAAAGATATTATCAAAGCCAGCCATTACAATTGAGACAAAGGGATTTTTTGGAGCAACCTAGACCCGTCTTAGGACAACAAACACCCATACCAATTAATGTGGCCCCAATGAACTATACACCTGTGGAGGAAAATTTGGAGAGATCACTAGTACCAACTAGAGGATATTCTGATGGATCTAATAGTAATTGATATGATCATTTGTAAGATAATTGTTGGGGATACACATAAAAGAAAGAACCTGACCTTCAAGCCTTGGATTTAGGAAATGGGAGAATCGAAATGGATGCAACCACATTCATGTATATAATAAATAATTACATGCAAATTTATCAAAACAATTAGAAAATTTGACCAAGGCATAGAAAGCAAGAATAAAAGAAGGACCTGTCCCTGTAGACTAGGAGAAGGTATATCCAATGGCCTTGGATTTAGGAAATGGGAGAATCGAAATGGATGCAACCACATTCATGTATATAATAAATAATTACATGCAAATTTATCAAAACAATTAGAAAATTTGACCAAGGCATAGAAAGCAAGAATAAAAAAAGGACCTGTCCCTGTAGATTAGGAGAAGGTATATCCAATGACTGAATTGGAAGTAGAAAGAATGAAATTGTGTAAAGATGTCACAAAAAAGATTGAGCAATTATTGGACAAAGATATTCGAGAGAACCAATCCAAAAACTTAGGAAATTTGCAAGAAAGAGTTTGGGAGGAATTGATGGAAAATAAATTGAAGAAGGAACACAACAATGCTCAAGAAGAAGAGGGGCTAATTAAAAGTCCAAATGAAATTGAAAAATAATACTAAAAATGGAGGTTAAATTGATTGATCAATTTAAGATGTTGTTTCAATGGACTTTAAGGAAAGTAGTCAGTTACAACCATCATTTGCAAGACTATCTGGAAAAATCAATAGAGAATCTTGATAACAGAGACAGAGAATCACTCATGCAAGTACCGATATATAAAATAGGAGGATACTATGAGGGTGAAGAAGGTTATATTATTCTCTCAATTCACTATGCAAATAAACAAAAAAATTCCATTCTAGACACTCAAGCTTGGATAGCCATAATAACAAGAAAAACTTGGCAAGAATGCGGGCTCAACCACTCAAACCTACTAGAATGAGACTCTAACTTGCAGATGGACATATAGAAACACCCTTAGGAATATGGGAAAAAGTGATCATAACAATATGTGGAATATAAGATTGAACAAACTTTTGAAATAGTTGAATTTCCTCATCTTACCTCATATAAGATCATCTTAGGAAGGACTTTTATGAGAAAATTATAAGTAGTTCAATATTGGGGCAAATATTGCCTTTATCTGCAAAACCTAGGAAATGTTACTAAAGCCAATCCAAGAAGGGGAAATTATCATGATATATCTCCAAGAGAGCGAATCACAATTCACCATGAACATGATAATGGGGATGAATCAAAAGAAATGTCAAATGCTGGAAGTGAGGATGAAACACCACTTTGGACATTTGAATTTACAAATAAAAGATTCCCAAAAAGGTTTCTTCTAAGAAAACAATATTATACAAGTGACAGATCATTAGAGGATGAAATTTATGTACCTTAAAAATTTAATGATGAAGATTTTGAACCCCCGAAGAAGGAAGACAAAGATGAGAAGAAATAAAAAAAGCAGAAATTGTTTTGCAAATACTATGAAGCAAATGATCATGTTATTAAGAGCTATCCAAAACTGGCTGCTAAAGAGGCGAAGAAGAAGGAGGCTAGAATGGTTGTTGCGGAGGCCTCCACACTGAAAATAGAGTCTACTAATCTAGTGCAGAATGAAGAATGGGTGTTTAGTACTATTTGCAGTTTTGAACCATCTTCTCATGAGCAATGTATGTCTCTACTAGACTCGGATGTTTGGAATTTTGATAGCGAGGCAACCAAACATATTACCTTGCAGCGCAGTTTCTTCACTTCACTCGAGCTTGCTCCTACAGAGAATACTGTCACATTCACCAACAACTCCTCTTATCTTGTCATGGGAGTTGGTAAGATCATTCTGACTATTGCTGATGGTAGTTCTTTCACTTTATTAGATGCTTTATTTGTGCCAAGGATCAAGAAAAATATTTTATCAGCTCCAACATTAGCCAAGATTGGCTTGGTTGTGAAATTTGTTAATGACAGATGTATAGTTCATGATCTGTCAAATGGAGACGTGATTATTGCTTCTGACATTTTATGTCATGGGCTGTATAAGATCATAGACTATGAAAGATCTGTGAATGATTTGGCATGTGCAGTACATGATTCTTAGGCTACGTCAGATGCAAAGGTATGGCATGCACGCTTTGGTCATTTGAATTTTGCTAGTTTGTTATGCCTGCAGAAATCTGAAATGGTATCGTCTTTGCCCAAACTTGAGGCACGTGGAAAACATGTCTATGAAGGCTGTATTTTGGGCAAAATGCAGCATTCCTCATTTCCAAAAGATGATTCATTTTGGGCTACTCAGAAATTGCAGCTTGTACATAGTGATGTCTGTGGTCCTATGCAGACATCTTCTTTTGTAAACTATCTTTACTTCGTGACTTTTATTGATGATTCTTCTAGGCATGCATAGGTATATCCACTCAAAGCAAAGTCCAAAGTGTTTATGTGCTTCAAACAGTTTTTGGTTTTGGTTGAAAATCTGTCAGCATGTTAAATGGGCACCCTCCGTTCTGATCGAGGGGGGAATATATATCTTCTGACTTTAATGCATTTATGGCTGAATGTGGGATAAAACATCAATATACAGTGTCGTATACACCTCAATAGAATGGAGTTACTGAGTAGAAGAACATATCACTCATGGAGATGGCGAGGTGTATGGTAAAGATTCAAGCCTTACCACATAGTTTCTGGCTTGAGGCTGTCATGTGTGCAACATATGTACTTAACAGGTATCCCACTAAAGCATTGCAATTTATCACTCCATATGAGGCTTGGCATGGTTGCAAGCCATCTGTTCCTCATCTGCATCTTTTTGGTTGTCTGGCATATGCATTAGTGCCTGAACAACATCGCAGAAAATTGGATGATAAAGCAGTAAAATGTGTTTTTGTTGGGTATAGTTTTGAAAGAAAAGGCTATCATCTCTATCGTCCACATACTAAACATATTTTGGTTAGCCATGATGTTGTTTTTGTGGAAGATTCTATTCAACCTTTACTTTCATGTACAAAAGAGACATTTGTTAGCTCCAAAGACATGTATGATACTTTGCAACCTCTTTTTACAAGTGGATAGTCTAGTGCTGGTCCTAATGAGGCAACTTCTCAGCCATTGCAGGTTTCATGTGATGATGTAGATCATTCCATTTCTAATGCAGATTTGCATGATGCACTTATTGATGAGAGAGTTGATATTGAAGAGGCAAAAACTATGCCAAAATGGCTAGTGTAGACTTTGCATGATAGCAAATTAGATGCACCTCTATCATACCATACTCATTCAGGCTCTCATAGTGCCTCTTTTGCATCAGATTGCTATGCTATGGCCTAATCATTGTTGTGTATGTTGATGACATGCTGCTCACTAGTCCTCATGACACGCATATTGCTGATTTTAAGGCTGATTTGCATGCCTTATTTGAGATATTTAATTTGGGGCATTTGCATCACTATTTGGGCATTCGGTTTATGTGAGTTGATGGTGGAATGGCTTTGTGTCGAATGAAATATATTGACACGTTATTGTAGCATTTCGGACTTGAAGACTGTAAGCCTATTGCCACTCCTATGGAGACATGTTTAGGATTGAGTCTTCATGATGATGGAGATGCATTTGATGTTGTTGTCTATCAAGAGGCTATTGGATGCTTGATTTACTTATGCATTACTTGGCCAGATATTTAGTTTGCTGTCTCACAGATGAGCAGGTTTATGCATTTCCCAGGTGTCAAGCATTGGTAGGTAGTTAAGCGCATCTTTGCTACTTGAGTGGTACCTAGCTACTTGGATTGTTTTATCCCAAGGGGGGATCACTACCGCTAGGTTTGCATGCTTTTCTTGATAGTGATTGGGCTGGTTGCTATGACACTCATGTGTCCACTAGTGGCTTTTGCTTCATGGTTGGTAGTTCATGTATATCTTGGTTGAGCAAGAAACAGCCTACTATGGCCACTTTGAGTTGTGAGGTTGAGTATAGAGCAGCTTTCATAGCAACTGTTGAGTGTGTGTGGCTCAGATGCCTTATGGCTGATTTGGCTCTTGGTCAGTCTTCTGCCACCACCATCTTCACTGACAGTGCGCATTGGCAGCTGTGCGGAACCCTGTGTTCCATGGTGGCACTAAGCACATTGATGTGCATTATCATTATGTTCGAGAGAGGTTCTCTGTTGGGGAGGTCAGCTTGTCATATGTGCCCACATAGGAGAACATTACATACCTTTTTACGAAGGCTCTACCTAGGGAGAAGTTTGAAGCTTTCAGCAAAGCTTTGGGATTACTTCCTTTTGTGGATTGATTCCACATAGCTTGGCACTTCCTTATACATGAGTGCCAGCTCCTTGTTCACCGCATGACTCCCAGGGGGGATTTGTTGATATATTTAGGTAGTGATGTGTGTGAACACTCTAGGACCGCCCGGGCACTTTTTTCCCTCTTTAGGAGGTTTTTTCTCCCCGGCTTGTATATATGCCTATTGCCCTAATAGGCTACTTATCTTTGTACATTCTAGTGGTTATACATTCAGTATTGTGTGTTGTGCTCCAAGCTTCTTCTTCTTCCTTATGCTTTTCATGTGCTTTTGTAGATGTCTAGCTCCAACAAAAAGAAGAAGAAGAAGCCTTAATCAAACTGGTTAGAGAATTTAGAGATGTATTTGCCTAAAACTACAAAGATCTAAAAGGAATAGATCATGAAATTTGTGTGCATAAAATTGTTGATATATTTAGGTAGTGATGTGTGTGAACACTCTAGGACTGCCGGGGCACTTTTTTCCCTCTTTAGGAGGTTTTTTCCCCCGGCTTATATATACTCCTATTGCCCTAATGGGCTACTTGTCTTTGTACATTCTCTAGTAATACATTCAGTATTGTGTGTTGTGCTCCAAGCTTCTTCTTCTTCCTTGTACTGTTCGCATGCTTCTATAGATGTCTAACTCCAACAATTGGTATCAGAGTAGGCCGTCGCTTCATCTAGGGTGTCGTCAACACTCCTTTGATTGCAATCTCAGAATTACACAAATTTTGGTGAGCATACTCAAGGTGTTTTCGAGATCAAAATAGCTTTGCTGTGTCATGCCGAAATCCCGATCTGAGCTCATTTCGGCCTCTAAAATGCACTATCCCAGTGCTTGTGTAGGCTATTTTGTCTTTTTGTGCCAAAGGTATATACCAGTTTCTGTTCGCCAATATAAGCATCTCGAAGTCTGCTACAGGTCTAGCAGAATGCATCTGGGCAATTCTGTTCAACTTTTTGAGATATAGTCAATTTTGTGCATCAAGGTATTTTAGTCACCGGCCATGGCTGAAAGCAGTGATGTATTCCGTATGTTGGATGTTGAGGATAAGTTGGATGGTACCAACTACCCATTATGGGCTTATATGATGCGACATGTGTTGGTTGCAAAAGGACTATGGAACATTCTGCAGGGTGTCAAAAAACGTCCTATCACACCTACAACTGTTACAACTGTAGGTATTGAAGCTGATGCAGGAGGTATCAAAGATAATGATTTTCTGCATATTCTTGTTCGTGCTATGGTTTCTGCTGCACCTACTGCAGAGCAGATTTGCTGGGATGGCAGAGATGCCTAGGCACATGCATTGATAGCTTTGTCTGTCAAACGTGCCATTATTCCTCACATTCACTCTTGTAGAACAGCTAAGGATGCTTGGGATAGACTTACTACATTGTATCAAGCTAGGAATGAGGCTCGTGTTGCTTACCTCCGAAAACAGTTGGAGAGTGAGCACATGAATGAAGGTGATTTTATGGACAATTTCCTAACGAACATCAAAGACTTAAAGGAGCAGTTGATTTCTGATGATGAGGTTATACCAGATAGCTCACTTGTGTAGACCGTTCTGAATGGTCTTCCTGATTCATATAAGAGTTTTGCTTCTACTCTTTGGCTGATGATGAAAGGAAATCCAAATGCCTTATCACTTGAGGAGTTAGTCTCTGTTTTGTTGCAGGAAGATCAGTCCAGGCAGAACAGGTCCATTATGCGAGTTGCAGATCAAGCTTTCCTGGCTAGTCAAAAGGGCAACGGAAAATGGAGCTCTTCAACTAGTAAGCAGAAATCTGCTAATTCTGCATATTCGAAGAAGGAAGATAAAGATGAGAAGAAATCAGAAAAGCAGAAATTATTTTGTAAGTACTGTAAAGGGAATGATCATATCATAAAGAAATCTCCAAAACTGGCTGCTAAAGAGGCAAAGAAGAAAGAGGATGGAATGGTTGTTGCAGAGGCCTCTACACCAAAAATAGAGTTTGCTAATCTTGTGTAGGAAGAAGAATGGGCGTTTACTACTGTCTGTAGTTTTGACCCATCTTCTCATGAGCAGTGCATGTCTGTAGTAGACTCAGATGTTTGGTATTTTGACAGTGGGGCAACCAAACATATTACCTCGTGTAGCTCAGTGATGAGTAGCACCTCCTTTAATGTCAATCCGAGAAGACGTGAGGATGGTATGATGACCTCGAGCAAGTGAAGGCACAAGTGCGTGAGTGAGAAGCACACAAACATGCACACACATACACACACACGCGCACACAAGGTAGGACAAAGAGAGAGAAGCAATGGAGTTCTTTAGATTACTTTCAAAAAGCTCATACAAGTTCAAATCAATTACAAGCTCACCTCAAAAATGAGCTCTCTAGCTCTATTTATAGTTTTTGACTAGGTTTTGGCCTTGTCCAGACCTAGTGTCCGGCCTAGTTAAAAATTAGGTTCTCTACCCTATTTGGAGGTTCAAACGGAGTCTAAAAAATGTGAAAACTGATAGGTAGGTACTTCTAAAGCTCCGCAAGCTCAAGGACTCCTTGGCTTGCGCAAAATGGAGTTACAAAAATATGAAATGGTATTTACAATGGTTTTTAGTGATGAAAATCACTATTTTTGTAGGGATTTCTTCTAACATTTTGACATACATTTCCTCGAGCTCCCTACTTGTTCCTTCTTCTTGTGTGCCCAAATCTTTGATGCTTGAAAAATTTAAATGGCCTACTTGCCAGATCTTCTTTGACTACTGTGTCTGCTTGTGCTTTCTCTTCGCTCTGAGTAACTTCTTCTGCAGTTCTGCCACGTGCTCTGTTAATGCCTTTACTTCCGCTGAAGTCGAGGTCGTTTCTATGACTTTGGGTTGTGCCTCCTGTTCCCTGAGCTGGCAACGTAGCTCATCCCATTCCCTTTCCAAATCGTCATGTGCTTCTAATAAATCAGCATAGCTTTCCAAGATTGTTTTCATTGTTTCTGAGGGAACTGCTTTGAATTGTTCTGGGTGGATTTCATGGGGAGAGCCTTCCATGGCAGCTTCCAGGTTTTCTTCGTTTTGCTTCTGCAAACGCTTGTTTTCTTCAAGGGTTGTAGCCATGTGTTTTCTGAGTAGAGTCAAATTTCGCCGGACTCTCAGATTATCTGTTTGGTAGACCTCGAGTAAGGCTTCGAGTTGTTTGACACCTAGCTCTTGTGATGGTTGGGGTGTCTCCAGGAGGGTTTGATGAGATTGCTCGAGTGTGGTGTAACGTTGATTGAGGTCTGCATTTTCTTCTTCTATAATTGTAAGCCGTCTCTGTAGTTGTTGATGATTCGTAGTCAGTTGATGATGACGGTCTTCGAGAGCCTGATACTCACTCTGAAGTTGATACACACATTGATGTAATGCCATGAATATACTATTTACATTAAACGATGTAGGGAAAGATGAAGATGCAGGGGGAATGGGGAAGGGGAAGGGAGTTGTGAATGCTGTGGAGTCAAGTGGTGAGGTAGGTGGAGGGGGTATGGGAGATTGAGGCTGCGTGGGGGGTGGGAGTGGTGTTGTGGCTGGTGATGTTTCCATTGTGTCGAACGTGTGTGTGACCGTGTAGATGGGAACAGTGGGTGGGGTGGATGTGATATTTGTGAAGAGTGCTGTGAAAGTGGGCATGGTAACTCCTCCGAATTGGATGCCAGGAGAGAGGGGAATTCCCATGACTACTGTGGTAATGGCAGAAATAGGCGTGGTAGTGCCAGGTGGTGAGGTGACTTGTGTAGTGAGAGGTGAGGTGGGTGGTGAGAGTGGTTCCACCTGATGTTCTTCTGTTTGTGTGTTACCTCCTGGTTCTGATACATTGATGTGGATTTGTTTGCCAGATCGCATGGGACGGGTAGGCACTCGTTTCTCAAATCGATGAATATAAGCCATGGCTGCATGAACAGCCTCATCTAAACCTACCGCGTCAGTGTGCAGGTTCATTGATTCGATAAACATGTCATCCACACCTTCCTCGGCTAACATTTGGCTCATGATCATCTTTCCTGTCTCGAGCGATAGTTTGTGTTGCTCTTGGACCCGCTTCATGGTTTCGTATAATCTTTTTATTTGGGCCGAGTATGCCGGGGCACTTGCTAGTTCTGAAAGTTCTTCATATTCTTGATCATACTCCTCGTTTGCCTCTTGTTCTTCTGTCTCTTCTTCATCCTCTTCTACTTCTACTACTCCCGGTTGGGTCGGGGCTGAAGTTGTAGTCGTGGGTTGTTGTCCTTGGGTCTGCTCTGCTTCTGTCTCCAGGTTAGACTCATTGATCAAACGGGCAATTTCTTCATCTGTCAAATCAGCAAGGGTGTAACCTTGAGGGAACTCCAAGTCCGATGGAATCGGAGGGAACACCAGATTGGGTCCTTCGGTGCTTGGTCTGGGTAGGCGAATCGTGAATGGTCGAACACGTCGTGTTTGTGGCGGGGTCACCTCTGGTGTGGTGGTGGCTCCCCTTGGTTGAGCGCATGGTAATTGAACTCCCCCTCTCATCTTCTTCGATGGAGGACCCGCCGTTGACAGTCGTCTTTCGAACTCTTGGGCCCTAGACCATACTAGTGCTCTTTGAATGGGCACGTCGTATGCTAAGCACCTGTAAATTATTCTTGTGAGAGCACATCATCCATGAAGTACATTTTTCTATTTCTTATTCCACCGTTGATGGGCTAGGTGTATTTGATCTATGATCCAATGTGGTATGTTGATGGTGAGATTCTCTGTCTCCGCCAAGTACAAGCTGAACCATATCTTTTTTGGTGGCATAGTGAATCGTTCTTGGGCGGGAAAAGCAAAATGCTGCATAATCGTTCATAGGTGGAGAGCAATGGTAGGTGTCATCGCTACCATTTCCTTCAATTTGTTGAGATCCTTATGCTTCATCCTGCCTGGAACCATTGTTTCTTTCTCAGTGGGAATATGCATGCCTTGCATGTTCAATGCTGCCCGTACCAAATTGAGGGTCAGTTTGAATCTCTTGAGTTCGTGGCCTGGCAATAGTGAGGGTAGCACAAAAGTACTATCGCCTCCCTTGGCCCTGCTAGGAGTGATGGTACTGATAAAATAGGAGCAGCGTAAGAAATCTGGCTTAGGCAAATGTGCTCTGAAATAGCTATCCAATCCCGCTTTGGTCCAAACCGATCGCATTACTTCTGTATTCTGATAGTTCTCAAATTCGCGAGTGAAGAAATGGTAGCGTCCCCATTTGCCATTGAACTCAATTTCTGCTTCCCAGAAGTAGGTGCCATCACCCAATGGCCTTGCGACATCACTAAACCAATGAGCGTGTTTCCCCACTTGAGAAGTGTGTCCCTGAGGAGGGTCCTGAATAGGGAGAACATGCACCGCTTGAAGTTCTTGAGGCCTCTCGATGAGTGGTGGTTCAAGGAGGAGGGTTTCAATGTCCACAATCTGTGCGCTAGACCCTGCCTGGGAACTAGTGCGCCCTCCTGCTTCTGCCATTGTTATTGCTTGCTTGCTGGTTCTGTGAGAATATAGAATCATGCGTTAATATTGTAATGGACAAGATAGAACACTTTTTGTCCCCGTTACAACATTATCATGAGGTGAGTAATGGGTTAGTGGGTCAGTGAGTGCTCGATGATTGTGTGTGTAGTTAATGAATGGATAGTTCTACGAGCTAGATGGAAAGATGCAGTGTATGAGTGATGTAGTTAGCAAGTGAGGATGAATTTACACATGGGGTTCGGGGGTTTTATTACAAGTTTTAGGCTGCCAAACACAATGGATGGCTTTCGGTTTTGGTTTAGTGGAGACTCTGGAGGGCTTTATGAGTATGTCTGCTTGGGAATGAGGCGTTTTTGGGACCCATTTACAAGTGAGTCTGTGCGTGCTTCTGGGCGACTGTGTGTTCATGCGTATTAAACAAGAGTGGGTAACGGCTCCTTGAGTGAGTGAACCTTGTCGCGTATGATGTGATTCGTGCGTGACTAGTTGAGCCCGCAAGCAAGCCTTAGGCACCCAAATTTGTCTTCATTGTGGGCCAGCCTTCATCGACTTCTTGGGTACCCAGATAGATTTCACTTTCTCAAAAGAAGGTTTGGAAGTCCTCTTATTAGTATCATGTCGTTGATTACTAATAGGAAGTTGAGATAGTTGTTGTGACTTGACTGCAATAGGCCGCTTGCCTTTCCGCACCCACAATTGTTTCAATGGCTGCGTCATTCTGCTTCGCACATTCTTTTGGCCTCCAGCATAGGTAGTCTTCAGTAATTGATCTGCCTTTGGTTGCTGCCTCCCTCTGGCCTTTGGAAAAGAAGGGAGTTCCGTTGAGGCCTTGACTTCTTTATTGAGATCACCATTCCTCTGCATCACATAGCTTTGGACAAGAACAACATGGTCAACTTCATGTGTACCCCTGGAAGGACCAGGAGTTTGTGCCTTTTCTAGTTCCTTGAGTGCTCCATTATCTAACTCAACTGTAATTCATTTTTTATTTATCCATACCTGAAGAAGTCCACTTCTTAGGTTTAAGTTGACTGCATGGTCATAGATCCAGTCTTGACCCAAGACCAGAGGCTCAGTGAGATCCTCATCTTGACACACTAGTACCTTAACTATCATTGGAACATCTTGAATGGAGAGGGGAAGTTCCACCTCGCCCATGCAAGGGGTTTCCACACCTCCCAATCCTATGAGATCTGCTTCTATAAGATTGACTTTTAATTTCAATTCTCGACAGTAAGAAAGTCTCACCGCACTAGTGGTTGCACCTGAGTCAATCAATGCTCGCACAATTTTTGCACTAACTCCTTGTCCTATCTCTAAGGTCACAAAAGGACGTCGATCTATTATTCTTTGGGGACTTATTCCTGAGACTTCACACATTGCCACATGATATCCTGGATCCTCATAGGCACCTGTCCTAGGTTGTTCCCTACCCTGCCGTCTCAACTTCATCCTTCTGATGCGTTCTAAAGCTTCTGCTTGAGCTTCTTCTCGAACTCGTTTTTCTTCTTCTTTGCGTTTCTTAGCAGTGTTGAGTCGACTGAGCATTTCTTCTGTGAGAGGTTCCTGATACAACTTGACTCTGAGTCGACTAAGCATTTCTTCTGTGAGAGGTTCCTGATACAACTTGACTCTGCACCCGCTGATGTAGCTCGGAAGAATATCACCTTCTAAGGTGGCTAGTTGTACTGCTCCACTCGTTGAGATCCTATTTATGATCATAGGTCCATAGCCACGTTTCTCTAATTTTCTTGCATGTTGCTTCAAAGTGTAGACTAAAACTAGGTCCCCTGCTTTCAATCCTTTATCCTTCACATGAGCATCAAAATACGCCTTCTGCCTTTTCTTAGCTGCATATATTCCTGCTGCAGCTCTTAGTCTTGTTTCACCTAATCATTCGAGGTCAACAACTCTTGAAGAGAGTTCATGGCCCGTCCACTCATGCTCCTGTGCTATTCTCAATGTGGGAATCAAGAAGTCCAGAGGTAGCACCGCATTTTGACCAAATACCATCTGAAAGGGTGTGGCTTGGAGTACCGTTTTATATGCCACTCGGTATGCCCAAACAGCATGGTGTAGCTGTTTGTCCCAATCAGAGCGTTTATTATTCACCAATTTAGTCAACACATTGCATAGGATCTTATTTGTGCTCTCAGCGTGGCCATTAGCTTGTGGGTGATAGGGGGCAGACTTCTTATGTACTACCAAGAATTCTTGGAGAAGATTTTCAATAACTTCATTCAAGAAGTGAGTCCCTCTATCACTAACTAGCTCTATAGGTAGCCCGTATCTCGTGAATACATTCTCGAATAAGAACTTAGCTGTCGTTTCAGCATCGTTCTTTGTGGTAGCTTTCACTTCTACCCACTTGGTTAGATAGTCTGTGGCCACAATGATATATTCAGCATGTGAACCCTTGGCTGGGGGATTAATAGGACCTACAAAGTCTATTCCCCACTTAGAGAATGCACGTCCACTCATCATGGGTTTCAGTGGCATCTCATCCTTGCGTATAGGGTACTGAGTTCTCTGACAGACATCACACCGTTTCACATAGGTATGTGCATCCATGTGAAGGGTCGGCCACCAGAAGCCCGCAAATAGTATTGCCTTGATCACCCGATCTGGTCCAAAGTGTCCTCCTGCTACACCTTGGTGAGCTGCTTCCAAGATCTTGAGATATTCGCTCTCATGGACACATAGTCTCAGGTAACCATCTTTACCACGCTTGTATAGATTATCACCAATGAGTGAGTAATCTAGGGCTTCTTGTTCTAGACTTCTTTGTCTGGCCAGTGTCATATCTTGAGGGAATGTTCTCGTCCTCAGGAAATCTACTAATGGTTCACTCCAATCTGGCACTATGGACACTTGATAAAGAGTAGCATGCTCCACAGGTGGTTTAGTGCAACAGATTGGGCATTCTTTACACATCTTATGTACATCAACTTCCATAGTAGGCCAATGCTTAGTGTCTGTAGGGTTCGTTGTTTTGAGTAGTGTTGCTCTAATGCACCTACATGTGCCAATTGCAACCATTTAGCGTACTCATCCTCTTCCACACAACAAGCTAGGATCCCTTGATCTGTTTGTTTGTACATGCTTCCTGCATTCCTAGGTATGACTGAGTCTTCGTTTCTTACCATGACTGTGGGTGCTCTCATACAAGTCGACTTGGCTTCCCATGGTCCTATGAAGTGGGGTAATTCATGTAAAGAATTAGACTCAAAGTCTAATATCTCTTGAGACTGGGTGCTCTCCTGCTCTCCATAAATGGAGGGAATATCTTGTGGGAATTGATCCTGCGTGTCATCCACAAGTTCAATGGGAGGAGGGACTTCACTTTCTTTAGCCCATTTGTCTTCTTGAATCTCCCGTAGGAATTCTGGTGTGTACCTATTCATAGAAGAGGAGGTGTTTGGTTCAGTGGAATTGGGCACAAAAGCTTCCTGTGGGGGGAGGCTTATTCTTCTGCTTGCCTCATCTCTTCCTTGATTTTTTTCTTCCTTGGTAGATCTTGCAATTATGCTCTCTAACTTCTCTAGGAGTCCATCCAAGTGCAATTGTGTCTTAGCTGAGCCAGAGTAGTTGAAGAGACGACTGGCTTCAAACATGGTCTAAGACAATGCGACCATTTTTGTGCAAAGCTTGGTTCTTTCTATCTCTAGGTCAGCTCTGGGGTAGCACTTGTCATGCTCCGTCACATTTGGCCCTTCTTGGATTCTGGCCTGATATGCCTTAAGCATCATGTCTATGTCTTCAGGAGTGGGGTCAGCTAATATTGATCCTACTCTAGGGGTTGGTGGGATGGTCTGAGGTAGGGGGACAGATGGTGGGTTAGATGGTGATGGAAATGAGGGTGGTGGTGGTATGTGAGAGTTTGTTTGAGAGGTGAGTTCAACAATTTTGGCTTTTGTTTCTCTTATGCTTTCTTCTAAGTCGCTCATCTTTTTAGAGCATTGTCTTTTCATTCTTTCTCGACTATCCCTCCAGGCTCTCGACCGTTTCTTGGCTATGCTCTCGGTTTCACTAACCTCTGCACTCTTCTCTTGACCTATTCCTGGGTTCTGTTGCAAAGCCTGGGCCCTAGTGACCACTTGCACTGGTGCAATGGAAGTGACACTTTCTGTTGAGTCTACAACTAACCCAATAACGTTAATTGGAGTTATTTTTGGCATATTATTGGGATTGTTGAGAGCAGTATGGGCACCCAAGGACTGACTAGACAAGGAAGCCAGCGGAGAGAGTCAAAGCGAGGTGAAGGATTAAGTAGACAAAGCAGTCGACGCAAATCTGGCAAATAGGCCCTTCAAATTTTCCAAATCAACATCTTTATAACAGTGATTCTTATCACTAACAATCATTGTAAATACCATTTCATATTTTTGTAGCTCCATTTTGTACAAGCCAAGGAGTCCTTGAGCTTGAGGAGCCTTAGAAGTGCCTACATATCAATTTTCGTATTTTTTAGACTCCGTTTAAGCCCTCAAATTGGCCCTGGAACCTAATTTTTAACTAGGTCGGACACTAGGTCTGGACAGGGCCAAAACCTAGTCAAAAACTATAAATAGAGCTAGAGAGCTCATTTTTGAGGTTAGCTTGTAATTGAAATGAACTTGTAAGAGCTTTTTGAAAGTAATCTAAGAACTCCATTGCTTCTCACTCTTTGACTTGCCGTGTGTGCGCGTGTGTGTGTATGTGTGTGCATGCTTGTGTGCTTCTCACTCACGCACTTGTGCCTCCACTTGCTCGTGGTCTTCATACCATCCTCACGTCTTCCCGGATTGACATTAAAGGAGGTGCTACTCATCATTGAGCTACACCAAATTTTGGCGCCGTTGCCGGGGATCGAGCTTTGAGGACGAGCGTGTGATGGTAAGACGTAGATTTGAGACGTTGGCGTTGTAGGTAATTTCTTCACTCTTCTTATTTCTCTTTTTCTTACCTCACCACCATCATCACCATCATCATCATCACCATATCCGATCTCCATCTCCATCATCGCAAAAATTTCAGTTTTTTTACTATATCCCCTTCCTCCTTTCATTTCCCTCATTTCACTTGTGAGAGAGAGCGAGAGAGCGAACTGTTGTGTGCTATTTTCTGCATGCTTTTGGAGTTTCTTGCAGGTTTCAGCATCATCATCCCCTCCAGCACGTCGCGCAGGTACGGAAATGTGCAGAACTGTCTCGCAGTCGCCGACTTCTGTCGATCGCGATTGACAGAAATTTTCACCTTTTGGTAAATCTGAGTGCACCACAGTGGACTAGAGACCCTGCACACCACCTTTCCACAAAAATTTTTGAAAAATTTGCAAAATTTCAATCCATCGCGATCGACAGCTCTATCCATCGCGATTGACTGCCTGTCCGTCGCGATTGACTCCTTTCCATCACGATCGACTGCCCTGTCCGTCGCGATTGACTCCTGTCCATCGCGATCGACTGCCCTGTCCGCGATTGACTGCGTGTCCGTCGCGATCGACTGCCTGTCCGTCGCGATTGACTGCCTGTCCGTCGTGATTGACTGCCTGTCCGTCGCGATTGATTGCCTGTCCGTGGCGATTGACTGCCTATCCGTCGCGATTGACTGCCTGTCCGTCGCGATTGACTCCTGTCCATCGCGATCGACTGCCCTGTCCGCGATTGACTCCTGTCCATCGCGATCGACTGCCCTGTCCATCGCGATTGACTGCCTGTCCGTCGCGATCGACTGCCTGTCCATCGCGATTGATTGCCCTGTCCATCGCGATTGACTGCCCTGTCCATCGCGATTGACAGCCAATTTTAGCCAATTTTTTAGGGTTTTTAATTTGAAGAGTTTGGCTAATTTTGGGCATGAACATTTTACTCTAGAGCACATAAGGAGGCCTTAGGAAAACAACTTGGGGAAAACCTGTTGCACAGTGATCCTGTTTGAACCCTGTCTTAACCCTAGAACCCTGAACGGTCATAACTTTTTCATACGAAATCCATTTTTTGAGCTCTAGGGCTTGTTGGAAAGCTAGGGTATTTTGAAGTTGACCATACCCAGGGGGATCAAAAGTCAGGGGTCTTAAGAATTGTTTTCCTAAAAATCACTATGCAAATTAGTATTTGTGCTACAGGAATGAGAATCATTGGTTCTGTCTTTAGAATTTAAATCTTAAAGCTAACTTTGGAACTCTTACAGATCTATTGAGAGCATCGAAAGGCATTCTAAGCAAGTGTAAGTGCAAGCTTGGGAACACACTTCTTGGGCATTCAAGGGCAACCAAGCAGGAAACAAAAGGTTGGAAACTTTCAACCCCCTCTGTCAATTCCTAGCTTAGGCTAAGAACGACTAGTGATAGGAGTAAGTCAGGGCAACGACAGGCATCAATCAAGTTGAAGACTACCTATGCACTCAAGTTCAAGATTAAACATAATCTCTTCGTGATGCGATAACCTTAAAGGAAAGAATCTAACATGGAACGATCAACTTACAGTGCGAAAAATTAACTCAAATATTCCTGACGACGTGATTTCTGACTAGAGCATAAACACGATAATCGACTAAAAAAGAATCAAGTGACTGATACAAAAGAACTCAGCAACGAGGTTGTACTTGGGCAAAATTGGGCTATTCAATTAGGCTTATGAACCTTAGATCAGGGCGACATCTAGGGAGAGATAGACAAAGTCTTAGGTCTTCAGAGGCTAGTGTCAACCACACTGCTAGGTCTTGGGCCCAGCAGTTGAGCCACCACTCGTACTACCCTAGCTCTGAGACTAGTGAATCAGAGATGTCTCAAGGCATGGACCGACCTACGGGAAGTTCAGGAGTGCCATACTTGCACAGGGTAGAAGGCCCGTACAAGACGCAGCTAGAATACCTTAGGACCAACCGATTAGGTGCTAGCATCTATGAGGACGGCCTAGGAAGATCTGTGGTCCAGATTAAAAACACTGACCAATCCATAGGATTAGAGCACCCAGCTGTCAAGTTTGAAAACGGAGCATACTTGGACAAAGAAGGAACCATATACGTAGTCACCAGTCACCCAGATAGGACGGACGAATTTGGAAATGTGATCCCAGAAGCGGACTTAGGTGACCTAGAGCAAGGAAACATGGGTACAGAACCTAGAACCCCTCGAGGCAAATCGGTTCTCACTAGGATTATCACACCAGAGTGGATTCCCCAGGATAATAAGAGCATAGATTTGCTCCTCAATCGAGAGACTGATGAAGCCTTTTGGAGGTATAAATCTGATCGGCCAAATGATATAGGAACAATCATAATCTATGAGTTTAAGGATCCATATAGCCCAGGCAGAGTGACCTACTTAGATCACGCTTCAGAGAGGATCTTTGTGGTTACAGAACATGATAGACATGCTTACACTTGGAAGGGTGAATTCGTTTTCCCCCAACCAAGATCGAATGTGTCCTATGGTCACCCTGGAGCTGGAACATCCCAAGCTCATGGAACTCAAAGAGACAGAAGTAGAGATAGGCCAGAAGTAAGCTTTGCCAACCCAGGGGGAAGAGAAAGAACGAGGACGGAAACAAACAGAGTAGAACCTGAGGTACTTAGAGCTCCCAGGAATCAAAGAAATGTGGATGAGTTCCCTCTACCACGACCTAGAGAATACACCAGGATTTTGAGACCAACTCAGTTAGTCAAGTCCATGAAAAATTACTTCGATGGCACAGGAGACCCATACGATCATGTGGCAGAGTTTAGGCAAGTCTTGAGAGCAGAACAAGTGGAGGACCTATTCACACAATATAATGCCTTTGGTCTAACCCTTAGGAACACAGCCCTTACGTGGTTCCAACCATTGAATGAGAGGCAGTTCAGGAGCATAGACCAACTTCTAGAGGCATTCATTATCGAATTCTCTAAAAGTGGCATAAGACATAGCACTTCCTCGCTGATTCACAGCTTCAAGCAAACCCCTCAAGAGACCGTGAGACTTGCTGGAAGAAGATTTAGGCAATACTTGGAGAGATGCCCTGCCCCTGAGCTACCCACGCCAGCTAAGCAAGTGGCTTTATTCTTGGATGGATTGCTAAGTACCAAATTGAGGTCATATGTGTATCTGAAGGACCCTAGGACCATAGAAGAGTGTGTACGCATGTGTATTGACATTGAGGATAACCTTGGGGAGGAGTTAGAGCTATCCAAAATATACAAAGATTCAGATAGTGCCTCTAGCCTCTCTTCCACGCAATCCACATCAATTGAGGAACTTGCAGAGAAAGTAGCTCAGAAATTAGGTGTCACTAGTAAACAGATCCCAAGGTTTGCCCCTGTGAAAAGATGCTATACTTGTGGTGGCGACCACATGGCGAATGTATGTCCCATTATGGCTCAACCCCAAGTAAATCCTAGTAGCCAGTACTGCACCATAGAACGGAGGTACACCAATCACACCGCACAAGATTGCCCCTACAATAAGCAAACCGTTAGGCAGACGTACCCACAACCATACCCTCAACAAGGAAGATACCAGAACCAGTACCCACCTCAGCAGTATACTAGGCCTCAGCAAAACTACCAACCGCAATATCAGGCCCAACTGAGACCCCAGCCTGTGCTAGCACAACAACCCCCTGCTCCAGCTAATGTGATTCCGGTAAAGTATGCAGCAGAAGAAGAAAATTTGAATAGAGCTATAGTCTCGGTAACCCAATTGCTTTCTGAAAGTGACGAGAGTGACCATAGCTTTGATTCTACACATGTTGATAGTCCCCAGGCTTACTACATGCAGTCTCCAGAACATGGTGAGTCCTACTATAGTGAAGAGCCAAATGAACCTAGTTGGGAGTCAGATTACACAAACGTCATGTATGCAAACCCCAACCCTAGACCTCAACCTAGGCAGGTGAGACCCCCATTCCCTAGAGGACCATGCTACAGATGTCAGGGAGATCATCTCATTCGTGATTGTCCCTTGCCTCCACTTACACAACCCTAGTCAGTGATGATTCAGGGCTTTTGCCAAGAGTGTGGAAAGGAGCATCTCTTACGAGACTGCCCTAAGAATCCTAACAATATGCCAAAAATCACTCCTATTAACGTTATTGGGTTAGTGGTAGATTCCACAGGAAGTGTCACTTCCACTGCACCCGTACAGGTAATCACTAGAGCCCAAGCCTTGCAACAGAACCAAAGCGTAGGCCAGGAAAAGAGCCCAGATGTTAGTGAAACGGAGAGCATAACCAAGAAAAGGACTAGAGCTTGGCGAGATAGTCGCGAAAGAATGAAAAGACAATGGGCAAAAAAGATGAGTGAACTTGAGGAAAGCCTCAGAGAAACAAAAGCTAGGATAACTGAACTCACATCTCAAACTCCCTCTCACACTACCCCACCACCACCATTCCCATCTCCATCTGACCCGCCACCTTCCAACCCACCTCACACAATTCCACCAACCCCAAGAGTAGGATCAGTCCTAGCAGATCCCACTCCCGAGGACCTTAATATGATGCTTAAAGCATATCAGGCCAGAATCCAAGAAGGGCCAAACGTAACTGATCATGAAAAGTGTTACCCTAGAGCAGAACTAGAGCTAGAACGAACCAAAATTTGTGCTAAGATGGTGGAGTTGGCTCAGACCATGTTTGAGGCCAGTCGCCTATTTAACATCTCTAGTTCAGCGAAGACACAGTTGCACTTTGATGGACTGTTAGAAAGAATAGAGAAGCTGATTGCACAATTAGAAAAGGAACCCGTCTCTCAATAGGATTCTTTGGGCAGTCTCGTAAGAGATGCTCCTTCCCGCAATCTTGGCAAAAGCCTTGAATTGTCACTGACTGGGGTTGTGTAGGTGGAGCTAAGGGGCAATCACGAATGAGGTGATCTCCTTGACATCTGTAGCATGGTCCTCTAGGGAATGGGGGTCTTACCTGCCTAGGCTGGGGCCTAGAGTTAGGGTTTGTGTACATTACATTTGTGTACTCTGGCTCCCAACTAGGTTCACTTGGTTCTTCACTGTAGTAGGACTCACCATGTTCAGACGACTGCATGTAGTAAGCCTGTGGACTATCAATATGTGTAGAATCAAAGCTATGATCACTTGGGTCACTTTCTGAGAGCAATGGAGTCACTGGGACTATGGCTCTATTCAAATTTTCTTCTGCAGCTGCATACTTTACAGGAATCACATTAGCGGGGGTTGGAGGTTGTTGAGCTAACACAGGTTGTGGCCTTTGTTGGTGTTGGTAGGGTTGTTGATAGGGTTGCTGCGGTCTACCATATTGTTGTGGAGGGTACTGGTTCTGGTATCCTCCCTGTTGTGGATAGGGCTGAGGGTAGGTTTGTCTAACTGCTTGCTTATTGTATGGACAGTCTTGTGCTGTGTGATTTGTGTATCTCTGTTCTAGGGTGCAGTATTGGCTGCTAGGGTTCACTTGGGGTTTAGCCATGATGGGATATGCGTTCGCCATATGGTCACCACCGCAAGTATAGCACCTCTTTACTGGGGCAAATCTAGGAATTTGTTTACTAGAGACACCTAGTTTTTGAGCTATTTTCTCCGCAAGTTCCTCAATTGATGTGGATTGTAAGGAAGAGAGGCTAGAAGCACTATCGGAATCTTTGTAGATTTTTGAAAGCTCTAGTTCCTCCCCTAGGTTATCCTCAATGTCAATGCACATGCGTACACACTCTTCTATGGTCCTAGGGTCCTTCAAGTACACATAGGACCTCAATTTGGTACTTAGCAATCCATCCAAGAATAAAGCCACTTGTTTGGCTGGTGTTGGTAACTCAGGAACAGGGCATCTCTCAAGATATTGCCTAAATCTTCTTCCTGCAAGTCCCACGGTCTCTTGAGGGGTCTGCTTGAAGCTATGTATCAATGAGGAAGTATTATGCCTTATGCCACTTTTAGAGAATTCGGTGATGAAAGCCTCTAAGAGGTGGTCTATGCTCGTGAACTGTCTCTCATTCAATGGTTGAAACCATGTAAGGGCTGTGTTCCTCAGGGTTAGACCAAAGGCATTATACTGCGTGAATAGGTCCTCAACTTGTTCAGCTCTCAAGACTTGCCTAAACTCGGCCACATGATCATATGGGTCTCCTGTGCCATCGAAGTAATTCTTCATGGACTTAACTAACTAAGTCGGTCTCAAAATCCTGGTGTGTTCCCTAGGCCTTGGTAGAGGGAAATCATCAGCATTCCTTTGGTTCCTTGGGGCTCTAAGTCCCTCAGGTTCCACTCTATTTGTTTCAGTTCTCGTTCCTTCTCTTCCCACTGGGTTGGCAAAGCTTACCTCCGGTCTATCTCTATGTCTGTCTCTTTGAGTTCCATGAACATGGAATGTTCTAGCTCCGGGGTGATCAAAGGACACCTTCGATCTTGGTTGGGGGAAAATAAATTCACCTTTCCAAGTGTAAGCATGCCTATCATTTTCTGTAACCACAAAGACCCTCTCTGAAGCATGATCCAAGTAGGTCACTCTGCCTGGACTATCAGGATCTTTGAACTCATATATCATGATTGTTCCTTCCTCATTCGGCTGATTAGATCTATACCTCCAAAAGGCTTCATCAGTCTCTCGGTTCAGGAGTAGATCTATGCTTTTATTATCTTGGGGAATCCACTCTGGTGTGATAATCCTAGTGAGCACATATTTGCCTCGGGGGGTTCTAGGTTCTACACCCATGTTTCCTTGCTCTAGGTCACCTAAGTCCGTTTCTGGGACCACATTCCCAAATTCATCTGTCCTATCTGGATGACTAGTGACTACATATATTGTCCCTTCCTTGTCTAGGTATGCTCCGTTTTCAAACTTCACAACTGGATGCTCTAGTCCAATGGATTGGTCAGGGTTTTTGATCTGGACCACAGATCTTCCTAGGCCGTCCTCATAGATGCTAGCACCTAATCGGTTGGTCCTAAGGTATTCGAGTTGCGTCTTGTAAGGGCCTTCTACCCTATGTAAATATGGCACTCCGGAGCTTCCTGTAGGTCTCTCCATACCGTGGGACATCTCAGACTCGCTAGTCTCAGAGCTAGGGTAATACGAATGATGGCTCAACTGCTGGGCCCAAGACCTAGCAGTATGATTGACACTAGCCTCTGAAGATCTAAGACTTTGTCTATCTCTCCCTAGGTGTCGTCCTGATCTAAGGTTCATATGCCCAATTGAATGATCTTCAAATTTTCCCAAGTATACTTTGCGTTGCTGAGTTCTTTTGTATTAGTCACTTGTTCTTTTTTAATTGCCCTTAGGGTGTCACTTCCTGTCCAGTTAATCTTCGTCGCAAGGAGCACTTGAATTTTATCGTACTTTGAGTGTGGTCGCTCAATTTAAGTTCTTTTCCCTTAGGTTGTTTCGCAATTGTAATCTCCTAACACTTGCACTTGAGTGATTAGAGTTCTTGGACTTGGTCGTTCTTAATGTGTCCTTAATTAATCAAGACCTCTATCCGTACTTAGCCTATGCTAGGGATTGACAGAGCGTGTTGAGAATTTCCAACCTTAAGTTTCTTCTCTTGGTTGCCCTTGTATGCCTAGGAAGCGTGTTCCCAAGCTCGCACTTACTCTTGCTTCGAGTACCCTTCGATGCTCTCAAAGAACCTGAAAAAGTCCACAATTAGCTCAAGAATTGAATTCAGTTGACAGACAGATCACTTTCATGCATGTAATTCACAGACCCAATCGCCTTTTGCCTCTATGGAAAACAATCCCAAGGGAAACTTAGTTTTCCTACCCCGGGATATGGTCACTTCAAATTACCCTATCCAACAAAACAAAAATCACCGCAATCGGATTTCGTATGAGGAGGTTATGTCCATTTAGGGTTTTGGGGCCAAATCAGGATTTTAAACAGGTTAGCAGGCAGACAGGACTTCTCGAAATGCTTTGGGGTATCGACCTCACAAGCAATGATGAACCTTAGTATTTGTTCCACAATTTGTCAAAAATAGACCACTCGTTTTTGCCCTAAAATATTAGCCAAATTTGCCCATCAATCGCGTTTGCAAGCTCTGTCAATCGCAATTGATAGGTCAGTCGCGATCGACGTGTCGATCGCGATTGACAGGTCCGTCGTGGCTGTCATTCATGATTGATGCGTCAATCGCGATTGACACGTAGCCAAGATTTTCAGTCGATCGTGGGCAAAGGGTCCTTGACTCTGTCAGTCACAATTGATGGGTCGATTGCGATTGACAGGTCCGTCGCGAGGGTCTGTATGTCGTGGTCAAGCAATCGTTGACTGGGTCAATCACGATTGACAGGTCCGTCGGGGCTGTCAATCGCGATTGACTGGTCGATCACAATTGATGGCTCGATCGCGATTGATGGCTCGATCACGATTGACACGTGTCACGCATAGGTTCTGTCAGTCGTGGTCAGTCGGTCGTTGACTCTGTTAGTCGCGATTGACGTGTCGGTCGCGATTAACAGAGCCGTTGGCATGTGTTCGTCGTGGTTTGTCGATCACGATTGACAGGGTGATCGCGATTGTCAGAAATCTGAGGAATTTTAAAATTTTAAACACACATTTGGGAAGCTCTAGGCCTGTAGATTATGGTTGTACTTTGTTTAGCAAAAAGATCATTTTTTCTGTCGGTCGCGATTGACAGAGGTCAACGCCTCGGGACCTGCACAGTCAAATTTTTTACCTGCTAGAGCTGGTGCAGCTGCTGGGAATGCTGATTCCTGCAGAAAATCTCAAAAAACACAGAAAATCACAAGCACACAAACGCTCTCTCACTCTCTCTCACAAGTGAAATGAGGGAAATGGTATGGGTGGGGTGATTTGACCAAAAACTGAAATTTTTCACGATGATGGCGATGGATGTGGGAGATGGTGAGGATGATGATGGTGATGAGAAAACAAGAGAAAATAGGAAAAAGGTGAAGAAAATACCTATAACTCCAACGCGTCAACTCTACGTCTTACCATCACACGCTCGTCCTCAAAGCTCGATCCCCGGCAACGGCGGCAAAATTTGGTGTAGCTCAGTGATGAGTAGCACCTCCTTTAATGTCAATCCGGGAAGACGTGAGGATGATATGATGACCTCGAGCAAGTGAAGGCACAAGTGCGTGAGTGAGAAGCACACAAACATGCACACACATACACACACACGCGCACACAAGGTAGGACAAAGAGAGAGAAGCAATGGAGTTCTTTAGATTACTTTCAAAAAGCTCATACAAGTTCAAATCAATTACAAGCTCACCTCAAAAATGAGCTCTCTAGCTCTATTTATAGTTTTTGACTAGGTTTTGGCCTTGTCCAGACCTAGTGTCTGGCCTAGTTAAAAATTAGGTTCTCTACCCTATTTGGAGGTTCAAACGGAGTCTAAAAAATGTGAAAACTGATAGGTAGGTACTTCTAAAGCTCCGGAAGCTCAAGGACTCCTTGGCTTGCACAAAATGGAGTTACAAAAATATGAAATGGTATTTACAATGGTTTTTAGTGATGAAAATCACTATTTTTGTAGGGATTTCTTCTAACATTTTGACATACATTTCCTGGAGCTCCCTACTTGTTCCTTCTTCTTGTGTGCCCAACTCTTTGATGCCTGAAAAATTTAAATGGCCTACTTGCCAGATCTTCTTTGACTACTGTGTCTGCTTGTGCTTTCTCTTCGCTCCGACTCCCTTCGTAGGCTTCCTTGTCTTGTGACTCCTTCAGTTCCTTGACTACTGCCAACACCTCGGAGCACACTTTCTTCTCTTCACTCGAGCCTGCCCCTAGAGGGAATACTGTTACATGTGCCAACAACTCCTCTTATCTTGTTATGGGAGTTGGTAAGATCATTTTGACTAAAGCTGATGTTAGTTCTTTCACTTTGTCAGATGCTTTCTTTGTGCCAGGGATCAAGAAGAACCTGTTATCAGTTTCTGCATTAGCCAAGATTGGCTTGGTTGTGAAATTTGTTGATGACAGGTGTACAGTTCATGATCTATCAAATGGTGATGTGATTATTGCTTCTGGCATTTTATGTCGTGGGTTGTATAAGCTCATAGACTATGAAAGATCTGTAAATGATTCGGCATGTGTAGTAAATGATTCTCATGCTATGTCAGATGCAAGGCTTTGGCATGGATGCTTTCGTCATATGAATTTTGCTAGTTTGCTACACCTGCAGAAATCTGAAATGGTGTCCTCTTTGCCCAAACTTGAGGCACCTGGAAAACATGTTCGTGAAGGCTGTATTTTGGGCAAAATGCAGCGTTCCTCCTTTCCAAAAGATGGTTCAGTTCGGGCTACTCAAAAGTTACATCTTGTACATAGTGATGTCTGTGGTCCTATGCAGACACCTTCTTTTGGGAGTTATCTTTACTTTGTGACTTTCATCGATGATTTTTCCAGGCATGCATGGGTATATCCATTGAAGGCAAAGTCTGAAGTGTTCATGTGCTTCAAAGAGTTTTGGTTTTGCCTGAAAATCTGTTAGCATGTAAAATGGGCACCCTCCGTTTTGATCGAGGGGGGGAATATATGTCTTCTGATTTTAAGACATTTATGGTTGAACATGGGATAAAACACCAGTGTACAGTGCCATATACACCTCAACAAAATGGAGTTGTTGAACGAAAGAACAGGTCACTCATGGAGATGGCGAGGTGTATGGTCAAGAGTCATGCTTTACCACATAGTTTTTTGCTTGAGGCTGTCATGTGTGCAACATATGTACTTAATAGGTGTCCCACTAACGCGTTGGGGTCTATCACTCCATATGAGGTTTGGCATCGTTGCAAGCCATCTGTTGCTCATCTGCATGTTTTTGGTTGTTTGGCATATGCATTAGTGCTTGAACAACATCGCAGAAAATTGGATGTTAAAGCAGTAAAATGTATTTTTGTTAGGTAGAGTCTGAAAGTAAAGGCTATCGTCTGTATCATCCATAGACTAAACACATTTTGGTTAGCCGTGATGTTGTATTTGTGGAAGATGCTATTCAGCTATTGCTTTCATGTACTAAGGAGACATCTGTTAGCTCCAAAGACATGTATGATACTTTTCTGCCTCTTTTTACAGGTGGACAGTCTAGTGCTGGTCCTAATGAGGCAACTTCTCAGCCTTTGCAAGTTTCATGTGATGATGTAGATAATTCCATTTCTGATGCAGATGTACATGATGCACTTATTGATGAGAGAGTTGATATTGAGCAGGCAAGAACTATGCCAAAATGGTTGGTGCAAACTTTGCATGACAACAAATTAGATGCACATCTATCATTTCGTACTCGATGAGGCTCTCATGGTGCCTCTTTTGCATCAGATTGCTATGATATGGCTGCATCTAGTCTCTGTGATGAGAATGAGCCCGTTTCATTTGATGAAGCACAAAATTCAGAAAACTGGATGGCTGCTATGCAATCTGAATATGATGCAATAATGAAGAATGGTACTTGGCCTTTATGTGACTTGCCTCCTGGCAAGAAAGCCATTGGCACTAAGTGGGTATACAAGCTGAAGCGTATACGTGATGGTATAGTTGACAGGTATAAGGCTAGGCTTGTTGCAAAGGTTTATGCGTAGGAAAGAGGCATTGATTTTGATGAGACCTTTGCACCTACATGCCGATTGACTACTGTTCGAAGCATTTGTGCACTTGTAGCCCATCATGGTTGGAATGTACATCAGTTGGACATTAAAACTGCATTTCTGAATGGTGACTTGCATGAAGAAGTGTATGTTTTTCAACCCCGTGGCTTTGTGCAGAAAGGGCATGAAAACGAAGTGTGCAGGTTAAAGAAGGCATTATATGGTTTAAAGCAAGCACCGCGTGCTTGGTATGAGAAGATACATGCCTATCTGATTGCACATGGTTTTGAGAACAGCCCAACTAAAAGAACCTTATACATTAAGCGTGCCAATGATGTGCTTCTGATCATTGCTGTCTATGTTGATGACATGCTTTCCCTCTTTAGGAGGTTTTTTTCTCCCGGCTTGTATATACGCCTATTGCCCTAATGGGCTACTTGTCTTTGTACATTCTCAAGTAATACATTTAGTATTGTGTATTGTGCTGCAAGCTTCTTCTTCTTCCTTGTGCTGTTCGCATGCTTCTACAGACGTCTAACTCTAACAAAAATACCTATTTTACCTAATGCAAAACCAAGTAATAAAATACATTATACATACAATGATAAATACTCTAGAAATATTAAGGAAGAAATAGACAAATTATGGGTAGCTAATTTCATTTATGAAATTGAGTATACAGAATAGATATCACCAATAGTTGTGGTTCCAAAGAAGAATGGAAAACTTAGGGTTTGAATTAATCTCAAAAGGGTTAATGCAGCAACTATTACACATAATTATCCATTGCTAATAACATATCATTTGTTGGACATAGTTGCGAGAAAAGAAGTCTATAGTTTTTTCGATGGTTTCTCAAGCTATAATCAGGTGCCTATTGCATTAGAAGATCAACATAAGACTACCTTTGCAATAGAATGGGGTGTATATGCATGTTTTCAAGGATTTTCTAAGGAACATAATTCACTATGAAAGCTACCCTATGCTCAACCTCACAACTAGAAGTGGTCATAGTAGGCTACTTCTTGCTCAACCAAGATATGCATGATCTACCAAGCATGAAGCAAAAACCACTAGTGGAAACATGAGTGTCATAGAAAAAAGCATCTAAATGTGGTAGTAGTGATGCCCCCTTGGGATAAAACAATCCAAGTAGCCATGTACCAATTTAGTAGCAAGAGATGTGATTAACTGCCTACCAATGCTTGACACCTATGCAATGCATAAAAATGCTCATCCGAGAGGCAACAAACTGAATATCAAGCCAAGTTATGCATAAGTAAATCAAACATCCAACAACTTGTTGATAGAGAACTGTTGAAAGTGTGAATTATGCAAGCTCTAGGTGGACATTGAAGGGGGGTGTTAAATATGATCAATGCCTTACCCTTACGTAATACCGCCATTGTTCCATAACACTCTATTTTTTAAGGCCCCCATTATGAGGCGAAGCCATGTGAGTGTTGGACATTGGTAGGTTTTAAGTCAGATGAGGTCTAGAGTAGACCGTAGATGGATAGTTAGGAATTTTACTTCTAAGCCATTGGATTTGGGATTGATTCTATGTGAGGATCAACCTAAACCAAGGGCTAGAAACAAACATAGATTTCTTAACTTGGGGAAGGATATTTGTTGTGGGCCATTGGATCTAGACTTGATCCTAAGTGTGGATTAAGTAAGATCAAGGGCTACAAACAAATGGTTGTTGTTCCTACCTCTTTACCATTGTATTTACCCCATAGATCAATGGTGGAGATTATTTTGGGCATTGATCAAGCTACCATGACCTTAGAACATGGGCCAACTTAGGCTTGGAGGACCTTATAAGGATGGTCCCCTCCCACGGAAGTCATGGAAGTCATGGAAGTCTTGTAGGTCATTGAAGACCAAGAGACATATATTCAAGGAGGCTCAAGGAGAGAGTCATCCAAGGCTCAAGGAGATGAAGCATAGCTTTCCAAGCTAGAAAAACATAGAGGAGAGTGTTATATGCATAGAGGAGGAGTAAGGAGCAGCTATCAAGCCCACAATCCCTCCAGTCTTTTGTAGCTAAAGAAATAGTCTACTTGTAAGAGTTGTAACTCTTTGTGTACATATTCAATTCAAGAGTTTTAAAGCACACTCAGTAGCTTATGTATGTCTCGTAATTTTCAAAAGAGGGCTTCTTGAAATCATTTTTACGCGTAGAGAAATTGGTGTATCTTTGTATCCCTAATTTTTGCATATCCTACATCTCTACAGAGTCTATTTTGTACAAAGTTTTTGATTGACCTAAACAGATCCATTTGAGGTTTCCTATAGCTTTTTGGAAATTGTATGAACCATTCTAAGTGTGTATAAAAGCTCAAGTGATTTCGATCAGTGTAAGGTAGGTGAATAAGAGTTTTGTTGCAGGGTAGCACAAAAGGTGTATGAAGGGACCTAGGTATTGGACTCATTTCACTTCTAGTGTGCAAATATGAGGGATTTAATTCCATCGTTTAGTATCAAAGCAAGAAACATCCTTTGAAGACTGTAGGAGAAGGACACAAAAGCTTGGACATCAAGGCTAAGAGGTACATTTTTGTGTAACCCTGATTTCCCATTCATTATGGTAGATCTAGATCAAAAAGTGGAGTTGCTTGACAAAGAAAACTATCAACCATGGAGGTTCATAGTCATGAACTACCTCATAAGAAAATGGTTATCACCTATTGTGTGTGGAGATGAAGATAAGCCCAATGTGGATCCCAAAGATCCAAAGATCAGCAATCAAAAATTGAAGATGTTGAAGGATTGGGAGGAAAGGAATAAGAGAGCTATCTTCTACATATCAGATGTAATTTCTAACACTATGATTGGTCATATATCAGAGTTTGATCATGTTAGAGATGTTTGGGAGGCCTTGGAGAAGATATATGCCACTTCCACAAGAAGTATAAAGATGCAACTCAAGAATGAACTCCATTCCTTGAAGAAGGGTAGTGATCAATCTATTGTTGACTTCACCTTGAGCCTGAAGGAGTTGAGGGAGAAATTGGCAACCATTGGCTGCAAAGTAGATGAGAAAGACCTTGTGTAGATTACTCTCAATGGGCTAAGAGGGGAAGACAAGTGGAAACCCCTAATTACTACCATCTTGTATAGAGATCCTCTACCAACTCTTGAGGATTGATCCCACACCTATTGGCAGAAGAAGTTTCCATAAGAGACACATCCGAGAAGAATGGTCACTCACAGGTCCATATGCTAGCAAAGGCAAAGGCAAGAGTGGCAACAAGGGGAAATGAGAAAAAAGCAAGCGGAAGCAGTCCAAAGAAGAAGATTGAGATTCAAAAGGAGATAGCAAGGCATCATCTTCAAGGAAGGGCAAAAATGGCAAAGTCAAGGTAAAGATTGTTTTATATACGGTAAGATATTTATTCAAATTGGTGGTTCAAGGATGACAAAGGCAAGAAGATGAAGGAGCAAGGGGGCTATGCTAACAACTCCAAGAAGGATGATGAGAAGGAGACCCGCCTAGTGATCCCAAGGGCACAAAGTGGTACATAGACTCTGGATGCATTAATCAAATGTCATGTATGGAGGAATCTTTTGTTTCTATGTAGGTCCCAAACTCAAAAGGTTGTGTGGAGATAGGAGATAACACTAAGCATCCCATTACACATGTGGGAGATGTGAAGGTAGGTGAAGGTAAATGTGTCACGACTCTTAAAGATGTGCTCCAAGTTCCATCTATTTCGAAGAACCTTATCTCTGTAGGACAAATGGTAGAGATAGGTATGGACATTATATTTGATGAAAAAGGGTGCATGGTGAAGCAAGGAGGAAAGATCATTGCCAAGCAAAGGAAAGAAGACAGATTGTTCACACTAGATGTTTCTTCTAGACACAACTGTTGGAGCAAGTCTATGACAAGCCTAAGTATTGGCTTGAGTCTCACAAAGTCATTAAAGAAGCTTCAAAATGAAGACTATGTAAAGTTCACTTGTGAACTACCTCTTGTAACTTTTGAAGAGTTTACTTAATGTAAAAGTAAGAGAATCTTAAGTGGTTGAGCCCACATGATCAAGAATGGAAAGAGGAGCCACGAATTCGTGATTTGTGGTAGGTAGAGAATCAAATCAATCATTGATTGATTGGAGAGTGATTGAGGGAAGTTAGCCTCCCAAACTCAACTATAAATAGATGGCAGTTTTAGTCGTGGTTAGAGAGACCTATGTGAAGACCTCCAAGAGCTGAGCTTTATGCCATTTCAAGGTGTGATTACAAAGCACACATATGTATCAGTAAGTCATTGTATTGTACAAGCAATATAGTTTCATTTTTATGATTATTTGAGGTCATCTTTCCATGTTCTTGTGATGTGTACTACTCACTGCCATTACTTCAGTTTTTCTCAGTCAGCTTGCAGAGATTGTTTCTCTGCACTTGGTTCATCATTTTCAGTGATTTAACTTGGTAAAGTTAGCTCTATAAGTCTACTATATGCTCACAAATTTTCATGTCATTTGGATGTTGGAATCTTCAGTTATGTTCATTTGAA
This sequence comes from Ceratopteris richardii, assembly GCA_020310875.1. NCBI lineage: Eukaryota > Viridiplantae > Streptophyta > Polypodiopsida > Polypodiales > Pteridaceae > Ceratopteris > Ceratopteris richardii. The sequence continues at coordinate 112,696,285 of CM035411.1, forward strand.
GTCAACAGGGTATGTTCATCTTCACTTCTCTGTCAGGTACCCGACTTTTTCAGTCATCTTGTCAGAGTCATTTCTCAGTGTTTACTCATCCAAATTCAGTGATTTTAATCTTGTTGGATTCAGCTTACTGTCTAGTATAAGCATACAAATTTTCATGATCATTGGATTCTTACATCTTGAGTTATGTTAATTTTTCTACTCACTGGTCTATTTCTGTAGCAGCCCGTGAAAATCGGGATGATGTCATCACTTGTTAAAAGTCATTCCCAGTGTGTGGTTTGTTATTTTTGATGAGATTACTCTCTAAAGTTAGCTCTTTAAGCTACCTAGCCTTCCCCAAGAGGAATTAATCTAATTGCTGCTGTGCTCAGAGAATTATGTAAAACACTGGACAGGTGTATCAACCAAGAATAGCAAGTTTTCACCTCTGAGCTAACTCCAACTTATCTGTTTTGATCTATCTTTTTGAGAGTGATCTTCCAAGGTACATAGGGTGTCTAATACATCCATTGGCAAGCTAAAAGGGCCCACCATCTACTCCTGGAGTTCATTTGGCTGGTGTAGAGCAAAGATTTTGCAACACCTCTTCATCTTCAACACATACCTATCCATCTCTTCACAGTGGTATCAGAGCAAGGTTGGACAACATGGCAGATGGATTTCCTTTATCAATTGACAAATTGGACAGAGGTAACTACTCAGCTTGGTCATTAAGGATGGAAGCTTATCTCCAAGGTAGAAGTTTATATGGTTATGTGGTTGGAGATGAAGTTATGCCAAGTTTCAGGAACAAAAGTCAACCAACACAAGAAGAGCAAGAAAGATTGAGCACATGGTGCTCCAAGGATGCACTTGCAAGGTCTTATCTCCTCAACTCTATCTCAGATTTTTTGTTGCCTCACATTAGAAGTTGTAAGACATCTCAAGAAGTGTGGGATGCACTTGAAGCTTTCTTTTCTTCAAGTACCAAAGCTAGGAAGCATCAACTATGGCTGGATTTCACAACTCTCAAGAAGGCTCCCAAACAAAATGTGACTGATTTTGTCACAAAGCTCAAGGACATAGCGGATCAGTTGGGAAGCATTGGAGAGGTAATAGATGAAGAGCAAATTGTAAGGCAGGTCATCAATGGCTTGAAGGCAGATGATAAGTGGGAAGCATTCACCACAGCTATGGATTTGTACATGGACATGCATGTACCTGATTTCAACACACTCATTGGACAACTACTTACTCAAGAGGCAAAGCTTATCAAAAATGGAGAAAACTCTAAAGGTAATCAATCTTCAGCTTTATACACGGATAAAAGCAAGTCTAAAGATAACAAAGGAAAGGCAAAGAAAGTGGATGATGAAGCAGATACATATCAAGCTAACTATGTAGGTAGAGGAAGACATGGCAGAGGTAGAGGAAGAGGAGGTAGACAAGGCAGGGGGAGATCCCAAGACTCCAACTCATGTTCTATTTGTGGATTAACTAATCATACAACTGAAAATTGCTTTAGGAATTCCAGGAATCAAAGAGGCAGAGGATACAATAGAGGAAGTTATGGCTACTCAAGAGGAAGGTTCAACAACTACCATGGCAACTACAACAACTACAATCATTCAAACTATCAAGGAGGCTACAAAGGAAGGAGAGACTACAATAACTACACAGAAGACTCAAACAAAGAGGACTCATTATTGATCATGAACATGGCTATGCCACAAGGTAAATCTGATGAGCATGTTTTCTACATAGATTCAGGTTGTTCAAATCATGTGGCAGGAAATGTGGCACTCCTATCAGATTTAGAAGATCCAAGGAATAAGCATGAGGTACAAACAGGAGATGATACAAAACATCCTGTGGAGAAAATAGGCAATGTCAAAGCACCTGATGGAAACATCAACCTACTCAGTAAGGTACTCTATGTCCCTACCATTACAAAGAATTTGATAAGTGTTGGGCAGATAGTAGAGAAAGGGTTGCAAGTCAGGTTCACAAAAGCAGGAGCATTTGTTGAAGATCCAAGTCAAGGATTCAGAAGAATTGCAAAAGGTGAAAAGACAGGTAGATTGTTCACATTTGAATTACAGGACACTAGAAACATTGCTCTCTTTAATTATGGTAGTCAGACACTCACAGAATTGGAAGTATGGCACAAAAGGTTAGCACATATTGGTGAAAGGTCATTAAAGCAAATCTGCAGGGAACAAAGTGTACTTGGACTTCCTAATTTGTCAAAACAACATATGATTTATAAGTGTAGTGCATGTCAATTTGGAAAGTCTCACAGGTTACCATTCATGAAGAAAGGTTATATGCATGGAGATCTCTTGGAGTTGGTTCATACAGATGTATGGGGACCTAGCAAGGAAGCTTCAATATCTGGATCAAGGTATTATGTTTCCTTTATTGATGATTGCAGCAGATGGACTATCCTATTCTTTATGAAACACAAAGATGAAGTTTTTTCATGTTTCAAAAGATATTTGGCTCTTGTGGAGAATCAAACAGGTAAATCACTAAAAAGGCTAAGGTCAGATGGAGGGGGAGAATATTTCTCCCATGAGTTTGATTCTTTTCTTCAAGAAAGAGGAATCAAAAGAGAGGTAACTACAAGGTACACTCCTGAGCAAAATGGAGTGGCAGAAAGGAGGAATAGGACAATTGTTGAAGCTGCAAGGTCTATGTTAAATGAAAAGCATTTACCTAATTACTTATGGGCTGAGGCTGTATCTACAGCCACTTACTTGATTAACAGGTTGCCTTCAAAATCCCTTGATGGGATGACTCCATATGAGGCTTGGAATGGAAGAAGACCAAGCTTAGATCATTGTAAAATTTTTGGATGTATTGCTTTTGCTCATGTTCCTTCACAGGTTAGAGGCAAGATGGATCCAAAGGCAGAAAGGTGTGTATTTATTGGATATGACAACAATCAAAAGGGCTACAGGTTATACAACCCTACCAACAAAGGATTCTTGGTAAGCAGAGATGTAGTTTTTGATGAGAACAATTCATGGTATGAAGATTCATGCAGGAAGATCAATTTACCATATGATCTTGAAGAAGATTTTCCAAAGCTTGGTAGAGAACAATCAAAGATTGAAGAACAAGACACCTCAGAGGATGATGAAGAATCTCACATGGAAAAGATCAAAGCATGGAAGTCTAAAGGTAAAGCAAAATTGCAGGAACTTGGACATGAGGCAGAATCATCACATCATGGCCTAAGAAGATCTATGAGGGAAAAGAAAAAACCAGAAAGGTATGGGTTTGACACCTCATTAGTAACTAAACATTCTATCTACATAGCACAGGACATAAGCCAAGAGGAGCCATCATCATTTGAAGAGGCATGCAATGAAGGAAGAGATTGAAGCACTTGAGGAAAACAACACTTGGGATTTGGTACCCAAGACTTCATCCATGAAGGTAATAGGCTCAAGATGGGTCTATAAACTCAAGAAGAATTCTGATGGTTCCATTAACAGGTATAAGGCAAGGCTTGTAGCAAAAGGCTTTGCACAAACTCAGGGAATTGATTATGAGGAGACTTTCTCTCCTGTGGCAAAGATGCCTACTATTAGGGTTTTGCTTAGTATTGCCTCTTCCAAGAATTGGAAGATACTTCAACTAGATGTAAAGAATGCATTCTTGAATGGTTGGATAACAGAAGAGGTATATATGGCACAACCACCTGGTTTTGAGAATCAAGTTTATCCTGATTATGTGTGTAAACTTAACAAAGCATTGTATGGTCTCAAGCAAGCTCCAAGAGCTTGGAATTTCAGGCTTGTTTCATTCTTGCAGGACAAAGGCTTTCAACCAAGCAAGGCAGATCCTTCACTCTTTATTAAAAAGAGTAATTCCGAGGTCATCTATCTATGTGTATATGTAGATGATATTATATTGACAGGAAATGATGTAGATGGTATGAAGAAGATCAAAGATCAGATGAGAGAAGAGTTCAAGATAAGTGATTTGGGTTCACTTACCTACTTCCTAGGTTTGGAAGTTGTCTACAAAGATCATGGTTTGTTTCTCACTCAAAGGAAGTACATTAAGGACATGTTGGCAAAATTCAAGATGCAAGATTGTAAGATTGCAGGTACTCCAATGGAGGTCAATCACAAATTGAGCTCACATGAAGGTGAACTCATAGAGGACATCACATCATATCAAAGTCTAGTGGGTAGTCTCAACTATGCCACATTGACAAGAGTAGATATATGTTATAGTGTGAGTGTGCTAAGCCAATTTATGCACACACCAAGGAAACCACATATGGATGCTGCCAAAAGGATACTCAAATATCTCAAAGGAACCATAAATGAAGGACTTTACTATCCTTATGTATCTGATTTAGGTTTGAAGCTATTTTCTGATGCAGATTGGGCTGGCTCCAAGGAAGATAGAAGGAGCACTTCAGGTTATCTTACCTTTGCAGGTTCAAAGCTTATTTCATGGTCATCGAAGAAGCAACCCACAGTTGCTCTCTCTTCTACTGAAGCTGAATATAGAGGTCTTGCCATAGCTACACAGGAAGCTATGTGGATGAAGACATTGTTCAAAGATCTTGGATTGGAGTTTGGAACTCCAACTATTTTTGGTGACAATATGAGTTCTATTCATTTGGCTGCTAATCCTATTTTTCATGCAAGGACTAAACATATTGAAGTTCATTATCACTATGTACGAGAAAAGGTTCTAAGCAAAGAGATTCAAATATCATATGTGTCCACTCATCAACAATGTGCAGATATTCTAACCAAAGCATTGGATGGTACAAAGCTTTGCAAATTCAAGGCTATGATTGGTTTGCAGGTAATCTTGGAAGATTGAAGACCTCAAGCATACTTGGCTTGAGGGGGAGCTGTTGGAGCAAGTCTATGACAAGCCTAAGTATTGGCTTGAGTCTCACAAAGTCATTAAAGAAGCTTCAAAATGAAGACTATGTAAAGTTCACTTGTGAACTACCTCTTGTAACTTTTGAAGAGTTTACTTAATGTAAAAGTAAGAGAATCTTAAGTGGTTGAGCCCACATGATCAAGAATGGAAAGAGGAGCCACGAATTCGTGATTTGTGGTAGGTAGAGAATCAAATCAATCATTGATTGATTGGAGAGTGATTGAGGGAAGTTAGCCTCCCAAACTCAACTATAAATAGATGGCAGTTTTAGTCGTGGTTAGAGAGACCTATGTGAAGACCTCCAAGAGCTGAGCTTTATGCCATTTCAAGGTGTGATTACAAAGCACACATATGTATCAGTAAGTCATTGTATTGTACAAGCAATATAGTTTCATTTTTATGATTATTTGAGGTCATCTTTCCATGTTCTTGTGATGTGTACTACTCACTGCCATTACTTCAGTTTTTCTCAGTCAGCTTGCAGAGATTGTTTCTCTGCACTTGGTTCATCATTTTCAGTGATTTAACTTGGTAAAGTTAGCTCTATAAGTCTACTATATGCTCACAAATTTTCATGTCATTTGGATGTTGGAATCTTCAGTTATGTTCATTTGAAGTCAACAGGGTATGTTCATCTTCACTTCTCTGTCAGGTACCCGACTTTTTCAGTCATAAGCATACAAATTTTCATGATCATTGGATTCTTACATCTTGAGTTATGTTAATTTTTCTACTCACTGGTCTATTTCTGTAGCAGCCCGTGAAAATCGGGATGATGTCATCACTTGTTAAAAGTCATTCTCAGTGTGTGGTTTGTTATTTTTGATGAGATTACTCTCTAAAGTTAGCTCTTTAAGCTACCTAGCCTTCCCCAAGAGGAATTAATCTAATTGCTGCTGTGCTCAGAGAATTATGTAAAACACTGGACAGGTGTATCAACCAAGAATAGCAAGTTTTCACCTCTGAGCTAACTCCAACTTATCTGTTTTGATCTATCTTTTTGAGAGTGATCTTCCAAGGTACATAGGGTGTCTAATACATCCATTGGCAAGCTAAAAGGGCCCACCATCTACTCCTGGAGTTCATTTGGCTGGTGTAGAGCAAAGATTTTGCAACACCTCTTCATCTTCAACACATACCTATCCATCTCTTCACAACAACAAGGTATGTTATGTGATGATTGGTAACAAAAGGATTGTAGAGAGTGATCTTTGACACAAGAGGATAGGACATATCAATATTCCCAAGTTAAAAAGCATGTGCAATGTAGGTTTAGTGCAGGGGCTACCAAATCTTGAAGGCCAAGATCTACATAAGTTTTGTGATGCTTGTTAGCTAACTAAGCAAGCAAGGAAGCCATTTCCAAGGGGTGAGTATAGATCCAGTAAGCTCTTGGAGCTTATACAATCAGATGTATGGGGCCCTAGCAGAGAGGCTTCATTACGAGGATCTAGGTACTTTGTCACTTTCATTGATGAACACTCCAAAAAGGTATGGCTATATGTTATCAAGGAAAAATCAGAAGTGTTTTCATGCTTTCAAAAGTTTAGGTCCCTTGTTGAGAAAGAATTGTTGGTGCAAAGTCCAAGTCCTCACATTTGGCTTGAGATTCATAAAGATGTGAAGCTCCATGGAAACAATTGCTAGTGGAGATTTACCTCTTTACCTTTGTAAAAGTCATTAATTTTTTTTTTGACTTAAGAATATTTGTATCACCTACCCAAAAGTCATGGACTTGTTAGTTAAGAAGGTAACAACTACATTGAGGGAATATCTCCTAGAATGAAGATTCACTTTTAGATAGAGCCAAAATTTGAATTCAAATTCAAATTTGAACTCAACTCTTATATTAACTCTCATGAAAAAGTCACGGTTAGATGTGATCGTTTCCCGAGCTCTCCATTGTACTTTTGTATGTGTGCAAGGCCTACTTTGTAGCCTACACCATTACTCATCATAAGCTATGATTACCAAGCCTATGGCATTGTACAACATTGTTCATTAATACATCATATCTATATTGTTCATCTATGATATCTTTGTTATAGTCATTCAATTGGGCTCCTCATATCTCACTCACTTCTCCACAAAATTCAATGATCTATAACTTGTTGGAAACAGCTCTAAGGTATTTACATTCTGACAAAATTTGAAGCAAATCCATTCAGCCAATTGAGAGAAATCTGCGTCGAAGCATTCACTGGTCAATCTCTGCAAAGGTCCTAAAAAATCGGGGGTAATGATAAATTTGGTAAATTGATTTCTTTGTGTATAGTTGATCATTTCAAGTGATTCTACTTGGAATCATTAGCTTACTAAGCTAATTAGATACCCCAAAAAAGGAATTTTCCCAATTCCTACTGTACTGGTTGTACTGAGCATTACAAGCAGCAGGTGTATGATCCAAAATAGAAGGTTTTCTTGGATTCTTATATTTAGAAGTAGTCTCTTTTGATTCAATCTTTTCATACATCGTTTCCAGAGTACATAGGCACTTTTATGGTGTCATTGGAAAGCTAAGAGGGCCCACACATCAACTCGAAAGCTGAAAAGGGCTGGTACTAAGCAGGATTTGGCTGTACCAACTCATCACTTGAAGTGTCCATCCATCTTTCCCAATAGTGGTAGCAGAGCAAAGTTAAGGTAAAATGGGAGATGGTTTTCCTTCTTTCATTGATAAATTAGATAGGAACAACTATCAAGCATGGTCTCTAAGGATGAACACATACTTACAAGGAAGGAGACTCTATGGATACATCTCAGGAGATGAGGAGATGCCCATATTCAGAAGCAAAGGACAACCCACAAGGGAAGAACATGAAAGACTCAACACATGGTGTGCCAAGGATGCACTAGCAAGATCTTACTTACTCAACTCAATCTCTCATTTTCTTCTTCCACATATTAGGAACTGTAAGACATCCCAAGAGACTTGTTGTCAGAATCGGCACAAATTTTCTTTTTGCCTTCTTCCCTTGTCCCTACACATGGTCGAGTGTTAACATCTTTCAAATGAAAAGGAATTATGTAAGGCATAGTGGTAATAAAAGACTAACTATTGTCCACGGAGTTTGTTGGAATGCTTTTTATATCTAAAGATATATGTGAGAGAGAAGTTTTTTCTTATTGTGGGTGAATACATGATTGGTATGGTTATTGCAACTACCTTTTATAGAGGTTGGTAAACTTCATGTTTGGGGCACACTCCATTAGGTAACAATGAATGAGTGAGATCTGGATGTAAGATTCGACAGTTTCCGTCAAAGTCTGATAATAATATGGGGATTAAACCTTATAATCCATGTATCTCTACTTAATCAAGGGTGAGGCAATCAACCAACCATTCTCACAAAAAAGACTAAAATCATTATGTAGAGGAGATTATTCTCTGAGCTTATCTTTCCGTTATGATTATCATGCAAGAATCGGTTTTGTTGTTTTTTTTATGTACATATTTGATGTTCAAGATAGTGGGGGCTGGGGGGGATTCTTGCATAATTATCATAATGGACAGATAGGTTAAATTACTTCAGGAAAAGCAAGGTGTGTAATAGAAAACACATTTCTCACTGAAAGTATGGCTTTTTTGCTCAAACTTGTAGATCAAATGGCTTAACAAATGCTATATTTCTGCTGCATTGCTTTGTACTTGGTTTTTCACTTATCAATTCCAACCTTTGAGATACACCAAAGCTGTATCCAATATGATCTTATATAAAAGGGTGCAACAAACTATGACGAGGATTTACAAAGTGAGGAGACATTGAAAACTAGCAAGAAATCAACAAGGAATAAAATGTAACCTTTTTCTTGGTTACGTGTATGTTGTTCAATAGATACGTTGATTGGTTCATTACTTGTCATTGTTTCTAGTTCATAGTATATTGCGTTACTTGAATGAATTGGTTGTTAGAGAGTTAGGCAGAATTAAGTCTAGAGTGATGAAATTAAGTCTAACAAGAGATAAGGATTGATAATGACCTCCATGTATGTATTTTATAGGTCCAAACTTGAAAATGAGAGTCAGCAAGATTTTACTCGCTAATAGTCTTTTCTTTAAAACCATCCAACAGAAACTAGATTTCGGTGGTTATGAAATCAATGCATTTCATATTTTTGAGATGATTGAAAAGATATAGAATTAGCAACTTTTCATTGATTCAAGTGACCTGAGCATGAATTGTGAGGATTGACATACTTGAGAAAATCCCCGTCCAGCTCCTCCGCCTTTTTTCTCCCCTCATCATGTCTATGTATGTAAGTTTTCGCATGTTAGAAGTTCTGCAAATGAAAATGTCTTATGCCATGGTTGCAATCAAGAAAAGATTACCCTTTGCCTAATTATTAAGTAATTTTTGTGATGATGATGATGATGATGATGAGATGTAACTTTGAAAGACTTTGGGACAATCCCTTTTTCAAATCATGCGACTAGATTTTGATTGGACTAACTTGCTTTAGATTTATAGTCTAGAAAGAGGTCTCGTAGAGTCTCTATATGATCCTTGTGTCCTGCGCACTAGAATGAGATTACAATTGGTTATACATTTCTATGACTCACTTGTTTCTATGCATCTTATTGGTCCAAGGAATGGAAGAAAATGAACCTTATGTAGCCAATTTTCTCCGCAATGGTAAAAAGTTGTGTACTTTTTGTGTCTTCATCAAATAGGCTTTTATTTTCATCACATCAAATAGGCGAAGATCTATGTGTACGCGTGGCTCCTACTGGAATGCATGTGCATGTGTGCATATTGTGTATGTGTATGTGTGCAAAAAACTGTGTGTATATGTGCAAAATGTGCAATTGATATGAAAGTGTGTTTGTGTGTGTGTACATAAGTGCATGTGTATGTGTGTGCAAATTTGTTGTTGTTGGTATGTATGTGTGTGTTTATTAGAAGGTGTGTGTGCGTGCAAAACGTGTATATGTGAATGTGTATATATGTGTATATGCATGTATATGTGTGCATGTGCATGTGTGTGGATGATGTGCAAGTCTTAATCAAATTTATTACGAACAAGCATTACAAGAAAAGTTGACAACGTTTGTGTGATTGTTAGCTCAAACTGAGTGACTTGAAGCAAGATTTGAGAATTGAAGGAGAGATGTAAAGGAGAGTGAAATTTGAGGGTAGTTTGAGGATGTTGTAGAATCTCTATATTACCATACAATTTCTTTGTTACTTTTCAGTGCTTTATTGTTATCTAAGTTTCTATAATTTTAACGAAGGTTATCACAAAAAATCGCCTAAATTTCTATATTTCAAATGAAAACTATCACCAAAATTTGCAAGAGTTTTTATAATTACAATATAATATACTTATAGAAATTCGCCCATATTTATATACTTTTGAGTTAGAGGGGTGGTCTTAATTTTTTCCCAGGTGATGGGTCTACATGACTCTGATTGTATCCACATTTTACCAAGTATTCCACAAGTATTTGGTTCCAAGCCCTTGGGACTTGCTTGATTCCATAAAGAGCCTTCTTAGGCATACATAAATGATGTGGGAACCTCTCATCTTCAAAGCCTTGGGGTTGGTCCATAAAGACTACCTCTTCAAGCTCTCCATTTAGAAAAGCATTCTTCACATCCAACAGGTACATCTTCCAACCTTTTGAGGCTGAAATTGCAATCAAATTTCTTATGGCGGGCATCTTTGCTACTTGACAAAATGTTTCCTCAAATTCTATGCCATAGGTTTGAGCAAAAGCCTTGGCAACCAACCTTGCTTTATACCTAGAGATGCTCCATTGGAGGTAATAGATATTTTGTCACATTTATAGATGATCATTGAAGTTTTTTTTGGATGTATTACATGAAGTCAAAGTCAGAGGTCTTTTATCACTTCAAGAGGTTCAAAAACCTAGTGGAGAAGGAGATAGGGAAGTATATAAAGACTCTAAGATCTGATGGAGGGGGAGAGTATTTTTCAAATGAATTTTTAGATTTTCTACATGAACATGGTATCACAAGGAAATTCACTTGTAGGTATACACCCCAACAAAATGAGGTGACAGAGAGGAAGAATAGATACATAGCAGAAGTGGCTAGAGCTTTGTTAAATGAAATGAATTTTCCTAACTCTTATTGAACGGATGCAAAAAATACATCCATATACATTATGAATAGATTTCAACATCAAGAGTACATGTAGTTACACCTTATGAAGCTTGGTTTGGTAACAAACCCAACCTTTTGCATCTCAAAGTATTTAGTTGTGTGTGTTATGTTCACATACCTAAGAATTGAGACACAAGTTAGACCCAAATGTAGATAGGTGTATATTTCTTGGATATTCGTCAAAGCAAAAGGGTTTTAGATGCTATAATCCTTGCATCAAAGTGATTAAGGTGTCTAGGGATGTAATATTTGATGAATTGCTACCTCGGTATGGAAGCAAAGTTGTGTTATAGGTTGATGATGCATATGAAGTTGAGAAGAAGTTCAAAGAGAAACAACAAAGCATGGAGATGAGTGGTCCAATGACTTCAAGCACACCATCAGAGGAGATTACTACATCAGCTTGGTATGGAGGGACAAGGAATGAAGCTCATTCAAGTGAAGGAAGTAGCAAAGGAAAGGAAAAGGCAAATGATGAAGACCATTGACAGGTAGACATGGAATCTATAAGTGATGAAGATATGGAAAAATGAGAAAGTCTAGGATTTAAAGCATCTAAACCAAGGAGGAGGAGATTCCTACCACCTAATGGTGAGGCAAGGTCATCCAATAGGGTTAAATACCCTATTCAAAGGTTAACTTATGATTCATTCATTGCAAGACACTATGCCTACATGAGTCACATTATAGCTTGTGAGAACCTAACTTCTTTGAAGAAGAAAATAAGCATAGGGAATGTATTGAAGCTATGGAAGAGGAAGTCAAGGAACTTGAAGATAATGATACTTGTTCATTGGTGCCAAGAACGAAGGACATGAAAGTTATTGGCAATTAATGGGTGTATAGGGTAAAGATGCATGCATATTGGATATATTACATACACACTCACATACATATTACATACACACATGCATATACATACACATACATATTACATACTCACATGCATATGCATACACACATATACATACATACATGCATATTACATACACACATGTATATTACATACCAACACACATAATCATACTCATACTCACATAGATACATGTACACACACGTATACATACATACATGTACACACACACACATGTATATGTACACACATGCATATGCATACATACATACACACATATTTGCATGTACACACACACATACATACATACACACGCACATATACATACACACTCACATATGTATACACACACATATGTGCATACACACATGCATATGCATACATACACACACATATGCATGTACACACACACACATACATACATACATACATGCATATTACATACACATGCACATATGTATACACACACACATATGTATACACACACACATATGTATACACATACACATATGTATACACACACATGCATACATGCACATACACATACACACACACACACACACCACATATACATACACACATATACATGTTTTAGGGTTAGGGTTTTAGGATTATGGTTTTTGACTTTTACACATATACACACATAATACATACACACATGCACACATATACATCTCTTTCTCTAATGAAGTGATGCCACACATCAATGTGTTTAGTATTTGCATGATAGATCAAATTCTTGGCCAATGCAATGGAACTCTAACTATCACTGAGAAAACGAGGAACATGCTGAGGTAGACCCATATCACAACAAGACAAGAAAGCCACAATGCTTCCTTACACTCATCACGTGCTACAACATACTCTCCTTCTATGGTGGAAACAGTTGTACATTCTTGAAGAGGAGATATCCAAGAGATAGCACCTCCATTAAAATGAAAAATGTACCCTGATGTATGTTGGGACATCAAGCTTTCCTTAAGCTTGAGGTGGAGATAATCTACATCAAATCCATCATTTGAATGATGCCACATATACTCCTTGTAGAATTTTATTTGCATTCATTTATTGTATTGATAGTTTGATCATAGGATCATCTTTTTATGTAATTTCCAAAGTATTTATCTTTGTAAAAGGAAAGAGTAAAAGGCAAGAAATAGCTTCCTAGTTTATGTGTAAAAATTTTCAAGTCATTTGGTTCATTAGGTTCAGAGAACTTCAAGTGTTTCAATCTCGGGGTCATTCTCTCCACACCCCTAAAAAATTGGGATGACAGGAGTGCAGTGCTAAGGTGATTGCTCCTTCTATAGTTGTTATAAATTAGAGCTTTTATGCATTTTAGCAATCCAACCCTACGTATGACACCCCTGTAAGAGGAATGTTTCCAATTGTTGCTTTGTTGGCTGCCCTCAATGTTTGAAGTCATAACTTCCATCCATTTTTAGAAGGTTTTTGTGAGCTAGTCAAGGTTTAAGTTATCTATTTTGCATCAACTTTCTCTTATTGATGTTCCAAAGTAGCTATTGGATTTTATTGCATTAACCCCAAGCCTAGAAGGTCTACTTTACATATCCAAAGAGCTAGGCTGGTCCTATGCTGGTTTGTTGGACCAACTTCACCACTTGACAACTCAACTTTCCAAGCCTCTCCAAGCTTCTCCAACTTTCTTTTAGTGCTATTAGAGCAACTTCAAGATAGGATATGGCTTTCCATCAATGATTGAGAAGCTTGATAGGCACAATTATGCTACTTGGAAAATCAGATTGGAGACTCATTTGAAAGGAAGAAATCTATATGGGATTGTATTAGGTGATGAAGCAATGCCTATTCCAAGATCCAAAGGAGGACCTACTCAAGAGGAAACAAATAAGATCACACTTTGGTGTGCAAGGGATGCTCAAGCAAGGGCATACATTCTCAAACATACCTCTGATTTTCTATTAGCACATATTAGAGGATGCAAGGCATCTCAAGAGACTTAGGATGCCCTAGATACTTTCTTTTCTGCTAGTACAAAAGCAAGGACGAACAATCTTTCGAATGAGTTCAACCAGATGAAGAAGGCTCCAAAACAAACCATCATTGAGTTTGTTACAAAGGTCAAGGAGGTTGCTCATCAATTGGCATCCATTGGAGAGCTGATTGAAGAAGAAGCCATCATGAGGAAAATTCTCAATGGGATTAGAGGTGACAAGCAATGGCGATCTTTCACCACAGCTTATGATCTCATCATGGATGTGCAAAGTCCCCACTTCAACATCTTTCTTGGACAACTCTTCAGTCAAGAGGCCAAACATAGCATAAAAGAAGGTAACTCCTATCATGGTAATTCAACTAGTGCTCTATATGTCAATAAGAAGGACAAGAAGCTGAAAGGCAAGAAGAAGGAAGAAGATGAAGACTTCCCAAGCCAACTTTGAAGGCAAGGGCAAGTGGAAAGGAAAGAAGAAAGAATCAAAGCATGACAAGACCAAAGGCCAAAATGTTCAACCTTGTGCCATCTATGATAAGACCAACCACACCACTCAAAATTGCTCGTTCAATGGGAAGACCCAGAAAGAAAGTGGAAGAGGTGGATATGGTAGCAATATAGGCAGAGGTGGACACCGTTTCGACAATAACAATAGAGGCCATAACGGAAGGGACTACAACAATTATTTTGAAGATCAGCAACATCAAGACTCATTGCTCTTGATGAATCTAAGCCACAAGGAAGGTAAAGAATGTCATCATTTATTCTACATAGATTTAGGATGTTCAAATCATGTTATAGGCAACATAACTCTCTTATCTAATTTGGAAAGTCCAAAGCTTAGACATGAAGTTCAAATAGGGGATGACACAAATCATAGTGTGGAGAAGATTGGTAATGTCAAAGCCTCCAATGTCTAGACAAATATTTTGAGATTCAGGATGTTCAAATAATGTTACAGGAAACATAACTTTCTTATCTGATTTGGAAAGTCCAAAGCTTAGACATGGAGTTCAAACAAAGGATGACACAAAGCATAGTATGATTGTTAATGTCAAAGCTTTCAATGGCAAGGTACTCTATGTTCCCACTATTACAAAAAACCTAATAAGTTTAGGCCAAATAGTTGAGAAAGGCTTGCAAGTTAGGTGCACCCAACATGGAGCTTTTGTGGAAGATCCATGCCAAGGCTTCAAGAAGATGGCCAGAGGTGAGAAGCATGGTAGGCTCTTTACTTTTGAAGTAGGAGAAACCAAAAACATAGGTCTATTCAACTTTGGATCTCAAACCCTAAGTGAACTTGATGTGTGGCAAAGGAGGCTAGCTCATGTGAATGAAAGAACCTTAAATGATATATGTAAGGATCAAAATACTCTTGAATTTCCAAACATATCAAAGCAACACATGATCAATAGATGTGATGCATGTTAGATTGGGAAGGCACAAACATAGCCATTCAACCACAAAGGCTACATCCACAACAACTTATTGGACCTAGTACATACAAATGTATGCGGGTCAAGCCAAGAACCTTCATTGGCAGGATCAAGGTATTATGTCTCATTTATTGATGACCATAGTAGGTGGACTATATTATACTTTATCAAGAGTAAGAATGAAGTGTTTTATTGCTTCAAAAAGTATCTAACACATGTGAAGAATCATATAGGTAGATCACTCAAGAAGCTCAGATCTGATGGAGGGGGAGAATATTTCTCCAAAGAGTTTGATGAGTTCTTGTAGGATAAAGGTATCAAAAGGGAAGTGACTACCAGGTACTCTCCTCACCTAAATGAAATTGTAGAGAGAAGAAATAAGACATTTATTGGATCAACCAAAACAATGCTTGAAGAGAAGAGGTTGCCACATTATCTATGGGTAGAGGCTATTTCAACTGTTGTGTACATTGGCAATAGACTACCATCCAAATCACTCCAACTTATGACTCCTTATGAAGCATGGTATGGAAGAAAACCTAGTCTTGGACATTGCAAAGTGTTTGGTTGTTTAGCTTATGTTCATGTACCATCACAAATAAGAGGTAAGCTAGATGAAAGGGCAACAAAGGCAGTGTTTATTGGGTATGATTCTACTCAAATGGCTTACATGTTCTATAATCCTTCAACCAACCAATTCACTACAAATAGAGATGTTGTGTTTGAAGAACATAGGTCTTGGTATGATGATGACAAACAAAAGGTAAATCTACCATATGATCTTGATTCTGATTCTCATCAATTAGGAAGAAATCATAATAGACAGGCCTAGGATCCAAGAAGTGATATAGATGATGACCAAGATGAAAAGGAAGAGGATTACAAGCTATGGAAGTCAAGAGGTAAAGAAAAGATGCAAGAGTGTGGAGAATGCTCCAAGCAAGCACCTAGAAGGTCAACAAGGGAGAAAAGAGAACCAGAAAGGTATGGATATGATTCCATATTTGCTACAAAGCATTCAATCTACTTGGCAAAGGACTCAATTTTAGAGGAAACCTCAACCTATGAAGAGGCAAAGGGAAACCCTAATTGGCAAAAGGCCATGAAAGAAGAAATAGATGCATTGAAGGATATGGACACTTGGGATTTGGTTCCAATGTTTACCAATCAA
>CM035411.1:112717743-113062743 GCA_020310875.1 Ceratopteris richardii
ACAACGAACTCATATTATCTCCATGTATGATAGGTATACCTTGATCAATACCCATGCTTTTGAACAAGGTCTGCATCCATATCACTTCTTTAGCTGCTTCCACAAGTCCTTTGTATTCTGCTTCTGTTGACGATAAAGCCACTGTATGCTGCTTCTTTGAATACCAACTGACAAGCTTATCTCCTAGGTATATCATATACCCATGTGTTGACCTTCTGTCATCTTGACTTCCTACGTAGTCTGAGTCACTGTATGCTCTCAGCTTTATATCTGATGTAAAAGGATAATATAATCCTTCCTTTATAGTTCTTTTGATATATCTAAGAACTCTTTGTCCTGCAACCCAATGTTGATCCTTCGGACAATGCATGAACTGTGAGAGAACTCCTACTGCATAACTAAGATCTAGTCTTGTTAGCGTAGCATAAATCAAGCTTCCCACTAAAGATTGATACTTTCTCATATCTTTAAACTTTGCACCATCATATTTGCTGAGTTTATGATTGACCTCAAGTGGTGTTGAGGCTTCTCTACAATTCTCCATGTCAAACTTCTTCAGTAAGTTTAGGAGATACCTTTCTTGTGAAACATATACACCATGATCTGTATATGTAACTTCCATTCCAAGAAAGTATGATAACTTTCCTAGATCACTAATCTTGAACTCTTTTTCAAGCAATCCCTTTACCTCCTTGATTCCTTCATCTGAGGTACCTGTGATTATAATGTCATCTACATAAATACAAATGTAGATCATACCTTCTTCTGTTCTCTTAATGAGTAGACTTGCATCTGCCTTTGATCTTTGGTATCCAAGGTCATTAAGATACTTCAAAAGTCTGCAATTCCAAGCTCTTGGAGGTTGCTTCAATCCATAGAGTGCTCTTCTTAGTCTGCAAACATGATTTGGGTAACTGGAACTTACAAACCCTTTAGGTTGTTCCATGCAGACTTCATCTGATATATATCCATTTAGAAATGCATTCTTTATATCCAATTAACTTAGCTTCCATCCTTTTGATGCTGCTATAGCAATCAATGTCCTTATGGTTGACATCTTTGCCACCGGACTGAATGTCTCATCATAATCTATGCCATGTGTCTGAGCATAGCCTTTGACTACCAATCTAGCTTTGTATCTGGCTATTCTTCCATCTGCAAGTTTTTTAACTTTGTAAACCCATTTATTTCCAATCACTTTCTTACCATTTGGTTTTGGAACAAGTTCCCAGGTCTTGTTCGCTTCCAGCGCATTGAACTCCTCCTTCATTGCTTCTTCCCATTTTCCCTTACCTTTTGCTTCATTGTAATTCTGAGGCTCTTCATCCTCCTTTACTAAGTAAGCATAGTTTTTCTGAGTCAAATAAGAAGTGTCATAGGAATACCTTGTTGGTTGTTTCCTTGCTCTGTTTGACCTTCTTGGTTCATATTCTTCATGTGTATCTGTATTCACTTCTTCATCAAATCTTGCTCCATCTTCATTCCTCATAGTTGATCCGATCCTGGATGTACTTGCCTGCATATGATCTTCATCTCCATTCACCTGCATATGTGATTTACCTTTTTCAATTCTTCTTATCTCTTCTTCAATTTTTTCATCACTATACTCTTTATCTGCATACCAGCTCTTTCCTTCATCAAATGTTACATCTGTATTTACAGCCTTAGCCCAAATATAATTTGGACAATTCTTCTCCTTTAGCATTGCTCTAGCAAACTCAACTAGAGTTCGGTTTCTCCTTTCTGCTACTCCATTTTGTTGTGGTGTATACCTGCAAGTTATTTCTCTTTTGATACCTGCATTTCATATATAATCATTGAATTCTTGAGAAAAATATTTTCCTCCTCCATCAGACCTTAGTCTTTTGAGTTTTTGTCCTGTAAGTCTTTCAGCATATGCATGAAAATGCCTGAAAGCTCCAAATACTTCTGACTTCTCTTTCAAAACATAAAGAGTTATCCATCTTGTTGCATCATCAATAAAAAGAACATAATACCTTGAGCCACTGATAAATCCTTCTTTTGTCGGTCCCCATACATCTGTATGTATGAGCTCTAGCAAACCATCGTGTTTGTAACCATTCTTCTGAAATGGTAGCCTGTGTGCTTTTCCCATCTGACAGGCTTCACATTTGTGAATCATATGTTGATTCTTCATATTCGGTAATCCCTTTACGGATTGTTTTTCCACCATTATTTTGATTCCCTTTTCATTAAAGTGTCCTAACCTCTTATGCCAGCAGTCCAATTCTATAAATACTTCATCACCATGTGTGATCAGGGCTTGACCAACATTCCCTTGCACTTTAAGAGTAAAAAGTCTACCTTCCTTTTTACCATGGACAATTTGATTGTATCCATTCTCTGGATCTTCAACAAATACTCCTTCATTTGTAAACCTGACTTGAAAACCTTTTTCTACTATCTGTCCCACGCTGATCAGATTCTTTGGGATTGTTGGAACATATAAAACATTTGTTAGCAGGTCAGCTCCATTCTTACACTTTACTTTTCCAATTGACCTTACATTATGTTTTGTATTATCACCTGTTTCTACTATATGATTCAAAATTCCTCATTCCAGTTCTGATAACAATTCTATATTTCCTGACAAATGATTTGAACAACCAGAGTCAATAAAGAATACCTTGAGATCTTCATTCTTTGGCATGCTTATTGAATTCTCTGTTAGTACTCCATCATAATAGTGATTTTCTCATAGCTTGT
Source organism: Ceratopteris richardii (assembly GCA_020310875.1). NCBI lineage: Eukaryota > Viridiplantae > Streptophyta > Polypodiopsida > Polypodiales > Pteridaceae > Ceratopteris > Ceratopteris richardii. Next base: position 112,720,471 of record CM035411.1, read on the forward strand.
TCTCAGTGTGTAGTTGATCATTTTCCATGATTTAAAGTGTAGTAGAATCAGCATACTGCCTATTATAATCTTACAAAGTTTCATTAGCATTCCATCTTGAGATCTTCAGATATTAGCATATCTTTGCTCACTGGCCTGATGACTGTTGCAGCCCGTGAATGTGGGGATGGAGCTGTGACTTGCTAAACTCCTTTCTCTGCATGTAGTCCATCATTTTTTGTGAAATCACTCATGATTGTTAGCTTAATAATTTAATTAGAGTTTCCCAAAAGGAATTAAGCCAATTGCTATTGTGCTCAAAGAACTATTCAAAACACTGAACAGGTGTAGGAACAAAAATACTAAGTTTTTTACTCGTGGATCAACTCTTACCTATCTGTTTTGATTCATCTTTTTGAGAGAGATCTTCCAAGGTACATTGGGTGTCTAATACATCCTTTGGCAAGCTAAAAGGGCCCACCACATATCTTTGAAGTTCATTTGGCCGGCGTAGTGCAAAGTTTTTGTAGCACCACTTCATCTTCATCAAGTACAAATCCATCTTCACAACGGTATTAGAGCAAGATTGGACAGCATGGCAGATAGATTTCCTTCATCAATTGACAAATTGGATAGAGGTAACTACTCAGCCTAGTCATTTAGGATGGAAGCTTATCTTTGAGAAAGGAATCTATATGGTTATATAGCTAGAGATAAAGTTATGCCAAGTTTCAGGAATAAAGGTCAACCTACACAAGAAGAGGAAGAGAGATTGAGCACATGGTGCTCCAAATATGTGCTTGCAAGGTCTTATCTCCTCAACTCTATCTCATATTTTTTGTTGCCTCACATTAGAAGTTGTAAAACATCCCGAGAAGTGTGGAATGCACTTGATGCCTTCTTCTCTTCAAGCACAAAGGCCAGAAAGAACCAACTACGGTTGGACTTCATAACACTCAAGAAATCTTCCAAGCAAATTGTGATTAATTTTGTCACAAAGATCAAAGATATTGCTGATCAGCTGGGAAGTAAATTGGAGAAGAGATAGAAGAAGAACAAATTATAAGACAAGTCATCAATGGTCTGAAGGCAGATGACAAGTGGGAAGCCTTTACAACAACAATGGATCTATACATGGATATGCATGTATAGATCCAGATTTCAATACACTCATGGGACAACTACTTACCCAAGAGGCCAAGCTCATGAAGAATGGAGAAGGTTCCAAAGGTAATCAATCTTCTGCTTTGTATAGTGATAAAAATAAAGCCAAAGACAACAAAGGGAAAGGAAAGAAAGTGGATGATGAAGCAGGTACACACCAAGCTAACTATGCAAGTAGAGGAAGACATGGTAGAGGTAGAGGCAGAGGAGGAAGACAAGGCAGGGGGAGACCTCAAGATTCTAATCCTTGTTCTATTTGTGGATTAACTAATCACACAACTGAGAATTGCTTTAGGAATTCCAAGAATCAAAGAGGCAGAGGCTACAACAGAGGAGGTTATGGCTACTCAAGAGGAAGGTTCAACGATTTCCATGGCAACCACAACAACTACAACAATTCAACCTACCAAGGAGGATACAAAAGGAGAAGAGATTATAATAATTACACAGAAGAATCAAATCAAGAAGACTCTCTACCTCTCATGAATATGAAAATGTCACAAGGTAAATCTGATGAGCATGCTTTCTACATAGATTCAGGTTGCTCAAATCATGTGGTAGGAAATGTGGCCCTCCTATCAGATTTAGAAGATCCAAGGAACAAGCATGAAGTGCAAACAAGTGATGATACAAGGCATCTGGTGGAAAAGATAGGAAATGTAAAAGCACATGATGGAAACATCAACCTACTTAGCAAATTACTCTATGTCCCTAACATCACAAAGAATTTAATAAGTGTAGGACAGATTGTGGAGAAAGGCCTACAAGTTAGATTCACAAAAGGATGAGCATTTGTTGAAGATCCAAGTCAAGGATTTAGGAGGATTGCAAAGGGTGAAAAGATAGGTAGATTATTCACATTTGAATTACAAGACACTAGGAACATTGCTCTCTTTAATTATGGTAGTCAAACACTCACAGAATTGGAAGTATGGCACAAAAGGCTAGTACATATTGGTAAAATATAATTAAAGCAAATTTGCAGGGGCCAAAGTGTACTTGGACTCCCTAATCTGTCAAAGCAACACATGATTTATAAGTGTAGTGCATGTCAATTTGGAAAGTCTCATAGGTTACCATTCATGAAGAAAGGATATATGCATGGATATCTCTTGGATTTGATTCATGCAGATGTATGGGGACCTAGCAAGGATGCTTCAATATCTGGATCAAGGTATTATGTCTCCTTCATTGTTGATTGCAGTAGATGGACTATACTATGCTTTATGAAACACAAAGATGAAGTATTTTCATGCTTCAAAAGATATTTAGCTCTTGTGGAGAATCAAATAGGTAAAACGCTAAAAAGGCTAAGGTCAGATGGAGGGGGGGAGTACTTCTCCCATGAATTTGACTCCTTTCTTCAAGAGAGGGGAATCAAAAGAGAGATTACTACAAGGTACACTCCTAAGCAAAATGGAGTGGCAGAGAGAAGAAATAGGAGAATTGTTGAAGCTGCAAGGTGTATGTTAAATGAAAAACACTTACCTAATTATTTATGGCTTGAGGCTGTATCCATAGCCACTTATTTGATTAACAACTTACCTTCAAAATCACTTGATGGCATGACACCATATGCAGCTTGGAATGGAAGAAGACCAAGCTTGGATCATTGTAAGATTTTTGGATGTATTGCTTATGCTCATGTTCCTTCACAGGTTAGAGGAAAGATGGATCCAAAAGTTGAAAGATGTGTGTTCATTGGATATGAAAACAACCAAAAAGGATACAGGCTATACAACCCAACAACCAAAGGATTCTTGGTGAGTAGAGATGTAGTGTTTGATGAGAATAGTTCTTGCTATGAAGACTCATGCAGTAAGATCAAGTTACCTTATGATCTTGAAGAATATTTTCCAAAACTTGTCAAGGATAACCCCTCTAAAATTGAAGAACAGGATACCTCAGAAGATGATGAAGCAACTCAGATTGAAAAACTCAAAATGTGGAAGTCTAAAGGTAAAGCTAAAATGCAAGAACTTGGACAAAAGGCAAACCATCACATCATGGCCTAAGAAGGTCCATGAGGGAGAAAAGAAAACCATAGAGGTATGGATTTGATACTTCTCTAGTTACTAAACATTCAATCTATCTAGCATAGGACATAAATCAAGAAGAACCCTCAACATTTGAGGAAGCAAAGAAGAAATCAGAATGGAGGCATGCAATGGAAGAAGAAATTGAATCTCTTGAGGAAAATTACACTTGGGCATTAGTTCCCAAGTCTTCATCAATGAAAGTGATAGGTTCAAGATGGATTTACAAATTGAAGAAGAACTCAGATGGCTCCATTAACAAGTATAAGAGAAGGCTTATGGCAAAAGGCTTTGCAAAAACTCAGGGAATTGATTATGAGGAGACCTTCTCTCCTGTGGCAAAGATGCCTACAATTAGGGTCCTACTTAGTATTGCTTCTTTCAAGAATTGGAAGATACTTCAATTGGATATAAAAAATGAATTTATTAATGGATGGATAATAGAAGAAGTATATATGGCACAACCACTTGGTTTTGAGAATCAAGTACATCCTGATTATGTGTGTAAACTTAATAAAGCTCTATATGGACTCAAACAAGCCCTAAGGGCTTGGAATCACAGGCTTGTTTCATTCCTGCAGGATAAAGGATTTCAACCTAGCAAGGCAGATCCATCACTCTTCATCAAGAAGAGTAATTCTAAAGTCATCTATTTGTGTGTGTATGTGGATGATATTATACTTACAAGAAATGATGCAGATGGGATAAAGAAGATCAAGGAGCAAATGAAAGAAGAGTTCAAGATAAGTGACTTAGGCTCAGTTACATACTTCCTAGGATTGGAAGTAGTATACAGAGATCATGGTTTATTCCTTACTCAAAGGAAGTACATTAAAGACTTGTTGACAAAGTTCAAGATGCAAGATTGTAGGATTGCAGGTACTCCAATGGAGGTTAATCATAAATTGAGCCCACATGAAGGTTAACTCATAGAAGACATCACAGGTTATCAAAGTCTTGTGGGTAGTTTGAACTATGCCACATTGACAAGAGCAGATGTATGTTATAGTGTGAGTGTGCTAAGTCAATTTATGCACACACCCAGGAAACCTCACATGGATGCTACCAAGAGGATACTCAGATATCTCAAAGGGACCATGAATGAAGGGTTATACTACCCTTATGTATCTGATTTAATTCTAAAGTTGTTCTCTGATGTAGATTGGGCTATTTCCAAGGAAGATATGAGAAGCACCTTAGGATACCTTACCTTTGCAGGGTCAAAACTTGTCTCATGGTCATCTAAGAAGCAACCCACATTTGCTCTCTCTTCCACAAAAACTGAATACAGAGGTCTCTCAAGAAGTAATGTGGATGAAGACACTATTCACAGATCTTGGATTGGAGATTGGAACTCCAAATACTTTTGGTGACAACATGAGTTCCATTCACTTAGTTGCCAATCCAATTTTTCATGCAAGGACTAAACATATTGAATTACATTACCACTATTTAAGAGAGAAGATTGTGAGCAAGGAAATTCAGCTATCATATGTGTCAACTCATCAACAATGTGCAAACAGTTTAACCAAGGCATTAGATGCAATAAAACTCAATAAATTCAAAGGTATGATTGGTTTGCAGGTAATCTTGGAAGATTGAAAAACTCAAGCTTACTTGACTTGAGGGGGAGCTATTGGAACAAGTTCATGGCAGTTCAAAGCAAAGGCTTGAGTCTTCAAATGTCATAAAAGCCTTATGCTATAGTTGAAGCAAATACCAAAGATTTGAAGAGTTCACTTATGAACTCACTCTTGTAATTCTTCGAATACTTGCTTGATGTAAAAGTGAAGGAATCAAAAGTGGTTGAATCGACTTGATGAGAAGGGAACAAAAAACTAGGAACTGGTGATTGAGTTAGTTGAGAATCAATCACTAAGAATTTGGAAAAGTGGTTTAGATGAGCAAGATTCAAATTCAAATCTTGGCTCCAATCATCACTATATATACACATGATTTAGTCGCAGGATTTACACACTCATTAGCTGAGCTTCTTGCCATATCAAAGTGTGATCTCAAGGTAGACACATGTACCAGTAAGTCCATTGTAATTTACATTCAATATACATTTGAATTCATGATCATTTGTGACCATATCTTCATGTCTATGTGATTGTACTGTTCACTGTCATACATCTCAGGTTTTTAGTCAGATTGCTGAGATGGTTTCTCTAAGCATGATCCTTCATTTTCCGTGGTTTAACTTGATAACGTTAGCTGGTCAAGTCTACTATATACTCCCAAAGTTTCCTTGCATTTGGATTTCTCAATCACGAGATATATTCATTAGAAGTTGCCTATATCTCTGCATATTTTACCTCTCCGTTAGTACTCCATCAGAATAGTGATTTTCTCAGAGCTTGTTCTTAGTGTGTAGTTGCTCATTTGTGATGATATAAAGCATAGTAGAATCAGCATACTGTCTTTTATAATCTTACAAAGTTTCATTAGCATTGCTTCTCGGGATCTTCAGATATTAACATATCTTTGCTCACTAGTCTGATGACTATTGCAGCCCGTTAATGTCGGGATGGAGCTGTGACTTGCTAAACTCGTTTCTCTACATGTAGTCGACCATTTTTTATGAAATCACTCATGATTGTTAGATTTCTAAGTTAATTAGAGTTTCCAAAGAGGAATTAAGCCAATTGTTGTTGTGCTCAGAGAACTGTTCAAAACACTAAATAGGTGTATGAACAAAAATAGCAAGTTTTTTTACCCTTGGATCAACTCTTACCTATGTGTTTTGATTCATCTTTTTGAGACAGATCTTCCAAGGTACATAGGGTGTCTAATACATCCTTTGGCAAGCTAAAAGGGCCCACCACATATCTCTGGAGTTCATTTGGCCGGTGTAGTGCAAAGTTTTTGCAACACCACTTCATCTTCATCAACTACAAATCCATCTTCACAAGTATTAGATATCTTTGGAGATACATTGTATATTGTTTTTTTGTTGGGAACAAAGCTCACAACCTCCCGGTTAGGAGTGTGATGGGACCACTTAATCCCAAAGCCATGGATGAGGATTAATTCCTACTAGGATTATGTGATGTTCCTTCTTCCTTAGATTGAGCATTGTCCTCAATGCTCACTTGTGGATTGTTCTATCTAACTTGGGCCCTTTCCCACATTTGAGTGCCTCCACTAGCCTCAAATTAGTGCATGGACCTATTCTGGACCTATCCAACCCTTCATTGGTGCCCAAATGCCCATGCACCTTCATTCTTGGTTTTAGACTCATCTATGATGAAGTGCTTCCCAAAACCCCATGATTGAGGCTTCCAACCTCCATGTTGTCCAAGTTCCTCAACTAGGCTCTCATACCAATGTTGGGAATTGAACTCAAAACCTCCCCGTTAGGAGTGTGATGGGCTAAACACTTGCCCCAAAAGCCATGGATGAGGATTACTTCCCAATCCTCTATCTTAAGGCATGGTTCAACGATATCCTAGTAGGATTATGTGACATTTTCCTCCTTATTTGATTTGTAGTCTAATAACTATGTCTACTTTGGCTTCCTCTTAAATTCTACTGATTGATGTTTCTCATAAGGCTCTACCTGCTCAGTGCTCTCTATTTGTGAAGCTAGTGCAAACCATAAGCACTAAAATATTCCCTTTTTGAGAACTAAGATGAAGAATAGTAACAAAAAATATCTAGTGCTATGAATTTCTCTATCAAAATTACCTTCCCATAACTACTAGGAATAGGCAATCCATGTAGATATTGAGATAATGTTTTGAAGAAGAAAGTATCCATAATGTTATCATTGCTGAGGTTGTTTTGGTAAACCAAAATCTTTGCCTTTGCAATTACTTTCAAGTAGTTCCTAAGAGTTGCATTGCTTATTCCTTACACTTTTGTGCATTCCATACACTCAACCCTATTTGTATCACTCCCATAAAAGGATTTTTTCTAATTGTAATCACGTTGGTCGCTGTGGGTGTAGCTCAGTGATGAGTAGCACCTCCTTTAATGTCAATCCAGGAAGACAAGAGGATGGTATGAAGACCTCGAGCAAGTGAAGGCACAAGTGCATGAGTGAGAAGCATACGAACATGCACTCACATACACACACACACGCACACATGGCAAGACAAAGAGTGAGAAGCAATGGAGATCTTAGATTACTTTCAAAAAGCTCATACAAGTTAAAAACTATTACAAGCTAACCTCAAAAATGAGCTCTCTAGCTCTATTTATAGTTTTTGACTAGGTTTTGGCCGTGTCCAGACCTAGTGTCCGGCCTAGTTAAAAATTAGGTTCTCTACCCTATTTGGAGGTTCAAACGAAGTCTAAAAAATGTGAAAATTGACAGGTAGGTACTTCTAAAGCTCCTCAAGCTCAAGGACTCCTTGGCTTGCACAAAATGGAGCTACAAAATTATGAAATGGTATTTACAATGATTGTTAGTGATGAGAATCACTATTGTAAAGATGTTGATTTGGAAAAATTTGAAGTGCCTATCTGCCAGATTTGCGTCGACTGCTCTGTCTACTTAATCCTTCACCTCGCTCTGACTCTCTCCGCTGGCTTCCTTGTCTAGTCAGTCCTTGGGTGCCCATACTACTCTCAACACCCCCCCCTCTCTCGCGTCTGTCGTCCCTGACAGACCCTTGTTGTTGGGAGTGTTGGATGTAATATTCCACAACCTGAGTGGCAAGCTGATGTTCTTGTATGCGTAGTCCTCTGGCCAAGTCTGTCATCATACGATCCCAATCAATTGGTCCTGGAATGTCCGGATGTGGCAGACGTAACTGATCTGCATGGATCGCTTGTTCTACTACGAATAGATGTAGCAAATGTGTGGGTCTGGGAATGAAAATTTCTGAATGATATTCCCAGAATCCCGTAGAGAACATTTCCTCAAATGTCTGCTTGAAGCATGCGGGTAAGTACTTTATTCGTGCATGCCAGGCAAAGATTATAGTGATCGAGGGAGTCTGGCTCATGTCGTAGACTAAATCCTTGTTACCTTGAGAGAATCCAGGGGCAGAGATGTATGGAGCTTGTACCATCCGAAAGGTTTTGAAGACAATGGTCATGAGCTCGAATATTTTCGTACACATTTTCGCTGCTATGTCGGGTACATTATTTAGACGTGTAGACCAGTGCCGAATTGTTGATATCATGTAGGCTACGGTTGGGGTCCCTCGAGGTGGAGCAAAATATGGATAGTTAACCCAAGCCGAGCATTCTTTATTGTTGCGCACCTTGATCGCAAATGCTTGCCATGATCTGCGACGTACCACTGGGCAATAACATGGATTATACTTGATATACAGCGGCATGGTTGCCCAAGTGCTCATCATCTCCGGGTAATCGGTTAGTAGACGTGCACACCAATTAGGTTGGAAGATCGAGCCAGCACGTGCATCTGTCGGTAAATCCTCTAGCTCAAATTGAGTGGCGAATGTGGGCTCCTTCCCTGTATGTCTTTTAACTTCTGCATTATAATCATGTAGCAAGACAAAATAAGGCATGTATTGCGACTCTGATGTTGTGATTAACCGTTGGTGGGATAGGTTCTGAAAGTAAGAAGACCGAAGGACAGTTTCTTCCAGATTTGTGAGAGATTGCATTTGCACGGCAACGCGATCATCATGTGTCTTACCCACTTTCTCGACCCTTTTGACCCAATCTGGAACTTGAATTTCTAAAGTGTCCTGTCCTTCCTCTGTAGTCCGACCACCGGGTGTTGGCATTGGCTCGTACGGCTCTTCATAGCTGTCATTGACGGGGATTTCCACTACTATTTCAGGTTCTGGTTCTTCAGTGGGCGAGGGTGGCCTTTCATATGGTAAGAGGCGTGCTTGGAGTTCTGCCACCTGTTTCCGGAGGGTCTCTACTTCTTTTGTAGAGTGTTGCAAGATTACCGGCTCCTGTTGAGCTATGAGGGCACTGGCTATCTGTTTCTTTAGGTCTGCACATTCAGTCTCTAACTTTTCATATGACTCTAAGAAATTTGCATGCTCCTCAAGTAAGATGCGAATGTCTTCTGATGGGACTGCTCTATACTTGGTAGGGCTAATGGTTGCTCCTGCAGTTCCTTCCATAGCCGCTTCAAAGTTGTCTTGGTTTTGTTGTTGAAGCCTCTTGTTCTCTTCTAGTGCTGCTTCCATGGTGGGAGGTGGTGGTGGGGGTGGAGATGGTGGCGATGGGGGATGCTGGGGTGAGATGGGTGATGTCTGAACGAAGGTTTCAGCAGATAGGTCAATGTGGTGGTGGGGGTAGCTGTGGTTTCAATGGGTACTTCTTGTTCTGTGACGGGTATTTTGATAGTCTTACCTGCTCGTGGTAATGTGTCAACTCTGCGTTTGTCCTACCTCACGGACTGGCGGACTGCTGTGTGGACAGCCTCCGGAACTCCTAAAGATTCTGACACTAATTTGAGGGTGTCAATGAAATGTTGATCCACCCCATCATCTGATAGCATTTCTTGCATCAAAGCTTGACCTGACACAAGAGAGAGTTGATGCCTTTCTTGTACTGCTTTGATTGTGCTCATCTTCCTCCTGTTCTTCATCTTCATCACCCTCTTCATCCACTTCAACTGTGGTGACAGGTACTTGGGAGGTTGTTGCCTGTGTTTGCACATTCTCCACTTGTTGTGCCTCTTCTGCCTCCAGCTCTACATCTTGTAATAATTGTTCAAAGTCTTCATTCGTGAGTTCTTCCAAAGGTGCACCACTAGGAAATTCAAGATCGGTTGGGATGGGAGGGAATATCAAGGTAGAACCATCGGTGCTGCGTCTTGGAAGTCGGAGTGTGAATGGTCGGACTCTTCGGGGTGGAGGGGTGACGTCTGGTGTTAGGGTGGCTCCACGTGGTTGAGCACAAGGGACTTGGACAGTACCTCTCATCTTCTTAGAAGGGGGTCCAGTGGATGTCATGTCTCTAAATTGCTCTACACGATTCCACATTAGGGCCCGTTGAATAGGAATGTCATATGCCAAACACCTATAAATGATTCTCGTCAGAGCACAGCATCCATATAAAACCTGTTTTTGCGGCCATCGTTTGTGAGCTAGGTGTATCTAATCAATTATCCAATGGGGTAAGTTGATGGTGAGGCTCTGTGTCTCTGCCAAATACAAACTAAACCAAATCTTTTTGGGCGGCATGGTGAATCTATCTTGTGCAGGAAAAGCAAAGTGTTGCATGCACATGCGAAGGTGTATTGCAATATTAGGCGTCATGGACACCATGTCCTTGAGTTTGGTGAGACTTCGATTCTTCATGTAATCCGGTACTAGGGTTTCCTTCTCTGTAGGAATATGCATTCCGCGCATATCTAGAGCCTCCCTCACCAAGTTGTTGGATAATCTAAACCTCTTGAGCTCATTTCCTTTCGTTAGAGATGGGATTACAAATGAGCTTGCGCCTTTTGGGTTCTTGTTTGGAGTCAAGGTGTTGATGAGATAGTAGCATCGCATGAAGTCAGGCTTTGGGAGCCGTGCACTGAAATATGCATCTAATCGTGCCTTCTCCCATATCGAACGTAGACCTTCTGCATTTTGTAACTTCTCGAATTCTCTTGTAAAGAAATGGTATTTACCTTGCTTCCCATTGAAGTCCAACTCTGATTCCCATAGGTATGTTCCCTCTCCCAAGGGTCCTGCCACTTCACTAAACCAGTGGGAAGCTTTTCCTACGGGCATGGTATGGCCACTGGGAGGGTCCGCAATAGGTATGATTTTGATGGCCTGTAATTCTTCTGGTTTTTCATTTGTCTCAGGCAAAACGGGTAAACTGTCTAAGTCCACCACTTGCTGGCTCGTTTCTGTTTGAGAGCTAGTTCCTGCCGCCTCAGCCATGTTGAAAACTTTGCAGCTGGTTCTGTGAGAATATATGAACAAACGTTAACATTGCAATGGACACAAAATGACACTGTGTCCCCGTTACAACATTAACTTGATGAATTGTGATGTAGTTAGTTGGTTAGTTAGTGCTCGCGTGGGTGTGAGTGTGAAGTGTGGTTAGCTGATGCTGAATACCTATGAGCTAATGGGGGGTCGGGTGGAGTGTGAGGGTGATACAGTTGGTCAGTGGTAATGAATTTACAAATGGGGCCGGGGCTTTGATACATGCTTTGGGCTGCCAAACAAACTGATTGGTTGTTGGACTTGATTTTGTGGAGACTCTGGAGGGTTTTATAAGAGTGTCTGCCTAGAAATGAGGCTTTTTAGGGACCCATTTACAAGTGATTCTGCTCGTGCTCATGTGCCAATGTGTGTTCGCGCGTGATGAATACAAGTGGGTATCGGTTGTGCGAGTGAGTGAACCATGTTGTACAGGGTGTGATCTCGGTGTAGCTATTTGAGCCCGCAAGCAAGCCTTAGGCACCCAAATTTGTCTTGATTGTGGGCTAGCCTTCATCGACTTCTTGGGTACCCAAATAAGCTTCGCTTTTGCAGAGGAATTTCTGAAAGACTTCTGATTAGTGTCGTGTTTTTGATTACTAATAAGAGGTTTTGGCCGTGGTGTTGGCCTGGTCGGAACAGGGTGTTCGCCTTTTCGCCTCCATACTTGTTTCATCGGCTGAAACAATCTGCTTTGCTCCTTTTTTTGGCCTCTAGTATAGGTAGTGTTCTGCTTCTTCTGTATTCGATCTGCCTTTGGTTGCTGCATCCCTCTGGCCTTCGGAACAGAAGGGAGTGCCTTCTTATCCTTGACTCCGTTGTTGAGACAGTCCTCTTTCTGCATCACACTGTTTTGGACAAGAATAGATGGTCAACTTCATGTGCACCCCTGGAAGGACCAGGAGTTTGTGCCTTACCTAGTTCCTTGAGTGTCTCATTTTCCAATTCAACTGTAATTCGACTATGATTTACCCATACCTGAAGAAGTCCACTTCTTAGGTTTAGGTTGAGTGCATGATCATAGATCCAGTCCTGACCTAAGACAAGAGGCTCAATGAGGTCCTCATCTTCACACACTAGTACCTTGACTGTCATTACTTCATCTTGGACATGGAGGGGAAGTTCCACCTCGCCCATGCAAGGGGTTTCCACACCTCCCAATCCTATGAGATATGCTTCTATAGGATTGACAGTTAATTTCAACTCTTGACAGTAAGACAATTTAACAGCACTAGTGGCTGCACCTGAGTCAATCAAGGCTCTTACAATCCTTGCACCCTTTCCTAGTCCTATATCTAAGGTTATAAAAGGACGTCGATCAATTATCCTATGGGAGCTGATACCTGAAACTTCACACATAGCCACATGATATCCTTGATCTGCATATGCATCTGTCCTAGGTTGCTCTCTACCCTGTCTTCTCAACTTCATTCTCCGGATGCGTTCCAATGCTTCTGCTGGGTCCGTAGCCTCTTTTCTCTAGTTTTCTCGCGTGTTGTTTCAAAGTGTAGACTAGTACTAGGTCGCCTGCCTTCAAACCTTTATCCTTGACGTGGGCATCAAAGTATGCCTTCTGTCGTTTCTTAGCTGCATATATCCCTGCAGCTGCCCTCAGTCTTGTTTCTCCTAATCGTTCAAGGTCAGACAGTCTAGAGGAGAGTTCATGACCCGTCCATTCATGCTCTTGTGCTACTTTCAGTGTTGGTATCAAGAAGTCCAACGGTAGCACTGCATTTTGGCCAAATACCATCTGAAAGGGGGTGGCTTGGAGTACCGTTTTGTGGGCGACTCGGTATGCCCAAACAGCATGGTGTAGCTGTTTGTCCCAATCAGAGCGTTTATTGTTCACTAATTTCGTCAGTACATTGCATAGGATCTTATTGGTGCTCTCAGCCTGGCCATTAGCTTGAGGGTGATAGGGGGCAGACTTCTTATGTACTACCAAGAATTCTTGGAGTAGATTTTCAATAACCTCATTCAAGAAGTGGGTGCCTCTATCACTGACTAGCTCTATAGGTAGCCCGTATCTTGTGAATACATTCTCAAACAAGAATTTAGTAGTTGTTTGAGCATCGTTCTTCGTTGTGGCTTTTACCTCTACCCACTTAGTTAGATAATCCGTGGCAACAATGATATACTCAGCATGGGAACCCTTAGCTGGGGGATTAATAGGACCTACGAAGTCTATTCCCCACTTAGAGAATGCACGTCCACCCATCATAGGTTTCAGTGGCATCTCATCTTTGCGTATGGGATACTGAGTTCTCTGACAAACATCACACCGTCTCACATAGGTATGTGCATCCATGTGAAGGGTCGGCCACCAAAAGCCCACAAATAGTATTGCCTTGATCACCCGATCTGGTCCAAAGTGTCCTCCTGCTACACCTTGGTGAGCAGTTTCCAAGATCTTGAGATATTCACTTTCATGGACACATAGTCTCAGGTAACCATCTTTACCACGTTTGTAGAGATTATCACCAATGAGTGAGTAATCTAGGGCTTCTTGTTCTAGACTTCTTTTCCGAGCCAGGGGCATGTCTGGAGGGAAGACTTTCGTCCTTAGGAAGGATACTAGTGGTTCGCTCCAATCTGGCACTATGGACACTTGATAAAGAGTGGCATGTTCCACAGGTGGTTTAGTGCAATAGATTGGGCATTCCTTGCACAACTTTTGAACATCAGCCTCCATAGTTGGCCAATGCACACCGAGTCTCCTTAGTGTTTGCAGGGTTCGTTGCTTTGAGTAGTGTTGCTCTAATGCACCTACATGTGCTAATTGCAACCATTTAGCGTACTCATCCTCTTCCACACAACAGGCTAAGATCCCTTGATCTGTGTGCTTGTACATACTACCTGCCATGATGTGATACTTTTGGGCTTTTACTACCTCCTTATCCTGTGTGTTTATTACTGGGTGGTTAGGCCCGTATGTCAATACTGGCACTAATGGCTTAGCCCACTGTGGCACGACTTCCAAATTAAACAAGTAAGCATCAGGAAGGTCATCTGACACTCCTTGTGGGGCCTCTCCAGATGTGAGCCTAGAAAGGTGGTCAGCTCTCAAATGAGTCCTACCTTTCCTTACCACTACCTCAAAGTCATATTCCATTAGTAAGAGAAACCATCTTACTAATCTGCCCGTGTTGCAGGGTTTGTTCACCAAGTACAACAATGCCTGATGATCAGTAAAAAATTTAAACTTATTTGCAAGCAAATAATGTCTAAACTTTTTAACCGCATATACCATGCCTAATCCCTCTCGTTCGGTAGTGGTATAGTTTCGTTCAGCTGCATTCAACTGTCTACTCGCATAGGCAATTGGAAGATCCATATTACCTTCACCTGTAGGTTGTGCAAGCACACATCCAATGGCATAATTGGACGCATCCACATGCACATGGAAGGACTTATTCCAATCTAGTGTAGTCAAGATTGGTGCTGAGCATAATCGCCGTTTGAGCTCATTGAAAGAGTTCTCACATTCCTCAGTCCACTCAAAGTTTGTCAGAAGTCCGTACAGAGGCTTTGCAATGATGGCATACATGTGAATGAAACGTCGGTAATAACCACAATGCCCCATGAAAGCTTGTACTTCCTTGACATTCTTTGGCCTAGGTAACTCTGCTATGGCTCTTACTTTCTCTTCATTAGTGGATATGCCATTCTTTTGACACTATGTGTCCTAAAATCTTGCCTTGCCTGACCATGAAAACACACTTTTCTGGGTTCAGGCAGACTTGATATTCTCTGCATTTGTCAAAGATTTGTCTAAGTTCTGGTATATGTGTCTGTCTAATGTTGGAATGAGCACAGAGGTCATCAACATAGACTTCCAAACTCTTCCTCAAGAACTCTTTAAACACATGGCACATCAGCCTTTGGAAGGTTGTTGGTGCGTTGGTAAGCCCAAATGGCATTACTCTAAAGGCAAAAATGCCCCATTCAGTGGCAAAAGCCGTCTTATGCTGATCTTCTGGAGCTATGGCTACTTGGTTGTAGCCCAAAAATCCATCAAGGAAGTTGTACACTTCCTTGCCTGCTACTCTTTCTAAGAGATGTTCTGTGATGGGAAGCGGATAGTTATCTCGAATTGTGGCTGCATTGACCTTCTTCAAGTTAATGCATACACGCAGCTTGCCATTCTTCTTGGGCACCACTACGATGGGGGATACCCACTCAGTGTGCTCAATTTCATAGATGAATCCAGCTTCAACCAGTCTATCTATCTCCTCTTTGATCTTAGCAGCATAATTATCATTATAAGTGTATGGCTTTTGCTTAGAAGGTTTGGCATCTGAGGTCATGGGGATAGTGTGTGAGCATATGTCAGGGTCCACTCCTTTCAAATCCTTGTAACTCCAAGCGAATACATCTCTGTATTCTCTTAGCAAGGCAATTAGCTCATGTTCTTCCTCTTCTGTCAGGTCATGGCCTATGTATGTGCATCTCTCTTCTCCTTCTTCTATGGCTACCACTATTTTCTTGGTGGTTTCTTTGTTATCATAGGCCTCCCCTGATTGTGCCTCTCGTTTAGGCATTCTGATCATGACTCTCCTGTCATCTATCTCATATTTCTTAAAATTTTTCGGGACCTCAAACAAAGATTCTTCCTCTTCTGGTGTGACTTCTTTCTTCTTCCTTTTCTTTCCTTCTTCCTTAGGGGTTACATGTGTGGCTAGCCTTACATCATTTGTAAGTTCTCCGTGCCTCTGGGGTTGAAATTCTACTTCATAGAAATATTCTTCATCTGATGCAAAAGGTGGATCCATAATGATTGACTCTAGATCGGAGTCGCTCGCATCTTCAAATGCATCAGGGATAGTTTCACACTCTTCTAACACTGCCTCTCCCATGATTGGCTCTATGAAGAAGACTGAAATGTCATAGCCATCCTCATCACAGTGAGGTGTCCATTGTTCTTCATTGATGGCTACATCCATTGTTGCTAGAATTTCTGCCCAGTCGTGGGGTTCAAATTCTTCGTCAGGAAAGACTATAGGTGCATAGGCTGGGTCTTGAATTGATCTATGTGTTTCTTTTGCACCTGCCTCTCTGGCTTTCTCTCTCTTCTCTTCTTCTACTGCTACTTTGCACATCCATAAGTGGGTGTCTTCATGCATCCATGAGGATCCTGAGCCTATGGAATGCACCGATTCTTTATCATCTTTGGCTCTATGGATGGGATTCCATTGGATAGGAGGGACATCTCTATGAGAGTAATCTTTAAGATTCACTTTGGTCGTAACACCTAAGTGTTGCAGGTACAAGGAGTTGGTACCCCAGTCCTGTACCACTTGCAACTATCGCATAAAAGGTCGTCCCAAGATCATTAGGCATGATTTTTGCTAAAGTCACATATAGCGAATGTATGCTCGAACTCAACACCACATGTGGTGAGAGTTATTCCTTCTAGCAAGCCTAAGGGTCTTTCTATGTGACCATCGGCCATCTGCAATTTCATCCTCGTGGGCCTGAGTGCTGGCTTGCCCCAACGCTTCCATAGGGAAGTGGTAGCAATTGCAACACCTGCGCCTGAGTCTAGAATGGCCTTGGTGGTGTATCCTTGATGGGTGATAGGAAGATATGTGTTTCCCTCTTCGCCCTCACTCATGTCTCCTATCTTGTCCAATGGTATTTCTAGCACTGTTCTCTGGGATCCTACCTGGGAACGAGGTTTGGCTATTTCTGGTACTTGTTTGGCTACATGTTTCCATAGCTCTGGCCTCACTTTGAGTAGCTCTTCTAAGGTGAGGTTGCATTGTACTTTAGTGTTTTTCACTACATCTGTGTTCCTAGGTATGACTGAGTCCTCATTTCATATCATGACCGTGGGTGCTCTCATACAAGTAGACTTAGCTTCCCATGGGCCTGTGAAGTGGGGTAATTCTTGTAAAGAATTAGACTCAAAGTCTAGTCTTTCCTGAGAGTGGATGCTCTCCTGCTCCTCATAAATGGATGGGATGTCTTGTGGGAATTGGTCATGGGCATCATCCACAAGTTCAATGGGAGGAGGGGCTTCACTTTCTTTAGCCCATTTGTCTTCTTGAATCTCTCGTAGGAATTCTGGTGTGAATCGATTCATAGAAGATGATGTGTCTGGCTCCGTAGAGTTAGGCACATAGGTTTCAGGCACATAGGCTTCCTGGGCAGGAAGACCTGCTCTTTCACTTGCCTTGTCCTTATGTTGAGAGGCGGGTTCCTTTTCTGATTGTGCAATTAGTCTCTCTATTCTTTCTAACAGTCCTTCAAAGTGCAGCTGCGTCTTAGCTGAACTAGATATGTTAAAGAGGCGGCTGGCTTCAAACATGGTCTGAGCCAATTCCACCATCTTAGCACAAATTTTGGTTCGTTCTAGCTCTAGTTCTGCTCTAGGGTAGAACTTTTCATGATCAGTTACGTTTGGCCCTTCTTGGATTCTGGCCTGATATGCTTTAAGCATCATGTTTAAGTCCTCGGGAGTGGGATCTGCTAGGACTGATCCTACTCTTGCGGGTGGTGGAATTGTGTGAGGTGGGTTGGAAGGTGGTGGGTCGGATGGAGATGGGAATGGTGGTGGTGGTTTAGTGTGAGAGGGAGTTTGAGATGTGAGTTCAGTTATCCTGGCCTTTGTTTCTCTGAGGCTTTCCTCAAGTTCACTCATTTTCTTTGCCCATTGTCTTTTCATTCTTTCACGAATATCTCTCCAAGCTCTAGTCCTCTTCTTGGTTATGCTCTCAGTTTCACCAGCCTCTAGGCTCTTTTCCTGGCCTACCCCTTGGTTTTGCTGCAATGCTTGAGCTCTAGTGACTACCTGTACGGGTGCAGTGGAAGTGACACTTCCTTTGGAATCTACCACTAACCCAATAACGTTAATAGGAGTGATTTTTGGCATATTATTAGGATTCTTAGGGCAGTCTCGTAAGAGATGCTCCTTTCCACACTCCTGGCAATAGCCCTGGATCGTCACTGATTGGGTTGGGGTAGGTGCAGGCATGGGGCAATCACGAATGAGGTGATCTCCCTGACATTTGTAGCATGGTCCTCTAGGGAATGGGGGTCTCACTTGTCTAGGTTGAGGTCTGGAGTTGGGATTTGTGTACATGACATTAGTATACTCTGGCTCCCAACTAGGTTCACTCGGTTCTTCACTGTAGTAGGACTCACCATGTTCAGGAGATTGCATGTAGTAGGCCTGGGGACTATCAACATGCGTAGAATCAAAGCTATGGTCACTAGGATCACTTTCTGAGATTAATGGTGTTACTGGGACTATAGCTCTATTCAGGTTCTCGTCTGCAGCTGTATACTTTACCGAAATTACATTAGCTGGAGCAGGGGGTTCTTGTGCTAACACAGGCTGAGGCCTTTGTTGGTTTTGGTAGGGTTGGTAGGTTTGTTGAGGCCTAGCATACTGTTGCGGTGGGTATTGACTCTGGTATCTGCCTTGTTGAGGGTATGGTTGTGGGTACGTCTGCCTAACAGCTTGCTTATTGTAGGGGCAATCTTGCGCGGTGTGGTTGGTGTACCGCCGTTCTATGGTGCAGTACTGGCTACTAGGATTTACTTGGGGTTGGGCCATAATGGGACATACATTTGCCATGTGGTCGCCTCCACAAGTATAGCATCTTTTCATAGGGGCAAATCGTGGGAGTTGTTTGCCAGTGACACCTAATTTCTGAGCTACTTTCTCTGCTAATTCCTCAATAGATGTGGATTGCGTGGAAGAGAGGCTAGAAGAACTAGCAGTATCTTTATAGATTTTTGAAAGCTCTAATTCCTCCCCTAGGTTATCCTCGATGTCAATGCACATGCGTACACACTCTTCTATGGTCCTAGGGTCCTTCAAGTACACATATGATCTCAATTTGGTGCTTAGCAATCCATCCAAGAACAAAGCCACTTGCTTAGCTAGTGTGGGTAACTCAGAGACAGGGCATCTTTCAAGATATTGCCTAAATCTTCTTCCTGCAAGTCTCACGGTCTCTTGAGGGGTTTGCTTGAAGCTGTGAATCAGTGAGGAGGTATTATGTCTTATGCCACTCTTAGAGAATTCAATAATGAAAGCCTCTAGGAGTTGGTCTATACACCTGAATTGTCTCTCATTCAATGGTTGAAACCACGTAAGGGCTGTGTTCCTAAGGGTTAGACCAAAGGCATTGTACTGCGTGAATAGATCCTCCACTTGTTCAGCTCTCAAGACTTGCCTAAACTCAGCCACATGATCGTATGGATCTCCAGTACCATCGAAGTAGTTCTTCATGGACTTAACTAGCTAAGTAGGTCTCAAAGTCCTTGTGTGCTCTCTAGGTCGTGGTAGAGGGAACTCATCCGCATTTCTTTGATTCCTGGGAGCTCTAAGTACCTCAGGTTCTACTCTATTTGTTTCCATCCTCGTTCTTTCTCTGCCCCCTGGGTTGGCAAAGCTTACTTCTGGTCTATCTCTACTTCTGTCTCTTTGAGTTCCATGAGCTTGGGATGTTCCAGCTCCAGGGTGACCATAGGACACGTTCGATCTTGGTTGGGGGAAGACGAATTCACCCTTCCAAGTGTAAGCATGTCTATCATGTTCTGTAACCACAAAGATCCTCTCTGAAGCGTGATCTAAGTAGGTCACTGTCACTCTAGCACAATGGTGTGTACCAACGTGAGGAGATACACCTCATAAATGTCAATCCGTGGAGACGTGAGGACTGGTATGAAGACCAAGAGCAAGTGAAGTGCACAAGTGCGTGAGTGAAAGCACACAAGCATGCACACACATACACACACGCGCACAAGGTAAGAGCAAAGAGTGGAACAATGGAAAGCTTCGATTACCAAAAGAACTCTCTTACCAGGCTGAAATCTACAACAAGCCAACCTCAAAAATGAGCTCTCCAGCCCTTTTTATAGTTTTTGAGTGGTTTTGGCCCTGTCCAGACCTAGTGTCCGGCCTAGTTAAAAATTAGGTTCTAGGGCTTATTTGGGGGCTCAAACGGAATCTAAAAATTATGAAAATTGGTAGTATGATACATCTAATACTCCTCAAGCTCAAGGACTCCTTGGCTTGAACAAAATGGAGCTGTAAAAATAGACAATGGTATTTACAATGATATTTAGTGATAAAAATCACTATTTTTATAGGGATTTCTTCTGAAAATTTGACATGTGAATCTTGGAGCTCCCTACTTGCTCCTTCTTCTTGTGTGTTCACTTCCTTGATGCGCTTCCATGCTTTGTCCTTGATCTTGAGCTGCAACACTCCCCCCCCTCTTGAGTCTGTCGTCCCTGATAGACCCTTGTTGTAGTGGTTGTTCCATGTAGTACATTGAGAGGTAGTGCCCTTCATGTGTCAACAGCATCGGTCCATCTTTCCAATGCAGCTTGGTCATTTGTCTGGTTCTTCACTTTGTCATTGCTGCCTTTGCATGGATTTCTTCCTTGTATTCCAGCTTGATATTGTCTTTGTGAGCTTTCAAAAATTGTGAGCTACTCACAAGAGGTTATCACTGTGGATTATGAGTAACTCCCATGGTGCATTGCTTCTGCGCTTGTTGTTGTCACCGTGATGTCTGCTGGTTCGTCCAAAGATGTTGTTCCGTGTTTTCATGCCCAGTACTTGTAACCCAGAAATGATGATGGGTAAATATATTAGTGCATGGGTTGAAAACATTGGGTGCCTTGTGCACGGCCTTGTAATGTGGCCCTATGTATGCGTACTTGGGAAATGCATGGGAAGAAGTATGGTGCAAGAAATTGGGTCTTGAGCAAAGTGCTCAAGGGTATGCCGACGAAGAGGGTTCCTAAGGTATCATGGTTATAGTGTTGTTGAAGCATGCATATCTTACCATGTTGAAAGGTCTGTCGATCTTTATCTCCTCGTGTTGTACACCATCATTGTGTTTGACCGCTGGCTTGTCATTTTGTTGATGGATGGCCTTGCTGCTGGATGAGCTTCTTCAAACACATGGTCATGTCTACTCTCTCTCTTTTTTTTTTTTTTTTTGGAACAATGGCATAAAAGAAGAAGAAAGGTGTTAGTATCAACAAAATATTGTACATGTGTCACATGTGCCTAGGATTCGCAATTGTATCTATGCACGGTCGTGTAATGTGGCTCTAGATTAATGCATACTTTGAAAATGCATGACCTGAATGGTGCAAAAGACAAGGTTATGCCAAAGGCACATGGTTTGTTGTTGGTCGAGGCTTTTTTATGTTAATTCTAGACTTGATGCAATTTTTGTTTAGAGGTGTCGATTGGATCTCGAAATGAGGTAATCCTCCTGATTGGAACCCATTTTAGAATAGGATTTGACCCTGTAGAGATCACCTCAGGCCACTTCATCTTTGGATGCTTTCCAAACTTTGGTATCCAGTGTGGTTGGTTCGTTGGTTCGGTGGGTGTTGTTGGTGCTTTTGGCTTTCAAACCCATATCCTTAATGATTGTCTGCTTACTTTGGCAGAAGGGTTAGTTTTATCTTCTTTTGGTCTTTGTGCTCTGTTCTTACCCTTTTCTCTCCTTGGCTTCGTTGTCGAGACCTTTTGCATGGTGGGGAACATAGGTCGTTGTGTCTGTAAGAGTTGCTTGTGTACCCACATCTGTGATCGCCCTTGTTGAGCTGTAGCTAACTTCTTAGGCACCCAAATTTGCATGTGATGATGGTCGGCCGTCATCAATTGCTTTGGTACCCAAACCTGTTGAAGACCTTGGGATTGAGCTTGTCCTCATTTCTGGGTGCTTCTTTTAGCATGTTTAGCTTGCTTAGATGGGATTGGTTGTGGTAAAGCTAGTGGTTGTTCTCCTTTTTGTACCCAAATCTGCTTCATGCCTGGAGCTTCTTTCTTCGTGAATTCCGTCTGTCGAGTTGATATAGCAGATGTCATTTTTGCTTGCCTCCTTGGTTGGGTTACACTTGCATTAGTATGTGAAGAAGAAGAGAGGTGTGCTGGCCTTTGAGCTTTGGCTTTCATGATTGAGTCCTTGTGCGTCATAGGGTCGGTGACACACACAAAATTTTCTTTACGAAGATTAGTTTTAGGAGAACTAAGAGAATGTGTGACCTCTGGATTTGTGAGCATGCACTTGTCTAATTCTAATGTAATGCATTGTTCATGTACCCAAACTTGAAGAAGTTGACTTCTTAGGTTCAAGTTGACTGCATGGTCATAGATCCAATCTTGACCTAGGACGAGTGGCTCTGTAAGGTCCGCATCATGACACACTAGCATTTTGACTTTTATTGGAACATCTTGAAGGTAGATGGGAACTTCCACCTCGCCTAAACAAGGGGTTTCCACACCTCCCAATCCTATGAGATAGGCTTCTATGGGCTTGATGTCCAATTGTAGGTCTTGGCAATATGAAAGTCTAACTGCACTAGTTGCTGCACCTGAGTCAATTAATGCTCTCACGGTCTTTGCATTCTTCCCTTGCCCTACTGCTATGGTCACAAATGGACGTCGATCAATTATTTGAGAAGCAGTTAGGTCCGATTTTTGGCACATGTCCATGCGATATTTTGGAGCTTTTGTGTTGATCTCCTAAACGTCGTAACTTATTTCTTCTGATGCACTCTCTCGCCTCTGCTTGTGCTTCTTCTCTAACCCTTAACTCCTCTTCTTTTCGCTTCTTAGCAGTGTTGAGTCTCATTAGCATTTCCTCTGTAAGAGGTTCTTGATATAGCTTGACTCGACAACCACTGATATAGTTTGGTAAGACATCGCCTTCTAGTGTGGCCAATTGAACTGCAGCGCTAGTGGAAATTCTATTAATGATCATGGGTCCATATCCTCTTTTTTCCAATTTACGGGCATGTTGCTTTAGTGTATAAACCAACACTAGGTCTCCCTCTTTCAAGCCTTTATCCTTGATATGTGCATCAAAGTATGCCTTTTGCCTTTTCTTTGCAGCATAGATGCCTGCCGCTGCTCGTAGCCTTGTCTCACCTAAGCGTTCTAAATCAAAGATCCTCGAGGATAACTCGTTTCGTTCCAATCACGCTCTTGTGCTACTTTTAAAGTTGGGATTAGGAAATCCAATGGTAGCACAGCATTTTGTCCGAAGACCATATGAAATGGGGTGGCATTGAGTACCGTTTTATAAGCAACTCGGTAGGCCCAAACAGCATGATGAAGTTGTTTGTCCCAATCAGAGCGTTTGTTATTTACGAGTTTTGTCAATACGTTACATAGGATCTTATTCGTGCTCTCAGCTTATCCGTTAGCTTGTGGATGATAGGGGGCAGACTTCTTGTGTATCACCAAGAATTCTTGGAGAAGATTTTCAATGACTTCATTCAAGAAGTGTGTGCCTCTATCACTAACTAATTCTATTGGTAATCCATATCTCGTAAACACGTTCTCGAATAAAAACTTCACCGTAGTTTGAGCATCGTTCTTTGTTGTGGCTTTGACTTCTACCCACTTTGTGAGGTAGTCCGTGGCTACAATAATGTATTCTGCATGGGAGTTTCTAGCTGGGGGGTTAATAGGACCTACAAAGTCTATGCCCCACTTTGAGAATGCACGTCCTCCCATCATTGGCCTCAGAGGCATCTCATCTTTTCGAATTGGGTACTGGGCACGTTGACATGTGTCACATTTCTTCACATAGGTATGTGCATCCATATGAAGAGTGGGCCACCAAAGTCTTGAGAATAGAATAGACTTGATTACTCTGTCAGGCCCAAAGTGTCCACCTGCCACACTGCTATGTGCAGTTTCTAAGGCTCTCAAATAATCTGATTCATGAACGCACAATCTTAAATAGCCATCTTTGCATCTTCGGTATAGGTTATCACCTACTAAGGCATAGTCTTTAGCCTCCTGCTCCATACTTCGTTTTCTTGCTAGACTTGCCTCCTTGGGGGATGTTCCCGATCTCATGAATTCTACCAATGGAGCACTCCAATCAGGAATTAACGACACGTGATAAAGGGTAGCATGCTCCACTGGGGGTCGCTCTTTGCACATTGGACAATTCTTCATCCACTCATGAATTTCTTTATCCATACTAGGCCAATACACTCCTAAACGTTTTAGATTTTGCAGTGTTCGTTGTTTAGAATAGTGATTCCCTAGAAATCCTTCATGGGCTTGTTGCAACCAACTACTATGCTCATCATCCTCGACACAACAAGCTAGAACACCTTCCGTGTCTTGTTTATACATGCTTCCTGCCAATATTTGATAGCTTTGTGACCGCACAATTTCATCCCTGTCCGTCTTCACCTTTTTATTTGCGGGTCCAAAGGTTAGGACTGGTACCAACTTATTTGCCCATTTAGGAACAACTTCTAGATTGAACAGATAAGCATCGGGTAATTCATCCGACACTCCTTGCGGTGGCTCTCCTGAAGTGATGCGAGAAAGGTGATCTGCTCTGAGGTGGGTCTTACCTTGCCTAACAACCACTTCAAAGTCATATTCCATTAGTAAGAGGAACCATCTTACTAAGCGTCCAGTATTGCAAGGTTTATTGACCAAGTATAATAAGGCTTGATGATCGGTGAAGAACTTAAACTTGTTGGCCAATAAATAGTGTCTAAATTTCTTTACAGCATATACCATGCCTAAGCCTTCTCTTTCGGTTGTGGTGTAGTTTCGTTCAGCAACATTCAATTGCCTGCTAGCATATGCTATAGGCAAATCTAAATTCCCTTCACCAGTTGGTTGTGACAGCACACATCCTATTGCATAATTGGATGCATCCACATGTACGTGGAATGGCTTATTCCAATCAGGAGTCGTCAGTATTGGTGTTGTGCACAAGCGTCTCTTCAACTCATTGAAGGACTTCTCGCATTCATCGTTCCACTCAAAATTTGTCAACAAGGCATAAAGAGGTTTAGCTATGATTGCATACATGTGAATGAACCTACGATAATATCCACAATGGCCCATGAAGGTCTGTACCTCTTTAACATTTTTTGGTCTCGGCAACTCCGCTATGGCTTTTACTTTGTCCTCATCTATCGCTTAGAAACAATATGACCTAAGATTTTACCTTGACGTACCATGAACACACACTTCTCTGGGTTCAGACACACTCGATATTCTCTACACTTGTTGAAGATCTGTCTAAGCTCAGGGATGTGGTATCTTCGCTCTTGGGAATGAGCACATAAATCATCCACATATACTTCTAAGCTCTTTCGCAAGAACTCTTTGAAGACATGACACATGAGTCTTTGGAATGTTGCAGGTGCATTGGTGAGCGCAAATGGCATCACACGAAATGCAAAGATTCCCCACTCTGTTGTAAAAGCTGTTTTGTGTTGATCTTCTGGGGCAATGGCTACTTGGTTGTAACCTGAAAATCCATCAAGGAAGCTATAAACTTCCTTGCCTGCAACATGCTCCAATAAATGTTCAGTGATTGGAAGTGGATAACTATCTCTGATTGTAGCAGCATTAACTTTTTTAAGGTTAATACACACTCACAATTTTCCATTCTTTTTGGGCACCACTACAATGGGGGACACTTCTGTATGCTCAATCTCATAGATAAATCCAGCTTCAATCAATCTATCAATTTCTTCTTTTATTTTGGCTGCATAAGTGTCATTATATGTGTAGGGCTTATGTTTAGTGGGCTTGGCATCTGCTATCATGGGGATCGTATGAGAACAAATTTCCGGATCTACTCCTTTCAAGTCTCTGTAGTGCCATGCAAATACGTCCCTATATTCCCTTAATAACGCTACCAACTCTACTTCCTCTTCTTTACTCAGGTCATCTCCTATGTATGTACATCTCTCTTCGTTCTCTTCGATGGTGAATACAATTTTTTTGGTCTTTTCTTTGTTATCATATGCTTCTCCTGTTGTGGCCTCTCTCTTAGGCATTCGTACCAAAATTTTTCGGTCTTCTACTTCATATTTCTTGAAATTTTTTGGTACTTCAAACACTTGCTCCTCCTCTCCTTGTTTCACTACTTTTCGTTTCTTTTTCTTTTGACTATCTTCACTCCCATCCTTTGAATTTACCGTTTTGATGCTTGTGAGAGGTTCTTCTTCTTTTTGGGTAAATACTCCTATGTCTTCTAGATAGTGCTCCTCTGAAATAAAGCAGCTATCCATCACAATGGACTCTAGATCATCATCGTTCTCTTCTTCTCTTATGAATTCACTAGGGTCACATTCTTCTAGCAAGGGCTGACACATGAACACTGAAATATCATATCCCTCCTCATCACAATGAGGTGTCCATTGTTCTTCATTGACAGCAATGTCCATGGTGGCTAGGATTTCTGCCCAACCATGAGGCTCAAATTCCTCATCTTGAAATATCATCGGCGTATAGGCTGGGTCTCTAACTGGTCTATCTCCTTGAGAAGTTCCTTTTTCTCTAGCCTTTAAGCGTTTTTCCTCTTCCTTTGCGACCTTGCACATCCACAAATGAGTATCCTCATGCATCCAAGATGTATCATATGAACTTTTAGAATGCAGAGAGACTGAATCTTCTTGCTCCTTGTGGATAGGATTCCACTGTAGGGGTGGAACATCTCTGAAGGTGTAATCCTTCAAATTTACCTTGGTCGTGACCCCTAAGCATTGCAAGTATAAGGAATTGGTTCCCCAATCCTGTACCACTTGCAATTGTCGTAGGAAGGGCCTTCCTAGGATCATCTCGTAGACATTATTTTTTTCAAAGTTACATATAGCAAATGTGTGCTCAAACTCTACTCCACAGGTGGTTAGAGTTATCCCTTCGAGCAATCCTAGAGGTCTTTCCACATGGCCGTCAGCCATCTGAAGCTTCATTCTAGTTGGTTTTAATGTGGGCTTGCCCCATCGCTTCCACAGGGAGGTGGTTGCAATAGCAGCACCAGCACCTGAATCTATGATTGCTTTGGTTGTGTAACCTTGGTAGGTGATTGGAAGATAAGTATTACCTTCGTCACCCTCACACATGTCCCCTATTTTATCAAGAGGTATCTCTGGAACTTTCTCTTTAGAGCCTACTTTTGGCATTTTGGAATCAAGTTCGGGAACTTGATCCTTCACATGATTCCATAGCTCGGGTTTTGCTTTGAGCAGCTCCTCTACCATGAGATGACACTGAACTTTAGTGTTCTTCACGACGTCAGTGTTTCTTGGAATCACCGAGTCTTCATTTCTTACGACTATTGTGGGAGCTCTAATCTGGACAGATTCAGTTTCCCATGGGTCTGTGAACTGTGGCAACTCTTGTAAACAATTAGATTCAAAATCTAACCGTTCATCTTCTTGTTGCTCTGTTTCTTCTCCATAAGTAGATGGAATGTCTTGTGGAAACTGATCATGAATGTCTTATTGCTCTGTTTCTTCTCCATTTCTCTTCTTGTATTTCCCGCAAGAACGTTTGAGAGTGTTGTTGAATTGAAAGAGGCTCTCCCTCATCTATGGAGTCAGGAACATAGACTTTCTTTGGTGATGAGCTTTCTCTTTCAATAGTTAGTTGAGCCTGTGGAGGTAACGAAACTTGTGGCTTGTTTACCAACTGCTCTAATCTATCTAGTAAGCCCTGGAAGTGCAAACCCGGTGTAATAGCATTCGTTTGATTGAATGATTGATTGGCCTCGAACATAGCTTGAGCTAGTTCCACCATTTTAATGCACATTTTTGTCCGTTCAATCTCTAAATCTGCTCTAGGGTAGCTCTTATCTAGGTTTGCAGGTGTTGGCCCTTCTTGAAGTCGAGCCTGGTATGCTTTGAACATCATGTCCAAGTGTTCTGGGGTTGGATCTGCAAGAACAGACCCCGGTTGTGGTGGTTCATTTACCGTGGTTGGTGAGTGGGGATGAGGTGATGTGGATGGAGTTTGGACTTGTGAGGGGCTTTGAGAGGCAATATCTTCTATTTTTGTTTTTGCATCTTTCAGGCTTTCTTCTAGTTCGGATAACTTTTTGGTCCACTTACGATTGGCCTTCTCTCTAGTATCCTTCCATGTTCTTGTTCTTCTCTTACTAGGCTCTCCTGATTCACTTGGCTTTGATTGCTCAGCTGGTTTATTTTGTTGTAAGGCTTGTGCCCTAGTAACTGCGTGTATAGGAGCCACATTATCACTACTGGAACTTGAATCCCTTGCTAGGCCGACAACATTAATGGGTGTAACCTTTGGTACACTAGCGGGATGTCCGGGACAATCTCTCAAAAGCTGTTCTTTGCCACACTCTAGACAGACAACTTGTATCGTGATGTTCTGCCCTTGTGTCGGAGCTAGTGTGTGGGGTGGTTTTTGTCTTGGCATAGATTGAGGTTGGCTATTTCCTTCATGTTCATATGGTCTAGTTGCTCCTCGTGGTTCTGGACATGGGCTATACCTAGGAACTTCTCTTCCTTGTTCTGTAGGAGGGTACCCGTATGGTCTATAGTGGGGTGGTACAAATGGTCGTGGCTGTCTATTCATTAGATAGTTTTCATTGTTGTAGTTGGGGTACTTTGGCTCACTATAAGAGTGCATGTTAGGCATTGAGTTGGTCGTCTATCGTACGGGTAAGGTTGTGATAATCCTAATGCTTCTTGGTTGCAGACATGAGATGGATGATCCCCACCGCAAAGTGTGCAACTTCCTAACATTGGCATTCTCAAGGGGGAGTTCTGGTAGTTCCTTTGTCCTTGTACTCCTAATTTCTTGGCCACCAACTCTGTCACTTCCTCCACATAACTCAAACTAGAAATTTCCTTGCTCCTTGTCTCCTCTGATTTGATAGGATCCTGTGTGATTTTGAGATCCTCAGCTAAGTTGTCTTCCAAATCTATGCACTCCTGAAGACACTGACTTAGGGTTTGCAGTCGTTTTACGTATACTAAGACTCTCAATGTTCCATTGGTTAGACCTTCTAAAAATAGGGATATCATTTTTTGCTGAGAAGGTCTCTCTGTCACAGGGCATCGGGTTACGTATTGCTTAAACCTTCGTGCTGCATTTTTTACTGTCTCATTGGGAGCTTGTTTGAAACTATGTAGTAAGGATGACGAATTGTGCTTGATCCCGCGCTTCGTGAATTCCCAAATAAGTTCTTGGAAGAATTGTTCAATATGTTCAAAGCAATTTGGATCCAGAGATTGAAACCAAGTTAAGGCTATTCCCGTAAGTGTTAGCCCAAAGGATTCATATTGCATGAAAAAGTCATCCACTTGCTCTGCTCGCAACACCTGCTTGAATTCTGCAATGTGGTCATAGGGTTCTCCTGTGCCATTGTAACGATTTCTCATACATTTGGCCAATTGGATTGGTCTCAGTCTTCTGTCGGGTTCTGGGGATCGAGTTATGATGGGGACACCTTGGGGCGGTTCTGTCCTAAAGGTAGGTCTATTCATATTTCCCATCCTCTGACTAGAGTGGCCGTGGGGGTTGATTCTTGGCATGTTGAATTGTTCATGTAGTCTATTGGGTATGCTACCTTGGCTCATTTGTCCTAACGTCACATTTTCTGTTCTTTGTTGGGTTTCGAATGGGTTTTGCGAGGTAGTTTCCTGATCTCGAGCTAACTCTCCTCTTTCATTAATCTGATTAGGACTTTCAGTTACTACATATATCTGGCCCATCTTGTCCCTATAAACTCCACTTTCATACTTGACAGCTGGTCTTTGAATTATTTCGGATTCTGTGGTGTTTATCATTCTTGCTACTGTCCTCTGTAGACCATCAAGGTAGATGGGTATTCCTTGCAAGTTAGTGGATATATATTGAAGAGACATTCGATATTCGCCTTCCACTCTAGACATAAAACCTTCCCTAGGTACGGAACTATGCATGTCTTCAGAAACCAAGAGCCTCTCCCAGTTAAGTGACATTTTTGACTCACTTGTCTATGAACTCAGCACGTAGAGTTAACCCCTGAGTTGTGAGTCCCTGACTTGATTGTGTGGTTGATCTTAGTTTCAAGTGATATGGTACTTTATCTATCTCTTCCTAGGTATCATCTTGAGCTTAGGTTCATAAGCCTTGTCTACAAGTCCACAATTGTCCTTTGAATTGCTCAAAATCTTGTGGAACCCCTTGCTTCCTAGTCCAACCTGAGGGTCAACTTAAAAATACCCTATCTAATAATCCTGGTATTAATATTAACATAACCAGTCGACGTTTTTGTTGTACTCCTCACGAGCTTTCAACAAACCCAAGATCACTCCGAACGGATTTCGTATGAGAAAGTTATGCCAGTTCAGGGTTTTGGGGGTTAAAACAGGGAAACAGGGCCCCTCAGGAAATGCTTCAAATCAGGCGATACACGATATTTGTAGGACACGATACTTGATACTTGAGGAACTCGATACACGATATTTTGGTATGTATCGCGATACTTGAAGTAGGCGATACACGATCTTCAACAAGTATCGCAAGCAAACTCCACGATACACGATACTTACCTTGTCACGATACACGATCTTAGAACCAGACGATACACGATATTTCAAGGAAAACGATACTCGATACTCAGAGAACACGATACTTGATACTTGGTAGGTATCGCGACCGGGATCACACGATACACCAGACACGATACACGACCTCGGCTAAGTATCGCGATCGGTATGAAACGATACACGATACGTGGGCAAAAACGATACGCGATCTTTGATAGGTATCGCGATCTCTGACGATACACGATCTCTGGCCAAAACGATACACGATACTTGCCAGGTATCGCGATCTCCCTGAGACGATACACGATACTTGGACAGTAACGATACTCGATATCTGGTTCACAACGATACAGGATACTTCTTAAGTATCGCGATCTAGATATCACGATACACGATACACGGTAGGTATCGCGACCGGTGACAGAACGATACGCGATCTTTGCAAAGTATCGCGATCTTTGAAACGCGATACACGATATCTGGGAAATATTGTGATACTCAACCACAGGAGATTCACGATACTTGTCAGGTATCGCGATACCTCAACCGCAGGAGAAACACGATACTTGGATTTTTTGGAGTCCAAATTCAAAAATTTTTGCAAATATGAGTACCTTGTGTCCTCCTTGTCACTCCTATGTGTCTGTAGGTGCCAAATCTTCCTTCAAACCCACGATATTGCACTCACGATACTTGGCGCAGGTTTCGTCATGTCCGGGGCTGTTCACTCAGATTTTCAACTATTTTGGTACTACTTCTTCAGCGCCTCTGTTCTGCACCCTCTCTAAGGTTCTTTGTCACGACCACAAGTGAAAAGCAAGGTGAATGTACTCTAAAAAATGGAAAAAACTGAGAAGATGCAGGTGGGTGGAGATGGTGATGATGATGAAGATGAAGAAGAAGGAAAACTCAAAAACTGAACTGAAAATGATGATTTTTTTACCTTCCAACGTCGCTACTCTACGTCTTACCGTCACACGCTCGTCCTCCAAGCTCTCTCCCCGGCAACGGCGCCAAATTTGGTGTCACTCTAGCACAATGGTGTGTACCAACGTGAGGAGATACACCTCATAAATGTCAATCCATGGAGACGTGAGGACCGGTATGAAGACCAAGAGCAAGTGAAGTGCACAAGTGCGTGAGTGAAAGCACACAAGCATGCACACACATACACACACACGCGCACAAGGTAAGAGCAAAGAGTGGAACAATGGAAAGCTTCGATTACCAAAAGAACTCTCTTACCAGGCTGAAATCTACAACAAGCCAACCTCAAAAATGAGCTCTCCAGCCCTTTTTATAGTTTTTGAGTGGTTTTGGCCCTGTCCAGACCTAGTGTCCGACCTAGTTAAAAATTAGGTTCTAGGGCTTATTTGGGGGCTCAAACGGAATCTAAAAATTATGAAAATTGGTAGTATGATACATCTAATACTCCTCAAGCTCAAGGACTCCTTGGCTTGAACAAAATGGAGCTGTAAAAATAGAAAATGGTATTTACAATGATATTTAGTGATAAAAATCACTATTTTTATAGGGATTTCTTCTGAAAATTTGACATGTGAATCTTGGAGCTCCCTACTTGCTCCTTCTTATCGTGTGTTCGCTTCCTTGATGCGCTTCCATGCTTTGTCCTTGATCTTGAGCTGCAACAGTCACTCTGCCTGGGCTATCTGGATCCTTAAACTCATAGATCATGATTGTTCCTATATCATTTGGCCGATCAGATTTATACCTCCAAAAGGCTTCATCAGTCTCTCGGTTCAAGAGTAGATCTATGCTCTTATTGTCTTGGGGAATCCACTCTGGTGTGATAATCCTAGTGAGAACAGATTTGCGTCGGGGGGTTCTAGGTTCTACACCCATGTTTCCTTGCTCCAGGTCACCTAAATCCACTTCTGAGATCACATTCCCGAATTCGTCTGTCCTATCTGGGTGACTGGTGACTACGTATATGGTTCCTTCTTTGTCCAAGTATGCTCCGTTTTCAAACTTGACAGCTGGGTGTTCTAGTCCTATGGATTGGTCAGGGTTTTTAATCTGGACCACGGATCTTCCTAGACCATCCTCATAGATGCTAGCACCTAATCGGTTGGTCCTAAGGTATTCTAGCTGCGTCTTGTATGGGCCTTCTACCCTGTGCAAGTATGGCACTCCTATAAACTTCCCGTAGGTCGGTCCATGCCTTGAGACATCTCTGATTCACTGGTCTCAGAGCTAGGGTAGTATGAGTGGTGGCTCAACTGCTGGGCCCAAGACCTAGCAGTGTGGTTGACACTAGCCTCTGAAGACCTAAGACTTTGTCTATCTCTCCCTAGATGTCGCCCTGATCTAAGGTTCATAAGCCTAATTGAATAGCCCAAATTTACCCAAGTACAACCTCGTTGCTGAGTTCTTTTGTATCAGTCACTTGATTCTTTTTAGTGGTTACCGTGTTTATGCTCTTGTCAGAAATCACGTCGTCAGGAATATTTGAGTTAATTTTCGCACTGTAAGTTGATCGTTCCACGTTAGATTCTTTCCTTTAAGGTTATCGCATCACGAAGAAATTATGTTTAATCTTGAACTTGAGTGCATACGTAGTCTTCAACTTGATTGATGCCTATCGTTGCCCTGACTTACTCCTAACACTAGTCGTTCTTAGCCTAAGCTAGTAATTGATAGAGGGTGTTGAGGATTTTCCAACCTTGAGTTTCTTTCCTTGTGTTGTTGCCCTGGTGTGCCCAGGACGCGTGTTCCCAAGCTTGCACTTACTCTTGCTTAGAATGCCCTCAAGTGCTCTTGCTGGACCTGTAAAAGTCCCACGGTTAGCTCAAGACTTAGATTCAAATGACACAATAGACCACTTTCATGCATGTAACTCACAGACCAAATTATCCTTTGCTTTTATGGAAAACAATCCCAAGGATCCCTCAGTTTTCCTACCTCGGGGTATGGTCAACTTCAAAAAACCCTATCTAATAATCACGAGCTTTCCAACAAAACAAGAATCACAGCAAACGGATTTCGTATGAGGAAGTTATGTCAATTCAGGCTTCAGGGATTAAAACAGGGTTCAAACAGGCCAACAGGGCAACCGGTTTTCCTCGGGTTATTTGCCTATAGCCTCCTTATGTGCTCTAGAGTCCATGATCCATGTCCAAAATTAGCCAAAATCTTCAAATTAAAAAACCCTAAAAAATTGGCCAAAATTGGCTGTCAATCGCGATCGACTGGGCTGTCAATTGCGATGGACTGGTGTCCGTCGCGATGGACAGGTGTCTGTCGCGATGGATGGCTGTCCGTCGCGATTGACAGGTGTCTTCGTGATGGATGGCTGTCCGTCGCGATGGACAGGTGTCTGTCGCGATGGATGGCTGTCCGTCGCGATTGACAGGTGTCTGTCACGATGGATGGCTATCCGTCGCGATTGACAGGTGTCTGTCGCGATGGATGGCTGTCCGTCGCAATTGACAGGTATCTGTCGCGATGGATGGCTGTCCGTCACGATTGACAGGTATCTATCGCGATGGATGGCTGTCCGTCGCGATGGACAAGTGTCTGTCGCGATGGACGGTGTCAGTCGTGATTGATGGCTGTCGGTCGCGATGGACTGGCTGTCGGTCGCGATGGACGGTGTCAGTCGCGATTGATGCTATCAATCGCGATGGACTAAAAATTTGCAATTTTTTCAAAATTTTTTGTGGATCTGTGCTGTGCAAAGCCTCTAGTCTACTGGGGTGCACTCAGTTTCATCAAAAGATGAAAATTTCTGTCAATCGCGATCGACAGAAGCTGGCGACTACGAGACAGTTCTGCACATTTCCGTACCTGCGCAACGTGCTGGAGGGGATGATGCTGCTGGAACCTACAAGAAACTCAACAAACATGCAAAAACAATGCACACAATATCGCTCTCTCGCTCTCTCTCACAAGTGAAATGAGGGAAATGAAAGGGGGAAGGAGATATAGTCAGAAAACTGAAATTTTTGCGATGATGGAGATGGAGGTGGAAGATGATGGGGATGATGATGGTGATGATGATGATGAAGTAAGGATGAGAAAAGTAAGGAAAAGTAAAGAAATTACCTACAACACCAACGTCACAACTCTACGTCTTACCATCACACGCTCGTCCTCAAAGCTCGATCCCCGGCAACGGCGCCAAAATTTGGTGTAGCTCAGTGATGAGTAGCACCTCCTTTAATGTCAATCCAAGAAGACAAGAGGATGGTATGAAGACCTCGAGCAAGTGAAGGCACAAGTGCGTGAGTGAGAAGCATACGAACATGCACTCACATACACACATACGCGCACACACGGCAAGACAAAGAGTGAGAAGCAATGGAGATCTTAGATTACTTTCAAAAAGCTCATACAAGTTCAAAACTATTACAAGCTAACCTCAAAAATGAGCTCTCTAGCTCTATTTATAGTTTTTGACTAGGTTTTGGCCGTGTCCAGACCTAGTGTCCGGCCTAGTTAAAAATTAGGTTCTCTACCCTATTTGGAGGTTCAAACAAAGTCTAAAAAATGTGAAAATTGACAGGTAGGTACTTCTAAAGCTCCTCAAGCTCAAGGACTCCTTGGCTTGCACAAAATGGAGCTACAAAATTATGAAATGGTATTTACAATGATTGTTAGTGATGAGAATCACTGTTGTAAAGATGTTGATTTGGAAAAATTTGAAGGGTCTATCTGCCAGATTTGCGTCGACTGCTCTGTCTACTTAATCCTTCACCTCGCTCTGACTCTCTCCGCTGGCTTCCTTGTCTAGTCAGTCCTTGGGTGCCCATACTGCTCTCAACAGTGGGCATTTGAAGTTCATTGTCTGTTCCATAGATAGTAAGTTTTTTGAGCTAGTCGACCCGCGAACCTATCTGTTTTGTATCAATTCATTCTCCTTAATGCTCCAAAGTACATAGTGTGTTTCTTTTCACTTCTTGCATGCCTATAAGGTCTATTTGAGTCTCCATAAGCTCAAGGGCTGGTCTTGTGCCGGTTGGCTTGACCAAACTTCGTCGCTTCAAAATGCACTTTTCTACCTTCGCCAAGCTTCTCCAAGTTCTTTCAGTGGTATCAGTGCTAGATCAAGATGGGCGATGGCTTTCCCTCAATGATCAAGAAGCTTGATCGACACAACTACGCGGCTTGGTAAATCAGAATGGAGGCCTATTTGCAAGGTAGAAATCTTTATGGAATTGGTAGCAGGTGATGAAGCTATGCCTATTCCAAGATCCAAAGGAGGACCTACACAAGAGCAGATAGACAAGCTCACACTTTGGTGCACAAGGGATGCTCAAGCAAGGTCGTACATATTGAACTCTATATCTGACTTTCTATTACCACATATTAGAGGATTTAAGACATCTCAAGACACTTGGGATGCCCTCGAGACTTTCTTTTCTTCTAGTACCAAAGCAAGAAAGAATCATCTTTGGAACGAGTTCAACCAAATGAAGAAGACACCTAAACAAACCATCACAGAGTTTGTTACCAAGGTCAAGGAGGTTGCAGATCAGTTAGCATCCATTGGAGAGCTGATTGAAGAAGAGGTCATCATGAGGCAAATTCTCAACGGCATTCGAAGTGATAAGCAATGGCAATCCTTCATGACGGCTTATGATCTCATCATGGATGTGCAAACTCCAGACTTCAACATCTTTCTTGGACAACTCTTCAATCAAGAAGCCAACAATAGCATAAAGGAAGGTAACTCTTATCATGGAAATTCATCTAGTGCTCTATATGCAAATAAGAAGGATAAGAAGCAGAAAGGCAAGAAGAAGGAAGAAGATGAAGGAGAGACTTCCCAAGCCAACTTTGCAAGCAAGAGCAAGTGGAAAGGGACAAAGAAAGGACCAAAGCAAGACAAAGCCAAAGGTCAGAATGTTCAACCTTGTGCCATATGCGATAAGACCAACCACACCACTCAGAATTACTGGTTCAATAGGAAGACCCAGAAAGGAAGTGGAAGAGGTGGATATGAAGCAATAGAGGCAGAGGTGGACACAACTTCAACAATAACAATAAAGGCTATAATAGAAGGGACTACAACAATTATTTAGAAGATCAACCACATGAAGACTCATTGCTTCTTATGAATCTAAGCCACAAAGAAGGTAAAGAAGATGATCATTTGTTCTACATAGATTCAGGATGTTCGAATCATGTTGCATGCAACATTCTCTTCTATCTGATTTGGAAAGTCCAAAGCATAGACATGAAGTGCAAATAGGGGATGACACAAAGCACAATGTGGAGAAGATTGGTAATGTCAAAGCTTCCAATGGCAAGACAAACATTCTGAGTAAGGTTCTCTATGTAACCACTATCACTAAAAACCTAATAAGTGTAGGCCAAATAGTTGAAAAAGGATTGCAAGTTAGGTTCACCCAACATGGATCTTTTGTGGAAGATCCATGTCAAGGCTTCAAGAAGATAGCCCGAGGTGAGAAGCATGGTAGGCTCTTTACTTTTGAAGTAGGAGAAACCAGGAACATAGCTCTATTCAACTTTGGGTCTCAAACCCTAAGTGAGCTTGAAGAGTGGCATAAGAGACTTGCTCATGTGAATGAAAGAACCTTGAAGGATATATGCAAGGATCAAAGTGTTCTAGGGCTGCCGAACATATCAAAGCAACACATGATCAATAGGTGTGATGCATGTCAGATTGGGAAGGCACAAAGACAACCATTCAACCACAAAGGCTACATCCACAACAACTTATTGGACTTAGTACATACAGATGTATGGGGATCAAGTCAAGAACCTTCATTGGCAGGATCAAGGTATTATGTCTCATTTATTGACGACCATAGTAGATGGACTGTTCTATACTTTATCAAGAGTAAGAATGAAGTGTTTGATTGCTTCAAGAAGTATCTTGCACATGTGGAGAATCATAGAGGTAGATCACTAAAGAAGCTCAGATCTGATGGAGGGGGAGAATACTTCTCCAAAGAGTTTGATGAGTTCTTGCAGGACAAAGGTATCAAAAGGGAAGTGAATACTAGGTACTCTCCTCAACTAAATGGAATTGCAGAGAGGAGAAACAAGACACTCGTTGGATCAGCCCGAACAATGCTTGAAGAGAAGAAGTTGCCACATTATCTATGGGCAGAAGCTATTTCAACTGCTGTGTACCTTGTCAATAGACTACCATCCAAATCACTTCAAGGTATGACTCCTTATGAAGCATGGCATGGAAGAAAACCTAGTCTTGGACATTTCAAGGTTTTTGGTTGTTTAGCTTATGTTCATGTACCATCACAAATAAGAGGTAAGCTAGATGAAAGGGCAACAAAGGTAGTGTTTATTGGATATGATTCAACTCAGATGGGTTACAGGTTCTTCAATCCTTCAACCAAGCAATTCACTACAAGCAGAGATGTTGTGTTTGAAGAACACAGGTCTTGGTATGATGAAGACAAACAAAAGGTAACACTATCATATAATCTTGATTCTAACTCTCATCAATTAGGAAGCAAGCATGATACACAGGTCCAGGATCCAAGAAGTGATACAGACGATGACCAAGATGAAAGAGAAAGGGATTACAAGCTATGGAAGTCAAGAGGCAAAGCAAAGATGCAAGAGGTTGGAGAATGCTCAAAACAAGCACCTAGAAGATCAGCAAGAGAGAAGAAACAACCAGAAAGGTATGGATATGATTCCACATTTGTTACGAAGCATTCAATCTACTTGGCAAAAGATTCAATTTCAGAGGAACCCCTAACCTATGAAGAGGCAAAGGGAAATCGTAATTGGGAAAAGGCCATGAACGAAGAGATAGATGCATTGAAGGATATGGACACTTGGGATTTGGTTCCAATGTTGCAAAATCAAAAGGTAATTGGTTGTAGATGGGTATATAAAGTTAAAAAAAATTCAGATGGATCAGTTTGCAGGTACAAGGCAAGGTTAGTTGCCAAAGGATGCTCACAAACTCATGGTATAGACTATGAGGAAACATTCTCACCAGTTGCAAAGATGACTACAATCAGGACATTGATAAGTGTAGCTGCTGCAAGGAATTGGAGACTCCTCCAACTTGATGTGAAAAATGCATTCTTAAATGGTTGGATAAGTGAAGAGGTATACATGCCACAACCACCAGGTTTTGAAAACCCTAATCATCCATCTTATGTTTGTAGACTTAAGAAAGCATTGTATGGATTGAAACAAGCTCCAAGACCTTGGAATTACAGGTTGGTTACATATCTTCAAGATCAAAGGTTCAAAGCTAGAAGCTCAGATCCTTCTCTATTCATCAAAAGGGATCACAATGAGGTTATCTATCTATGTGTATATGTAGATGATATTATTATGACAGGTGATGATCTAAATGGCATTCAAAGGATCAAGAGACACATGCAAGAGGAGTTCAAAATCAGTGACCTAGGTGAGCTCACATATTTCCTAGGTATGCAGGTGATATACATAGATGAAGGAATGTATTTGAATCAAAGAAGATACATTCAGGATCTTCTACTCAAGTTCAAAATGGAGAACACTAAACCTACAGGTACACCTTTGGAGATGAATCATAAACTTAGTGTTTATGAAGGTGAGAAAATTGAAGACATTAAAGAGTATCAAAGCTTGGTAGGTAGCTTGATATATGCTACTCATACAAGGGCAGACATCTGATATAGTGTGGGAGTGCTTAGTCAGTTCATGCACTCACCGAGAAGACCACACATGGATGCGGCTAAGAGAGTACTTAAGTATCTCAAAGGTACAATCAATGAAGGTATATTCTATCCTTACTCTTCAGATTTGGATATCAAAAATCTACTCAGATGCAGATTGGGCAGGAGCTAAGGATGATAGAAAAAGTACATCTGGTTACTTAGCATTTGTAGGTTTGAAGCTAGTGTCATGGAGTTCCAAGAAACAACCAACAGTTGCTTTATCCTCAACTGAAGCAGAGTACAGAGGCTTGACCATAGCAACTCAAGAAGCAATATGGTTAAAAGCATTGTATACAGATTTGGGACTTGTGAGTTCCAAACCTCACATATTTGGAGATAATGTAAGTTCCATGCATCTAGCGGCAAATCCTATTTACCATGCAAGAACCAAGCACATAGAAGTCCATTACCACTTCATCAGGAAGAAGCTCATGGCAAAGGAGATTGACATTTCTTTTGTTCCAACTGAAAAGCAAGTAGCAGATATGATGACGAAGGCACTTGATGGAATAAAGCTTTGTAGATTCAAAGCTATGGCAGGTATTCAACCTATCAGAGAATGAAGACTCAAGCATACTTTAGCTTGAGAGGGAGCTGTTGGAACATCAAGCTTACACTATGCTTGAGGTGGATTTGATCTACATCAAAGGCTATCGCGTCGAAAGAATATCCGTTGGAGAATTCTTTTTCATATGCTCATTTATTGTATTTCTTTGAGAGATTTTTGATGGTTCATTTACCGTTGTAAAAGCCTTGAGCTTTACACATGTAAAGGTAGAAATATAGAGCCCAAATCCCACGAATTTGTGGTGGTTGAAGTTGCATCCAATCAAGCAATCAATCACCTAAAAGTAGATCAAAGTAGATCTTCACTTTTCCTAGATTATAGGAAAGTGAATTGATTCCCTCCAACAACCATTCCCACCTTCATTTGAATTCAAATTCAACTTGTAAAAGTCGTGGAACACTCCTAGAGGCTATGTAAGGACTTGAAATCACTTTTACATTACATGGAAGCAATATACATACACTTGTGACCATCATTGTCTTGCTCCTTCAATTTTCTGCATCATCTTCTTCGCCAACAGTAATCTTGCAGAGGCTGCTGTTCTCTCTTCGGAGCTTCAAATTGAGTGCAAAATATTTCATTGGAAAGCTATAGGTGTATAGTTTATGCCTATAAATTTGCAAAGCATTTGATTTAGTAGATTGGGATTAATCTGAGTTTTTTTGTATCGGGGTCAATCTCTACGTATTCCTGAAAAATAGGAAGTACCACCGGTGAATGTCCCATTTATTCCTATAGCATATTCTGCTTATTCCTTATAACTTTGTGCATTCCATACACTCAACCCTATTTGTATCACTCACATAAAAGGATTTTTTCAAATTGTAATCACGCTGGTCGCTATGGGCATTTGAAGTTCATTGTCTATTCCATAGATAGTAAGTTTTTTGAGCTAGTCGACCCGAGAACCTATCTGTTTTGTATCGACTCATTCTCCTTAATGCTCCAAAGTACATAGTGTGTTTCTTTGCACTTATTGCATGCCTATAAGGTCTATTTGAGTCTCCATAAGCTCATGGGCTGGTCTTGTGCCAGTTGGCTTGACCAAACTTCGTCGCTCCGAAATGCACTTTTTTACCTTCGAAAAGCTTCTCCAAGTTCTTTCAGTGGTATCAGAGCTAGATCAAGATCGGTGATGCCCTTCCCTCAATGATCGACACAACTACGTGGCTTGGAAAATCATAACGGAGGCCTATTTGCAAGGTAGAAATCTTTATGGAATTGTAGTTGGTGATGAAGCTATGCCTATTCCAAGATCCAAAGGAGGACCTACACAAGAGGAGACAGACGAGCTCACACTTTGGTGCGCAAGGGATGCTCAAGCAAGTTCGTACATACTGAACTCTATATCTGACTTTCTATTACCACATATTAGACGATTCAAGACATCTCAAGAGACTTGGGATGCCCTCGAGACTTTCTTTTCTGCTAGTACCAAAGCAAGAAAGAATCATCTTTGGAACAAGTTCAACAAATGAAGAAGACACCTAAACAAACCATCACAGAGTTTGTTACCAAGGTCAAGGAGTTTGCGCATCAGTTAGCATCCATTGGAGAGCTGATTGAAGAAGAGGTCATCATGAGGCAAATTCTCAACGGCATTCAAAGTGATAAGCAATGGCAATCCTTCAGGACGGCTTATGATCTCATCATGGATGTGCAAACTCCAGACTTCAACATCTTTCTTGGACAACTCTTCAATCAAGAAGCCAACAATAGCATAAAGGAAGCTAATGAAAGGCTTTCCCTTTCCCCTTAAGTTGTTCCATCATCAGGACAACAATTTTGGCATAATTCTTAATGAATCTTCGATAGAAACCGGATAAACCTAGGAGGATATGAAGCTCTTCCAGGTTCCTTGGATGTGGCCATTCCATAATAGCCTTTACTTTTTCAGGATCCATTTGGATTCCATCCTGGGAGACTATATGCCCAAGGTATCTAACCTCTATCTTGAAAAATTCACACTTTGACTCCTTAGCAAAGAGTGAATTTTCCCTTAGCACTTGAAATACCTTTCTTAAGTGTTCCAAGTGCTCCTCTTCTAATGCACTATAGATCAGAATATCATCCAAAAAGTCTACTACAAAATGTCCTAGATAAGGCCGTAAAACACTATTCATGACCTTCATGAAATTGGCAGGTGCATTGATGAGACCAAGAGGCATCACCAAAAACTCATA
The DNA here is from genome assembly GCA_020310875.1 of Ceratopteris richardii. NCBI lineage: Eukaryota > Viridiplantae > Streptophyta > Polypodiopsida > Polypodiales > Pteridaceae > Ceratopteris > Ceratopteris richardii. Next base: position 112,762,255 of record CM035411.1, read on the forward strand.
GTGCCCATATCTGGTCCTAAATGCAGTCTTAGGGACATCCTCTGCCCTAATCCTGATCTAATGATATCCTGATCTAAGGTCAAGCTTGGTAAAGTACCCAGCTTGATGTAACTGATCAAATAGATCTTCCAATCTAGGCATTGGAAACCTATTTTTGATAGTTACCTTATTGAGTGCTCTATAATCTATACATAGCCTCATAGAGCCATCTTTCTTTTTAACTAGGAGCATTGGTGATGCCCAAGGTGAGTTACTAGGTTTAATGAAGCCCTTATCTAAATAATCTTGCAATTGCCTCTCAACCTCCTCATGCTGAGAAACACTAAGCCTATAAGGTGGCTTACAAATAGGGTTGGTGTTAGTAACTACCTCAATGGCATGGTCAATGTCCCCTCTCTCACGTGGTAGCCCTCTAGGTAAGTGAGTGGGAAAAACATCTCTATACTCAAACATAAGATCCTTAAAACTTTTAACCACACACTCTTGCAAAAAAGAATAGTAGAAAGTCCTGTCCATATTTACATTCCTAACATGAAAATATACATTAGATGAGCTATCTATACAATGCTCCATGTCATGACTATACAATAAAAACATCTCCTGTACATGCTGAGAACAACAAAGACTATACAACTCTAATGATGAAATGAGAGGTGCACTAGGTACATCTCTCTCTCCTTGAATACAAACTTTACTTCCGTTCTTTTCAAATTCAAATGTGTTGTTTTGATAGCTGTGTGTAAGTGTGTCTCCCAACCCCCATAGCCACTCTCTTCCTAACACGAGGTATGTCCTCTCCATATTCATAATTTGGAAGTCCATATAATCTGTATATTCCTCCATCTTGACTTCCAAATTGGATACCATAGTATCCCATATCCTCTTATCTTGGCCTTGCATCATAGATACTATGTATTTATGTGCACTGTCTGCTGGGGAATCTTTAATTTCTTGAAGAAAGCATAGTTTATAAAATTATGAGTGGCAGAGTCATCTATCATGAACCGCACCCTGGTCCCGTACACACTACCATGCAGTTCAACTAAGTCATGTGGTCCAAACTGCGATGACCACAATGACTGAGTCAAACAACAGGTGTGCTCAATATCCTTGTGCATCACCTTCACTCCCTTGCAGCTAGAGCTTCCATGAATAGGAAGGGTCCACACTAGGTGGACCGCCTTTTTTTCCTTTTTGGGGGCCATACTAGTCTCTGGTCCCTTCTTCTTTTCTTCCCCCTTCTTGAGTGGACAGTTCCACTTTGAATGGCTAGGAGACAAACACCTAAAGCACAGGTTCTCTCTTTTGGCCCTCTCAAACTGATCTGTAGATAACATAGGCCCTTGTGATCTTTGTTTTTCAATGAAAACTTTGTTTTTCCCAAATGGAAACTTCTTCTTGAATTTATTCATACTAAGAGGCTTGAGGGGCTGATCCATCTCCATAGGAGTGTATTGAGGATGGTTATGGTCCTCATAGATCTGTGCATACTTGATCACCTCCTCAAACGTCTTAGGCGCATTCCTTCTGACTTCCATCTTTATGGCTTTATCTAAACCTCTAACAAACCCTCTGGTCTTTTGGAAATCATCTAAGCTCTTAAGTTTCAAAATGATCTCTCTATAGTGGGATAAGTAGACCGTAAGAGTCCTACCTCTCTGGATAATCCTATCCCACTCATCCCAATTCCTCTCCTCCTCATTCTCGGGAAGAAACTCTTTTAGAAAAAGAGTCTCAAACTAAGTCCAATCAGTAGGAATAGAGTTTGCCTCCTTAGGACTCATCCACCACTTGTAAGCATGTGGGCCGAGCGAGAGACTCGCCTCCAGCACACGGTACTCTGGTGGGGTGCCATTCAATTGATGCAAATCATGCCACTTTTGTAAAAAAGTCTAGATTGCATCCTCGTTCCTATCTCGATCATCCCCCATAAAGGTAGGTGGCTTCAAGTCTTTCAAGAGGGGAGCTCCCTAGAGCTCTCTCCTTTATGTTTACTAGGAATAGAAGTATCTTTCCTAGTAATCTCTAGAGGAATAGGAGGTGTTTCTCTTTCCTTCCTAGCTAGGAAAGAGGTGACGCTAGTTTCAAGTGAGATCATTTGAGACTTTAGCTGCTGTATGAGAGATGTGATGCTACCAAGATCTCTATCTAATTTAAGGGTTTGCTCTTTCAAGTCTATGAATTGATCATGAGTGAAAAACTCATCTCAAATTTCCTCATAGGTATATTCTTCTTGTTGAGGCTCTTTCTCTTCTAGGTTTTCTTCTACTTCTTGCCCTAATTCTACTTGTTCCATTCTAGAATCACGATCCTCTAGTCGCTCGTTAGATGGAGAATGTGTTCACCTACTTGTTTGCCTTTAGATTCCGTGGATATCGTATGAGCAAGCTATGGTGTGGAGAAGTCGGGTATGTCACACGTAGGAAGTGGAAAAGCTAATCTTCATGGAAGGGTGACTTTGAGAAGCTCCAAATTGAGAAACTGAAGCTTTTTGATCCAACCCAAAGCCCATAGCTCATCTCCACAGCTCATATTACATGTATGTATCATTATTTTGCCCAAATTCTTGAGCCACTTTTGTACTCCAATTCCAAGAAAATTTTGAAAATGTGAGCAATTTACCTCCTTGTCCAGCTTTAACTTCTATCTGCAAACAGGTGAGGAGAGGGGGAAATATCCCATATATAAAAGCAAACAGAGAGGTTATGGGTATATAATCAAGATAGACCTCTCCCTTCTCACATCCTAGAGAGGAGTGAAAGAACTTGGAGAAGCTTGTCGAAGGTAGAAAAGTGCGTTTCGAAGCGACGAAGTTTGGTCAAGCCAACCGGCACAAGACCAGCCCTTGAGCTTATGGAGACTAAAAAAGACCTTATAGGCATGCAATAAGTACAAAGAAACACACTATGTACTTTGGAACATTAAGGAGAATGAGTCTATATAAAACAAATAGGTTCGCGGGTCGACTAGCTCAAAAAACTTACTATCTATGGAAGAGACAATGAACTTCAAATGCCCATAGCGACCAGCGTGATTACAATTAGAAAAAATCCTTTTATGGGAGTGATAAACATAGGGTTGAGTGTATGGAATGCACAAAAGTATAAGGAATAAGCAAAATATGCTATAGGAATGAATGCGACATTCACCGGTGGTACTTCCTATTTTTCAGGAATACGTAGAGATTGACCCCGAGACAGAAAAACTCAGATTTCTCCCAATCTAATGAACCAAGTGCTTTGAAAATTTATAAGCATAAAGAAGACACTTACACCTTTCCAGTGACATATGTTGTACTCAATTTGGAGCTCTGGCGAGAGAGCGGCAGCCTCTGCAAGATTACTGTTGGTGAAGAAGATCATGCAGAAAATTGAAGGAGCAAGACAATGATGGTCACAAGTGTATTTATATTGCTTCCATGTAATGTACAAGTGATTTCAAGTCCTTATATAGCCTCAAAGAGTGTTCCACTACTTTTACAAGTTGAATTTGAATACAAATGAAGGTGGGAATGGTTGTTGGAGGGAATCAATTCACTTTCCTACAATCTAGGAAAAGTGAAGATCTACTTTGATCTACTTTTAGGTGATTGATTGCTTGATTGAATGCAACTTCAACCACCACAAATTCGTGGGATTTGGGCTCTATATTTCTACCTTTACATGTGTAAAGCTCAAGGCTTTTACAACGGTTAATGAATGATCAAAAATCTCTCAAAAAAATACAATAAATGAGCATATGAAAAAGAATTCTCCAACGGATATTCTTTCGATGCAATAGCCTTTGATGTAGATCAAATCCACCTCAAGCATAGTGTAAGCTTGATGTTCCAACAGCTCCCTCTCAAGCTAAAGTATGCTTGAGTCTTCATTCTCTGATAGGTTGAATACCTGCCATAGCTTTGAATCTACAAAGCTTTATTCCATCAAGTGCCCTCGTCATCATATCTTCTACTTGCTTTTCAGTTGGAACAAAAGAAATGTCAATCTCCTTTGCCATGAGCTTCTCCCTGATGAAGTGGTAATGGACTTCTATGTGCTTGGTTCTTGCATGGTAAAATTTGCCACTAGATGCATGGAACTTACATTATCTCCAAATATATGAGGTTTGGAACTCACAAGTCCCAAGTCTGTATACAATACCTTTAACCATATTGCTTCTTGAGTTGCTATGGTCAAGCCTCTATACTCTGCTTCAGTTGAGGATAAATCCACTGTTGGTTGCTTCTTGGAACTCCATGACACTAGCTTCAAACCTGCAAATGCTAAGTAACCAGATGTACTTTTTCTATCATCCTTAGCTCCTGCCCAATCTGCTAAGCTCATCCCGAAAGGTGTACCTATAGGTTTAGTGTTCTCCATTTTGAACTTGAGTAGAAGATCCTGAATGTATCTTCTTTGATTCAAATACATTCCTTCATCTGTGTATATCACCTGCATACCTAGGAAATATGTGAGCTCACCTAGGTCACTGATTTCGAACTCCTCTTGCATGTGTCTCTTGATCCTTTGAATGCCATTTAGATCATCACCTGTCACAATAATATCATCTACATATACACATAGATAGATAACCTCATTGTGATCCCTTTTGATGAATAGAGAAGGATCTGAGCTGCTAGCTTTGAACCCTTGATCTTGAAGATATGTAACCAACCTGTAATTCCAAGCTCTTGGAGCTTGTTTCAATCCATACAATGCTTTCTTAAGTCTACAAACATAAGATGGATGATTAGGGTTTTCAAAACCTGGTGGTTGTGACATGTATACCTCTTCACTTATCCAACCATTTAAGAATGCATTTTTCACATCAAGTTGGAGGAGTCTCCAATTCCTTGCAGCAGCTACACTTATCAATGTCCTGATTGTAGTCATCTTTGCAACTGGTGAGAATGTTTCCTCATAGTCTATACCATGAGTTTGTGAGCATCCTTTGGCAACTAACCTTGCCTTGTACCTGCAAACTGATCCATCTGAATTTCTTTTAACTTTATATACCCATCCGCAACCAACTACCTTTTGATTTGGTGACATTGGAACCAAATCCCAAGTGTCCATTTCCTTCAATGCATCTATCTCTTCGTTCATGGCCTTTTCCCAATTAGGATTTCCCTTTGCCTCTTCATAGGTTGAGAGTTCCTCTGAAATTGAATCTTTTGCCAAGTAGATTGAATGCTTTGTGACAAATGTGGAATCATATCCATACCTTTCTGGTTGTTTCTTCTCTCTTGCTGATCTTCTAGGTTCTTATTTTGAGCATTCTCCAACCTCTTGCATCTTTGCTTTGCCTCTTGAATTCCATAGCTTGTAATCCCTTTCTCTTTCATCTTGGCCATCGTCTGTATCACTTCTTGGATCCTAGACCTGTGTATCATGCTTGCTTCCTAATTGAAGAGAGTTAGAAGCAAGATCATATGGTAGTGTTACCTTTTGTTTGTCTTCATCATACCAAGACCTGTGTTCTTCAAACACAACATCTCTGCTTGTAGTGAATTGCTTGGTTGAAGGATTGAAGAACCTGTAACCCATCTGAGTTGAATCATATCCAATAAACATTGCCTTTGTTGCCCTTTCATCTAGCTTACCTCTTATTTGTGATGGTACATGAACATAAGCTAAACAACCAAAAACCTTGAAATGTCCAAGACTAGGTTTTCTTCCATGCCATGCTTCATAAGGAGTCATACCTTGAAGTGATTTGGATGGTAGTCTATTGACAAGGGACACAGCAGTTGAAATAGCTTCTGCCCATAGATAATGTGGCAACTTCTTCTCTTCAAGCATTGTTCGGGCTGATCCAACGAGTGTCTTGTTTCTCCTCTCTGCAATTCCATTTAGTTGAGGAGAGTACCTAGTATTCACTTCCCTTTTGATACTTTGTCCTGCAAGAACTCATCAAACTCTTTGGAGAAGTATTCTGCCCCTCCATCAGATCTGAGCTTCTTTAGTGATCTACCTCTATGATTCTCCACATGTGCAAGATACTTCTTGAAGCAATCAAATACTTCATTCTTACTCTTGATAAAGTATAGAACAATCCATCTACTATGGTCGTCAATAAATGAGACATAATACCTTGATCCTGCCAATGAAGGTTCTTGACTTGATCCCCATATATTTGTATGTACTAAGTCCAATAAGTTGTTGTGGATGTAGCCTTTGTGGTTGAATGGTTGTCTTTGTGCCTTGCCAATCTGACATGCATCACACCTATTGATCATGTGTTGCTTTGATATGTTCAACAGCCCTAGAACACTTTGATCCCTGCATATATCCTTCAAGGTTCTTTCATTCACATGAGCAAGTCTCTTATGCCACACTTCAAGCTCACTTATGGTTTGAGACCCAAAGCTGAATAGAGCTATGTTCCTGGTTTCTCCTACTTCAAAAGTAAAGAGCCTACCATGCTTCTCACCTCGGGCTATCTTCTTGAAGCCTTGACATGGATCTTGCACAAAAGCTCCATGTTGGGTGAACCTAACTTGCAAGCCTTTTTCAACTATTTGGCCTACACTTATTAGGTTTTTAGTGATAGTGGGTACATAGAGAACCTTACTCAGAATGTTTGTCTTGCCATTGGAAGCTTTGACATTACCAATCTTCTCCACATTGTGCTTTGTGTCATCCCCTATTTGCACTTCATGTCTATGCTTTGGACTTTCCAAATCAGATAGAAGAGAATGTTGCATGCAACATGATTCGAACATCCTGAATCTATGTAGAACAAATGATCATCTTCTTTACCTTCTTTGTGGCTTAGATTCATAAGAAGCAATGAGTCTTCATGTGGTTGATCTTCTAAATAATTGTTGTAGTCCCTTCTATTATAGCCTTTATTGTTATTGTTGAAGTTGTGTCCACCTCTGCCTCTATTGCTTCCATATCCACCTCTTCCACTTCCTTTCTGGGTCTTCCTATTGAACAAGTAATTCTGAGTGGTGTGGTTGGTCTTATCGCATATGGCACAAGGTTGAACATTCTGACCTTTGGCTTTGTCTTGCTTTGGTCCTTTCTTCTTCCCTTTCCACTTGCTCTTGCTTGCAAAGTTGGCTTGGGAAGTCTCTCCTTCATCTTCTTCCTTCTTCTTGCCTTTCTGCTTCTTATCCTTCTTATTTGCATATAGAGCACTAGATGAATTTCCATGATAAGAGTTACCTTCCTTTATGCTATTGTTGGCTTCTTGATTGAAGAGTTGTCCAAGAAAGATGTTGAAGTCTGGAGTTTGCACATCCATGATGAGATCATAAGCCGTCGTGAAGGATCGCCATTGCTTATCACTTCGAATGCCATTGAGAATTTGCCTCATGATGACCTCTTCTTCAATCAGCTCTCCAATGGATGCTAACTGATCCGCAACCTCCTTGACCTTGGTAACAAACTCTGTGATGGTTTGTTTAGGTGTCTTCTTCATTTGGTTGAACTCGTTCCAAAGATGATTCTTTCTTGCTTTGGTACTAGCAGAAAAGAAAGTCTCGAGGGCATCCCAAGTCCCTTGAGATGTCTTGCATCCTCTAATATGTGGTAATAGAAAGTCAGATATAGAGTTCAGTATATAGGACCTTGCTTGAGCATCCCTTGCGCACCAAAGTGTGAGCTTGTCTGTCTCCTCTTGTGTAGGTCCTCCTTTGGATCTTGGAATAGGCATAGCTTCATCACCTCCTACAATTCCATAAAGATTTCTACCTTGCAAATAGGCCTCCATTCTGATTTGCCAGCCACGTAGTTGTGTCGATCAAGCTTCTCGATCATTGAGGGAAGGCCATCACCCATCTCGATCTAGCTCTGATACCACTGAAAGAACTTGGAGAAGCTTGTCAAAGGTAGAAAAGCGCATTTCGAAGCGACGAAGTTTGGTCAAGCCAACTGGGAAAGACCGGCCCTTGAGCTTATGGAGACTCAAATAGACCTTATAGGCATGCAATAAGTGCAAATAAACACACTATGTACTTTGGAGCATTAAGGAGAATGAGTCGATACAAAACAGATAGGTTCCAATTTGAAGCTCTGGAGAGAGAGCAGCAGCCTCTGCAAGATTACTGTTGGCGAAGAAGATCATGCAGAAAATTGAAGGAGCAAGACAATGATGGTCACAAGTGTATGTATATTGCTTCCATGTAATGTACAAGTGATTTCAAGTCCTTATATAGCCTCTAGGAGTGTTCCAAGACTTTTACAAGTTGAATTTGAATTCAAATGAAGGTGGGAATGGTTGTTGGAGGGAATCAATTCACTTTCCTACAATCTAGGAAAAGTGAAGATCCACTTTGATCTACTTTTAGGTGATTGATTGCTTGATTGAATGCAACTTCAACCATAAACAATTCGTGGGATTTGGGCTCTATATTTCTACCTTTACATGTGTAAATCTCAAGGCTTTTACAACGGTAAATGAACCATCAAAAATCTCTCAAAAAAATACAATAAATGAGCATATGAAAAAGAATTCTCCAACGGATATTCTTTCGACGCGATAGCCTTTGATGTAGATCAAATCCACCTCAAGCATAGTGTAAGCTTGATGTTCCAACAGCTCCCTCTCAAGCTAAAGTATGCTTGAGTCTTCATTCTCTGATAGGTTGAATACCTGCCATAGCTTTGAATCTACAAAGCTTTATTCCATCAAGTGCCTTCGTCATCATATCTGCTACTTTGCTTTTCAGTTGGAACAAAAGAAATGTCAATCTCCTTTTCCATGAGCTTCTCCCTGATGAAGTGGTAATGGACTTCTATGTGCTTGGTTCTTGCATGGTAAATAGGATTTGCCGCTAGATGCATGGAACTTACATTATCTCCAAATATGTGAGGTTTAGAACTCACAAGTCCCAAATCTGTATACAATGCTTTTAACCATATTGCTTCTTGAGTTGCTATGGTCAAGCCTCTGTACTCTGCTTCAGTTGAGGATAAAGCAACTGTTGGTTGTTTCTTGGAACTCCATGACACTAGCTTCAAACCTGCAAATGCTAAGTAACCAGATGTACTTTTTCTATCATCCTTAGCTCCTGCCCAATCTGCATCTGAGTAGATTTTGATATCCAAATCTAAAGAGTAAGTACTCTCTTAGCTGCATCCATGTGTGATCTTCTCGGTGAGTGCATGAACTGACTAAGCACTCCCACACTATATGATATGTGTGCCCTTGTATGAGTAGCATATATCAAGCTACCTACCAAGCTTTGATACTCTTTAATGTCTTCAATTTTCTCACCTTCATAAACACTAAGTTTATGATTCATCTCCAAAGGTGTACCTATAGGTTTAGTGTTCTCCATTTTGAACTTGAGTAGAAGATCCTAAATGTATCTTCTTTGATTCAAATACATTCCTTTATCTGTGTATATCACCTGCATACCTAGGAAATATGTGAGCTCACCTAGGTCACTGATTTTGAACTCCTCTTGCATGTGTCTCTTGATCCTTTGAATGCCATTTAGATCATCACCTGTCATAATAATATCATCTACATATACACATAGATAGATAACCTCATTGTGATCCCTTTTGATGAATAGAGAAGGATCTGAGCTGCTAGCTTTGAACCCTTGATCTTGAAGATATGTAACCAACCTGTAATTCCAAGCTCTTGGAGCTTGTTTCAATCCATACAATGCTTTCTTAAATCTACAAACATAAGATGGATGATTAGGGTTTTCAAAACCTGGTGGTTGTGACATGTATACCTCTTCACTTATCCAACCATTTAAGAATGCATTTTTCACATCAAGTTGGAGGAGTCTCCAATTCCTTGTAGCAGCTACACTTATCAATGTCCTGATTGTAGTCATCTTTGCAACTGGTGAGAATGTTTCCTCATAGTCTATACCATGAGTTTGTGAGCATCCTTTGGCAACTAACCTTGCCTTGTACCTGCAAACTGATCCATCTGAATTTCTTTTAACTTTATATACCCATCTGCAACCAATTACCATTTGATTTGGCAACATTGGAACCAAATCCCAAGTGTCCATTTCCTTCAATGCATCTATCTCTTCATTCATGGCCTTTTCCCAATTAGGATTTCCCTTTGCCTCTTCATAGGTTAGGGGTTCCTCTCCAAATTGAATCTTTTGCCAAGTAAATTGAATGCTTCGTAACAAATGTGGAATCATATCCATACCTTTCTGGTTGTTTCTTCTCTCTTGCTGATCGTCTAGATGCTTGTTTTGAGCATTCTCCAACCTCTTGCATCTTTGCTTTGCCTCTGGACTTCCATAGCTTGTAATCCCTTTCTCTTTCATCTTGATCATCGTCTATATCACTTCTTGGATCCTGGACCTGTGTATCATGCTTGCTTCCTAATTGATGAGAGTTAGAATCAAGATCATATGGTAGTGTTACCTTTTGTTTGTCTTCATCATACCAAGACCTGTGTTCTTCAAACACAACATCTCTGCTTGTAGTGAATTGCTTGGTTGAAGGATTGAAGAACCTGTAACCCATCTGAGTTGAATCATATCCAATAAACACTACCTTTGTTGCCCTTTCATCTAGCTTACCTCTTATTTGTGATGGTACATGAACATAAGCTAAACAACCAAAAACCTTGAAATGTCCAAGACTAGGTTTTCTTCCATGCCATGCTTCATAAGGAGTCATACCTTGAAGAGATTTGGATGGTAGTCTATTGACAAGGTACACAGCAGTTGAAATAGCTTCTGCCCATAGATAATGTGGCAACTTCTTCTCTTCAAGCATTGTTCGGGCTGATCCAATGAGTGTCTTGTTTCTCCTCTCTACAATTCCATTTAGTTGAGGAGAGTACCTAGTATTCACTTCCCTTTTGATACCTTTGTCCTGTAAGAACTCATCAAACTCCTTGGAGAAGTATTCTCCCCCTCCATCAGATCTGAGCTTCTTTAGTGATCTACCTCTATGATTCTCCATATGTGCAAGATACTTCTTGAAGCAATCAAACACTTCATTCTTACTCTTGATAAAGTATAGAACAGTCCATCTACTATGGTCGTCAATAAATGAGACATAATACCTTGATCCTGCCAATGAAGGTTCTTGACTTGATCCCCATACATCTGTATGTACTAATTCCAATAAGTTGTTGTGGATGTAGCCTTTGTGGTTGAATGGTTGTCTTTGTGCCTTCCCAATCTGACATGCATCACACCTATTGATCATGTGTCGCTTTGATATGTTCAACAGCCCTAGAACACTTTGATCCCTGCATATATCCTTCAAGGTTCTTTCATTCACATGAGCAAGTCTCTTATGCCACACTTCAAGCTCACTTAGGGTTTGAGACCCAAAGTTGAATAGAGCTATGTTCCTGGTTTCTCCTACTACAAAAGTAAAGAGGCTACCATGCTTCTCACCTCGGGCTATCTTCTTGAAGCCTTGACATGGATCTTCCACAAAAGCTCCATGTTGGGTGAACCTAACTTGCAAGCCTTTTTCAACTATTTGGCCTACACTTATTATGTTTTTAGTGATAGTGGGTACATAGAGAACCTTACTCAGAATGTTTGTCTTGCCATTGGAAGCTTTGACATTAACAATCTTCTCCACATTGTGCTTTGTGTCATCCCCTATTTGCACTTCATATCTATGCTTTGGACTTTCCAAATCAGATAAAAGAGACTGTTGCATGCAACATGATTCGAACATCCTGAATCTATGTACAACAAATGATCATCTTCTTTACCTTCTCTGTGGCTTAGATTCATAAGAAGCAATGAGTCTTCATGTGGTTGATCTTCTGAATAATTATTGTAGTCCCTTCTATTATAGCCTTTAGTGTTATTGTTGAAGTTGTGTCCACCTCTGCCTCTATTGCTTCCATATCCACCTCTTCCACTTCTTTTCTGGGTCTTCCTATTGAACCAGTAATTCTGAGTGGTGTGGTTGGTCTTATTGCATATGGCACAAGGTTGAACATTCTGACCTTTGGCTTTGTCTTGCTTTGGTCCTTTCTTCTTCCCTTTCCACTTGCTCTTGCTTGCAAAGTTGGCTTGGGAAGTCTCTTCCCTTATCTTCTTCCTTCTTCTTGCCTTTCTGCTTCTTATCCTTCTTATTTGCATATAGAGCACTAGATGAATTTCATGACAAACAGAAGCAAAGTATGGAGAAATTGAAAGTAGCAATTGCTACAGCTCCACTTTTACATATAGCAGATCCCAACAAACCATTTGTGTTGAGACTGACACAAGTGATTTTGCTATAGGAGCAGTTCTAGTTTAGGATGACCAACCACTAGCTTTTGAGAGTAAGAAACTAGAACTGTCTCATAAGAATTACTCTGTCTATGAGAAGGAGTTGTATGCAATTGTCCATGCTTTGAAGAAGTGGCGTCATTATTTATATGGTACCAAAGTCACTATAGTGTTTGATCAAGAGAGCATTAAGTGGCTCTCTAATCAAACATCCACTGAAGATCGTAAGGCCCGATAGGCAGAGACCCTTCAAGAGTTTGATTATGAGCTTAGGTATAGGAAGGTAAAGTTTAACGTAGTGGCTGATTCACTTAGCCGCATGCCTATGCTCAATGGATTGAGTTTTACTCAGTTCACTAGTGAGCTACTTGAGTCCATTAGAGGAAAATGTAGGCTTGATCTTGCATATTCCAAGATTTGGGAAGCCATAGAGAATGGGGATCATGATATATGGGTTTCCAATGAGGATGGAGTATCGACGAGTACTCAAGAAGGATTCAAGTGGAAGAACTATAGTGTCCATGATGGATATCTGTTATATAAAGGTAAGGTGTGTGTCCCTAGAGATATTGAGATGAGACGGCATATTTTGTATGAGTGTCATGACACACCTAGTGTGGGACACACCAGGAGTTAGCAAGACTTATGATCTTGTTAAGAGGCAGTTTTATTGGCCTGGACTTCATAAGGACGTCCTAGAGTATGTGCTTAAGTGCACCAAATGACAGGTCAACAAAGCTAAGAGATTGAGGATTGGAGGACTACTCCACCCATTGGATATTCCTAATGGGAAGTGGGAGAGTATCTCCATGGACTTTATAGTCTAATTACCTAAGACACAGAGAGGGCACGACTCGGTCTGGGTAATTGTGGATAGATTAACCAAAATGGCTAGGTTTATTCTGACACGTACTATAGTGAAGACACAAGAGTTGGCTAGACTCTTTGTAGAGAACCTATAGCGGTTATATGGTCTTCCATTAGACATAGTTTCCGATCGGGATAGGAAGTTTCCTAGCCACTTTTGGAGAGCGGTCTTCAAAAGGTTGGACACAAAATTTAGCATGAGTACGGCCGAGCATCCACAGTCGGATGGGCAAACAGAGAGGGTTAACCAAATCCTAGAAGATATGCTTCGAGCATATGTGAATAAAAGGCAAACTAGTTGGGAAGAGTACTTACCTATAGTAGAGTTTGCATATAATAGTGCCAAACACTCTTCCACTGGGCATAGTCCATTTATGCTTATGTATGGGTTTCAACCAAGAGCTCCTTATGCAGTAGGCTTGCAGAATGAGAAAGTTCAAGCTGCAAAGGATTTCTTGGAAGAGATGAATGATATGCTTAGGCTTGATAAGGACATCATTAAGAGAGCTTAGGATAGAGCTAGAGCCTATGTTGACCCTCAAAGGAGAGATATCAACTTTGAGGTAGGAGAGCAGGTCTATCTTAGAGTTCCATCTAGGTCTGAAACCATGAAGACGGGACCCTGTCCAAAACTATCTCCTAGGTATTGTGGACCTTTCCAAATACTTAAGAGAATAGGAAAGATGGCTTATGAGCTCCAACTTCCAGAGAATAGTCAAATCCATCTAGTTGTTCATGTTAGCCGGCTTAAAAAAAGGCTAGGTGAATCTGACAACCTCATTCCAGATAGCGAGGTAGTAGAGCCTATTTCTGTTCAATCTATTCCACATGAGCCTAAGAGAATACTACGCACTCGAGATAAACAAACGAGAAGTCACTTATATAAAGAGTACCTAGTAAAGTGGAAAGATAGTTCAGAAGATAGTGCTACATGGGAGCGGGTTAGCACCCTTCAGAGACGGTTTCCCAATTTTAGACTACCTTCCCAAGAGTCTTCTTAAGGGGAAGGATATGGGGGAACAACACAGAGATATGACCATGTATTGTCATACATGGGGATTTAGTGGGAGTACTATTCGGTTGATTATCTCTTTCTTTTAGACCTTCAAGTACCATTTTTTAGGATAAAAATGGAGTTAAGGGGAAGGAAATGTTATATGGAGTAACCCTTTGGGAGAGGTGTGAACCACCTCTTAACTCATTTAGATGGGCTCACACATGAGTGCCATGTGGCACCCATGTGTAGAGCCATAGGGGACTCATTGATTATGGAAAGAGAGAGAGAGAGAGACTATCTGGGAATACTATGCGGCTGGGCGAAAGAAATCAATCATCAATCTCCGCGCGACACCGAAGTCTGAGCATTCATGGTTGCCTCAGAGTGTGTGCAGTTCATTCTCCAAAAATAGGAGCAATCATTGGGCATAATATGTGTTCACGTGAGTATGAGGATTTCAAGCAACAACATGTTAGCATTCTATGCTAATTCTGTAAGTATGTGGTCTTCCACACACACATCTGATTTAGGGTCTTCCATAGCCTAAATTCATATTAGGGTTTGCTGAATATCAGTTTCAAATTGATCTTTCCTCTTTCTGTCACTCATATACACTCTCTACAACCCATCAGGTCAAACATCTCATACATATTCAGATTTATGTCCCTACATCTGAATATTCTTGTAATTTTGTACATTCACTCTTCCATCTATTTCTGTTCACATAGAGTGGTTGAGAGTTTTGCTCCCACATTATAATTTGACATTTGTATATATGATAGTGTGAGTAAGCAGTGGCTTACGTAACACTTTACACATGTTGTCTAATCTCTCTCTATCTTTGTCTCATCATTTGTATGAATAAGTGTGGTATGTTCATGTTTTGTCAATATTGGAAGATTGTTGAAATCTGTGTTGTAGATCTTGGACCTATGGAACTATGGACCTGTGGTATTAGTTATGGGCCTACTAATTTCCAACAAAGCCTTTGCTTTGACTTGCCATGAACTTGTTCCAAGAGTACTAAGTGGGAATTTCGATACAAAGTGATCACTGCACCACCTTCTTCCATGCCTTCAACAATCGATTTTTAATAAGCTATCATTTGTGTCTCCATCTTTGTTGTTCTTCAAAATTTCTTTGATGAGCATAAAGTCTGCTTTGAATGAGAATGTTGCATTATTTTTCTGTAATCCACTCGAAGAGTTCATGAAGGCTTATTCCTCTGTGAATACCACCATCATGTTGAGTGTACTTGAAATATACATTGCATGCCATATAGTTAGACTTGTCCATGCCTTGAGTGCTCCAAATGGATCAGCATCATTTTGTATGAAGAAAGGTAGATGGTCATACATGATGTAATACCATCAACTAATATCATACGTTACACAATTCTCTCAACACAAACTCATGCAAGTTATATTTTGTTGTAGATGACGTCCCTTTTAAATGGAGTATGATAAGTTCTAGAACCATACCATGTATATATATCCTTTTATATATCCAAGCTGGATGGAAGTGTTTTTTGAATTGTTGAAGTTGTTTTTGGAATGCCTTCATGTCCTCAATTGACCAAGAACCATTTTCGGACATCCTCAAAGATGCTAAAAAATCCATGCCAAACATCTACCTTTGCATTTTTGGATGCAATCTCATGATCCATAACTCCACTATGTAGCTTTTCTCCGTTAATTCTCATACTCATGCATTGTTGGATAGTGCATGCCTCATAGTACCTTTTCAATTGTGACAATAACATAGTGGCATTTAGATTGATTTTCTATCTTCCATGCAAACCTAATGTATACGTTGATCCACTTCTCAATGACACAACACAAAGCGTGCAAAGTAAAAATGTGAACATTGTCAAGGGTATCTCAAAGGTCGGGGGGAAACTATTAATCAATAAAAGTTGCTTAGGTGGCTTATTCCGAAACCTATGATCAAAAGTTGTCTAGGTGGCTTATTCCACAACCTATGATCAAGGATCTTAGTAGCCTCCATGAAATACATGCATGGCAATGTCATGACTCATCTATTGCAATTGTATAGGCATTTTAATGTCTTCAAATCGAAGGTCAAGTGCCAAATAACCTTAAATATGCCATGCTTCACAACAAGAAAGAGTCATTTTCTCTTGCATTTACCCACTAGTAGCTTCAGGATTGGAAGTTTGAAGAAAGACACATATGAAGATCTCATGATACTCGATTGAAGCCTATGGAAAAACAAGATAATCATACATCAACCACATGTTGACATCATGAAACCATGAAAGCCTACCTATGCACCATAATACATACCAGAAAATATCCAGGCCACCACAAATTCAGCTCTGGCTATATGGAAAGCTACAGGGGGTCATCCTTGGCATGTTAACCATAGCTTTATCAATGAAAGTTATGGCTACTCTTTTCATCTTCCTTGCATTGAGGATCTCACACTAATCAATATTTGGAAAGAAAAATTAAGAACACCATTTCTTTGACATGTTTGATATTATAGAACTCAACCATCCATCTCTCCAGCAACTCCATGTCCATGAAGATGTTGTTCTATTCATCATATTGGACAATGCCTTGCTTCCCTTTGAATTCATTTGTGATATTGTACAGGGATCCAATGTATTCATCTAGCTTCCCATTTATTCTTTTCTCAAGCCTCTAAACCTCAATAGTAGTTAAGAAGATTCTTAGAGTGATTCCTTAAGCTCTGAAGTTGAACTTGTATCTTCTATAAGAAGATGTATCATTTTTCACTAATACAACTTTCATCTATTGCGCTCTACTCACTATCAAGGGATAATAAAATGATCAACCACTTCCCTCTACATAAGTTTGAATGCCTTGTCCCATAATAAGTCCTTTGCAAACTTAAGTAGATGCATAGAAACAAGAGGTTATATACATACATGGAAAAAAGAGGTTATGTACATAATAATTAAAGAAAAAAGCCAAACTTATTGCTTTGATCCTTTTTTAGAGTCCGTATAAAGCAAGCTTAAGACCGTCTATGTTGTATACCTTGCTTTTCCTCTCATGAGGTCCAAGACACATTTCTTTCTTTCCTTGTTTTTTGAATTGATTTTGTAGAGTTTCTATATTCTATTCTTCGTCCTTGTTCTTTGCTTCTTGAAACTTTCATACACTCTCAAGCGACAAAGTTGGGTATTCAAAGCATGGAGTAGTGATCTTTCAAGTATAAAAGGTGCTAAAACTAATTTGTAGTAGCCTAGTAAACCTTTCTCACCATCTATAGGGAACCTTAAAATTGAGGTAGGGCTCAAGAAAGATGGATGGCTACAAGTTTGGGGATCATGTCATTAAATAGATCCCTCACACCAAATATCTACATTCTATTCTCTAGAACATCTTAGATCATTCCTTTCATTTGTCAACAGAAAGCTCTTACCATGATGTCTTTGCACTCGAGCATTACGAGGTTGAATGTCAGTATGAAGATGGTTCTTGGGAGGTGGAGAGTCTCAATTGCCAATATAGGGATAAGCTCATAATATTTTATTATGGAAATAAATGCCATTGTGGGAAGTTTTTCGATCCTAGAAATGGGTTTTCATTGTCTCATAAAACTCACATTCTAGCATGCACATTGTGTCTAGGAAATGAATGCTTTCACGATGGGAAATAAAGAGTTTCATTTCTTTTCGAAATATAGAAAATCAGAAATATGATTTTCTTAAATAACCCCCCTTGTGATCTCAAAATGAGTGTTTATTTAGTTTTCAAATGAATATCATAGATGACGCATTATGTTGTAAATAAATTATGGATTTGTTTTTCCTTTTTTTTTGTAATCGCTTTTAATTTTTTATGAGCGAAATGAAAATAGGGTTATTTTTTCTCATTTTAAAGGTATTTAGGGAATCTTCAAAACCCATGACATGTTTCTTGTTTGTCATAGTATGAGTGTTAGTGCCATTGACTCGTGGTCCACCTTATCCTCCAGAAATATTATAAAATAAGAAATAAAAAACATTGCAGAAAATCTATTCCTCTTGAGTATAAGATTTTGGCCACCAATGGATTGGATCTATAATGAGATTGACTAGTGGTCCACCTCTCATTCATTGAGAAGGTAACAATGGGTAGGAAAATCAAAATCACGTGAAGTGGATGAAGACCTTAGAGGCTAAAAAACTTCATATTCCAATTGAAACAAATAATTGTACAAGGAATCAGTTAAAAGTGCTTGGATTTTTTTCTTTTTCCTTAAGGACTTGAATTTTACTTGAATTAATTTGAAAGAAAAACTAGACGCCTAATCTAGTGGTTGAATCCCTCGCCTCTTGAGGCGGGGGCGTGGGTTCAACCCCCCAGTGCTGCGGGACATCTGAGCCTTCGAGCGTGTATGCTGCCTTCGGGCGTGTAACTCTGCAGTGCCTTCGGGCCGTTTACCCCGTTGTAAGTCCTTCCCGGTCTGAGTCTAACCCCTGTTCTTGTGGGATAAGGGGGGTCCCATGGGTACTATGCCCTTCCTTGTACAGTTGTAATTTCAAAGTTAAAGTCCGGGGGAGTAGGCCTCGGCCGAACCTCCATTTAAAAAAATAAAAAAAAACAACTATAGAGGTCCAATGCTTGTATTTATGGAGCCCCACGTGTCACATTTTACACGGGTCTCATGTCCCATAAAACAAGGCAAATGATCGAGTACTTGAGTCTAATATTAATTCGACTAATGAATTGAAAATGGTTACGCTCTTTTTTTAGTGGTCTATGCTTGTGATCAAATATAGAGATGTTGTCTTGAGCCCGTGTAACTCAAGTGGTTTGACGCCTTGAGTATGTGTAAAGAATTCTTGAGTTCAAGTCTTGACTGGACAGGGTGTGTGAGTGTGTTTCAATTCATTGTACTCTCAATATAGAGAGATCTCAATATATATATATATATATATATATAGAGAGAGAGAGAGAGAGAGAAAGAGAGAGAGAGAGATGTTTATCAAAAGAACATAAAGGAACGTGTGTATGACATCATAGGCAACCTAATCTGCACCATCCTTTGGGCCATTGACCTTACCACCCTCGCAGAGTCGCAGGTCCGCTTGATGGAGCTTAGAACTGTTGGACGTGAAGGCGATCAATGGGTATATTCCGGAAATCTACCGTTGAATATTTTGCTACCGCATTTCGGAGGTCGCCTGCCGAAGACAGTACAATACATCTGCATCCTCTCCTCGCTCGTCCACCATCTTTCAACTCCATGGATAGCGGGCCGGCCGACCATGGTTTGCGTCGTTCGTCGACATGACACGTTCCCTCCACTACCTTCTTCCGTTTTTTTCCCAATCAATCTTGAGTACTCAACTACTTCTAATAGACTTCATCATCCATCGTTGCATCAGGGGAAATTCAGAAACTACAGCCTTCCCGCTTTCCTCTAGCTTAAACCCGCTGTTCACAGATGAATAGACAGATAGAAGTCTATATGAAGAGTTCCCAGCAAGGAAGGTGATTTAAACACAGGACTTACTCTTTTATCAGATGTCGATTGAAGGGCAAACCTTTCCCAAACTGTATTCCTTTAACGTGTTCAATCAGAGTGACTAACCAGCAATTGTCATTCATAGTAGTCGTTAAGCACCCAGTACGTCTTGTCTACTGGCATTGCCATGGATTGTTGTCTTTGTGATCAATCTCCTCTTGTTTTTCGACCTCGCAATAGCATTTGCATGAACTGCTTTGAAGGGGCAAAGGAGATCTTAGAGCTTGTAAGTCGGTTGGACCTGGAAGAAGTACCAGAGGCCGATGCACCAAAAAATACTTCCAGTCAATCAGACCATCTCAAACGATCTGCTTCGAAGAATTTCAGCAAGGCTGCTCAAAGCCAGGTATGTTTTCCTTTTTGGAAGAAATATGTTATTTGACATTTTTTCAGAATTCTTCAGCTTACTTTCAATAGAATCAAGCTACAGATGCAAGAAGTTCCAGTCTGCCTGAATTTTTCTGTTAGTGCGGTCACGTGGGTGCTGGTGTATTCGGTTTCCCCGACTATTCGTCAAAAATCCCCAGAAATCCTCCAGCTGAAGCGAATATGCAGCCCAAGAAACGATTATAGCATAGCGGAGGCCTGATTTCTTGTTACTCTTAGATTAGAAGCTAATTGGATTTGGTACTAGTACAGCATGATGATTATGGCATAACTCGAGCCTAGTCTCAGCTTGTTATTGTTACGGTTAAAAGCCTAATTGGATCTTTAATACTTAGGATTGCTAATCAGATCTTACTACTCTTACGATTAAAACCTAACCAGACCTGGTACTAATAGAACAATTCATGTCTGGAAGAAATCCTCCATTAGCGAGGGCCCTTGACCTTAATGCTAGACCAAATTTCCCTCGGGACTCTAAATTTACAGTTTATTTGCTCTTGGAATCCATGTAAGGTGAATTTTGAAGGATGTCTTAGGATGCATTCAAGGTGCTTTATTTTTATAATGTCTTCAAGTAGCCATTTGTTTTGGCTACTTTAATGCGTTTGAATCTGTCTTTGAAAGAGAATGACATGCCTGTAAAAGCTATGAGTATGTAGCTGTTTGAACGCAGGGTCTAGCAGGAGCAGTGAAGCAAATCAAGCAGTTGGAGCAGGCAGTAGACACAACATCTAAACAGATAAGCTACTTGGGAGCATTGGGGGAAGCTTTTATAAATGGTCTTCATGCAGATTTAGAGCTTATAACTGATGATGGCCTCTCTCTACAAGTCCATAAGGTGATCATGGTAAGTACCATTCCAAACAAAAACTTTGATCTTACTCATGCTGTTGGAGGGTGTGATTGAATCTGCTACTACAGTCTTTACACGTTGTCAAGATTCTTTAGGAGAATCTTGTGAGGAGGAACACTTTTTTATCTCCTAGGCCATTTTAATGGATATTGGGGTTCTGGGCTATCAATCTCAAATTTTTTGTGGTTTTTGTGCTTCAAGAATAATCCTGTATCTAATGATAGAGGGAAGTTTTGATGTTTTCTCACTATTTATCCTTCAAGTTCTTTAAGTCACAGTCTATATTTTGATGATGCATTTTTTGGTTAGAGAGACCGCATTTATAATTAACCATATGCAATAGATAGAAAGTTCTCCTATTTCAAGTTGCGGTTCAGTTATTCATTGCTTCATTGAGTAGGCTCTGTTCCTCTGATGTTGTCCGCTGTGGTCTCTATGATAGAAGTGAATCTTATACTATTGTGCAAGTCATTGGTTTTTGACATTTTTTATCTAGTATGGTCTCCAATAGCTTTCTGGGAACTTTTAAATCTGGTTTGGATGCTTTTTATCTTCATTTTCGGATGTTGTGTGTATTCCATCGATCTTGGAAGGCTTATACAATCTGGCATCGAT
Source organism: Ceratopteris richardii (assembly GCA_020310875.1). Classification (NCBI taxonomy): domain Eukaryota; kingdom Viridiplantae; phylum Streptophyta; class Polypodiopsida; order Polypodiales; family Pteridaceae; genus Ceratopteris; species Ceratopteris richardii. The sequence continues at coordinate 112,783,642 of CM035411.1, forward strand.
CAACTCTTTTTCAGGCTACTCGATCATCAGTTTTCAGGACAATGTTGGAGATGGATTCAAACGGGGAGGAAAAATGCCCAAGGATACGCATACCAGAGATAGGCTATACTGAATTGAAACACCTTGTTGAATTCATGTACACAGGGCAGTTAACATTGGAGGCATTGGAAGAGCATTCTCCAGCACTTATGCTGGCTGCTGATAAGTATGATGTCCCGCTTCTGATTGAGATCTGTGAGGCATATCTCGTTGACACAATGAACACAAGAAGTGCACTTGAAGCCTTAGAAGTGGCAAGCAGGTTGAGCTCAGCTACAGTGCTGAAAGAAGCAGCATTGAGCACAATTGTGCATAATTCTGAGTCGATATTGTTTTCTAAAGATTATGAAGAGTTTGCATTGAAGAATCCACTGCTGGCTGTGAAAGTCTCACAATCAGTTATGCGGCAGCTAAAATCCAGACTCTATGCCAAACCTCCTATTACTCAATGATACTCACACCTGTGCCTTATAACTTTATGAATTAATATTTAATCTGCTAATCCTCCTTAATGAAAGTGCGTTTAAAATCTTTCTCTTTTAAATTATCACCGTATCATTTTTTTCTTGTGCCATACATGCATCAATAGCTTTAAGAACAGGGAGAAGCGCTAGATTTGAACTCTGCAGATGAGAGCCCTTGTAAAACGCAGCTCACAGTACAGTTGTGTCACTGCATATTTCGGAGATCAGAATTGCTTTTTGTGTGTTTAAGGATATCGTGGTTAGAATCACATATAAATCATTTCCCATAACTAAGAAGAAAGATACAGACTATGTGGCATATTGATATGTGTAAAGGAAATAAGATAATGGAGATAGAGCGATTGCAAGCAGCAAAACTCACCCAAAAGAATTCTTCTTCTTTCTTCTTCTTCTTCTTCTTCTTCTTCTTCTTCTTCTTCTTCTTCTTCTTCTTCTTCTTCTTCTTCTTCTTCTTCTTCTTCTTCTTCTTCTTCTTCTTCTTCTTCTTCTTCTTCTTCTTCTTCTTCTTCTTCTTCTTCTTCTTCTTCTTCTTCTTCTTCTTCTTCTTCTTCTTCTTCTTCTTCTTCTTCTTCTTCTTCTTCTTCTTCTTCTTCTTCTTCTTCTTCTTCTTCTTCTTCTTCTTCTTCTTCTTCTTCTTCTTCTTCTTCTTCTTCTTCTTCTTCTTCTTCTTCTTCTTCTTCTTCTTCTTCTTCTTCTTCTTCTTCTTCTTCTTCTTCTTCTTCTTCTTCATCTTCTTCATCATCATCATCATCTTCTTCTTCTTCTTCTTCATCATCATCATCATCATCATCATCTTCTTCTTCATCATCATCATCATCATCATCATCTTCTTCATCTTCTTCATCTTCTTCATCTTCTTCTTCTTCTTCTTCTTCTTCTTCTTCTTCTTCTTCTTCATCTTCTTCTTCTTCTTCTTCTTCATCTTCATCTTCTTTCAAGGAAATCTTGGTTGATGCTGAGATTGATAATAAATTTGTGCATAACACATATAAGGCACTTGACAATGTGAATGTACTACCATTGGTAGTAAGGACAATTTTTCCAATTCCCATGACACAATATGAGTTGTTTTCACATGTGATAGTATTACCGTTAGGGTTAGGATCAAGTGAAGCAAAAAAACTTAATTAAAATGCAATGCACATCTGAATCCACAAAAAACATACAATGATCATGAGTTAATGGATCCTAACTACATTGCATAGTAAATACCCGTTCTTCATTTTGTAATAAACTGGTAGGCATATTCTTGAAAGCACTTGTCATGAAAAACCATTATTGCCTCTTCCTCATTTGCCTCACCCTCGTTTGCCTCTTCCTCGTTTGCCTCTTTACTAGTAGTAGGTTTAGGACAATTCTTGATGATATGATTATTTTCCTTATAGTATTTGCAAAACTATTTTTTCTTATTTGATTTATTATCATCTTTATCTTCCTTCTTTGATTGTGCAACACTTATAGATTTCAGCCTACTACAGGAAGATCTCCCTTTAGCCTTTCCCTCTTGACTAGAAACAAAGGTTTGATTTGCAACATGCATAATGGACCTCTCTTTTCTAGATTGTTCTTACAACAAAAAAACAAGCAATTTTTCAAATATTAAGGCATTTTGATTGTCTTTCATTATAATCAATGGAAGAGTAGAAGCAAAACTTTGTTACAAGTTTTTCAACCTATTCAAGATAACTTGTACAAAAAAAAACTCAAACAAAATCGGCACAAATGGATAAAATTTCTTGCATGCTCACTAGGATAGTGAAATTAGAGGTTGAAATGAATTCAAATTGATTTTCAAGTTGCACAAAAAATATCTAACAAGTGTTTTTAGTCTACACTATTGAGATTATGCTCACGAAATTTCATAGAAGTTTGAGAAAGTGAGTGAGGGTGTATTGGAAGTTTAGCTCAGACCTTTTCAAAGTCTAGCTCACATACGTTCCACACAAGAAGTAATTGTGGTGATTCTTGAGCTCATTTTGGACTCTCTAGTGGTCATTGCGGAGCTGATCTCATAGCTTACAAAATATGGCAGAGTGATCTGTGGTGGACTATGTTACATAAAGACAAATGGGACTTTTTGTAAAAATCTGATCCTTATCAGCCAACAAGCATTTACACATTTCAAATTGCCACATGGATTGGAAGTTGTCACACCCATGAAATTTTTTGTTCATAGTTTACATGTAGTAGTAGATGAGCGACTCTTACTAGAAGATTCTTTATTATACCAGATTCAGACATTACATCAATTGGAGGATTTATGCCAAATCTTTCTCTTCATGCAAGGAATCCAAGTTTTCTAGTGGCATTGACATGATCACAATCTCAAACATCCAAATTTTCTAGTGCATTGACATGATCAGATTGGTGATCTGGCTCTCTTCTTTAATTCTAAGATGAAACGAAAGCGAGGTTAGTTCAAGCTATGGCGAGCTAATCCTTTTCGGATTCACTCGCAAGTGGTCCCGACCACATTTGAAATTGCTAATTTTAATTGGGTGAACTATTCTGGATGGCTATCAATGGGTCCAAGCCCAAACCATACTAGAGCTAAAGGCCATAGAAGTATTAAAAAAAACAATGGATATCTAGGTGAATGTATATATTTTTCTTAAAGTGAAAAGTAAAAGAAAAGATAAATGGATATTTCAAAAGGCAACAAAAATTAGGAATCTTTTGACTTAAAAAGGCACCTAGAACCTTGCACTAAATATTGAGGTGAAGGGTGGTAATTTTGCATGCACAATTATGATAGATAATGGGCGGTGATGCTCGATCATGTTCGATCACAAAGATAATGATGACCAAAATTTTGTGTGCTGCAAGGATATTACATGCAAATCCACATGAAATGTTTTTAGCACATGTGTTATTTGGCTCACAATAATTAAAACGAAATGGACAAGTTTTCATCCAAATGAAAACCAGTTACAATAGAATTCCATTATCTTATATACTCAAAAAAATGGCCCTTTTCCCACTTGAAAGTGGTCAAAACTTAAAAGTGCTACTTTATGGGTTAGATCCTACTACATAAAGAGGTAAAAAGCAAAGCTACAGTATCAAATTGCTACGATATGTTCTCTTGATGCTCAAGGACTCCTTGATCTTTAAAAATGGAGCCAAGATGGTACAACTAATTGTATGAAAGTACCAAAAGCAGGAAAATCTATCATATATTTCCTTTGTTTGGCCTAAACTTCAACCATTCTCCTCAAGTATTATTACTTGGATTCTTTGCCAACAAATCCAATAGTCATTCCTTCTAAATGTCCATTTGAAAATTTAGTGGGGACCTTGTACTGCATACTTTTTATCCAACAACCCCCTAGACTCTGTCCTCCTTAACAGCCATGTCGGTGGTCTCTTGGGTAGTTTAGAGTTTAAGTGTGTGTCCTTGTGTAGCCACATCATGTTTTTAGTGAGCAATAGCCAAATCTTGCATGAGATTACTCCATCAAGTGGATCTTGGTGTAATGGTACACGGTACCATGCTGAGATGCTTTTGATAAACTTCTAGCAAAATTAGTCCGCTAGCCAAATTGGGATTGATCTTCAAGAAGAGTTCACTATGGTATTCTCAAAAGCCTTTGAAGAAAGCTTCTTCAAAGGTAGATCACACAGCCAAAAGTTTCCATGAGTGTGTTGTGATCAAGAATTTGACTCCTATCATAAAAAGGGTTTTACCCCATGTCAAAATCCAATTTTTTTGAGGTGAGATGCATCATCTTTGTTGAAAGATGTGAGACAAACTTTTAACATTTCAAGAGTCTTGACAAACCATCAATGGGTAGCATCTAGTACTTTCCATATAATCTTCTACCAATATTGAATGGTGTCCAATATGTATTTGAATGTTGGAGGACCATCATTTGGAGGATTCATGGAAGCTAAAAAAATTAGTGAGTTCTTGCAAGCAGGTGATGATGCTCGCTTTATCTCATATTGTGAGGATGCTTAGGAGAATGCTCCCATCTTTTTTGAGCAAATGGGTGCTTGGCCAAATGCGTGCTTGGAAAGAAACTTCCATCACCATTCGCGGTTATCCTATTCAATGTGCTAGTGAAAAATATGTGATGTTTGTTTTGGCGTGAGCTAACAAGTTGAAATTAGGTTCAAAACCTAATTTTTCAATGATCTCAAAGATATTTTGTATGTGGATGAATCCAGGTAGTGGGAAAGGAGCCACAAGTTCCGACACCTTATGCTTTGGAATCTTCAACATGACTCTCTTATCTAGTGTATCATACTGAAACTCATTTGCTAATTATTGTAATATTGGTAACCTTTATTCTTGTGTAGATATTTCACTTCTATTTTTGAAGAACAAAGGTTTCTAAAGGGATATTCTTTTCTATTGATTCAGATGAAGGGTGGCCAACAAGTGGTGAATCACTATGTATAGGGAGATTCTCATCAAGAGGGTTCTCTAATCCTCGAATGGATATTCTCTTCTATTGATTGTGATGTAGGTTGTAAATGAGTGGTGAATCACTATGTATAGGGAGATTCTCATCAAGATGGTTTTTAGGTAGAGGGATAAAACGAGGACTATGATATGCAGGTGGAGTGGATTCTAATGTTGTTTCACTTGTGGCATGATTAGCCCCAATTCAAGAGTGCTTTCCTGATCCTCTATACTCTTATTGGATTTTTGAAGAATCATTTAAATAGTAAAATTGAGCTCTAGGGAGTAAAAATACAAAAACCCTAGATTGTAAGGGCACTTTTCAATCATTTTGAATGAAATATCATGCATGCTTCTTCTCGAGTCTCTCATTTCCATTGCCTTGTTCATTTCAAGCTTTAAAGGTGTCGTCGAGGTATTCCAACCCCATATCTAGGTAAGCTAAGTGTTTATTCATGCTTTTCTTAAGTGTTTTTTTGCCTTTTGGTGTATCTTTATGGGCTGATGTTCTTCAAGAGTCCATGCTTAAACCACAACTTTTTGAGACGCATCATCATACACTCAAATGAGGTAAACGTACTAGATTGAAAATTTATATTTGATCTAGAACCACTGGATGTGATGTTGCCTTGTGCTAGCATGTGTACAACAACTTTTGGCACCCTTGTCGGGGATGTGTTGTTGTTCAAGGTCTCCATGGAAGCTTGAAACTTGGGAGAGATGGTAAGATGAGGGGTTTTTTGCAATCTACATAATTATGCTTAGGTCTTTCTCTCTATTGTAGCAATAGAAGAGGTAGGTGGATTTTTTATTTAGGTGCATTCCATCATCTGCTCCATTGAGGGTTTGCAAAAGCATGCTAGTTTAGGGAAAAACTAGTTTACCAATCTTTTCTTTTTCAAAATCTCAAGATAAAAGAAGGAATTGAAATTTAGAGTATCATTCCATTGCTTGATCTCTGTTGCAACCTCATCCACAATACTCAATGGCATTCTATGTGTGTATGTGAGCATGAATAACATTTGTGCTACATTATGGACTTGGAGCATTGAATTCTTGGCCTCGAGACATAGAAGCAAGAGTGAGCATGTTGGTGAGATAGAAAGGACTCACGATTGTTGTGGCTTTAGAGAGTAGTGGTTTAATGGCTTGGAAGAGGTGACTGAAATGTATGAATGCTTTCTCTTGTATATGTCATTGAATAGGTGGTGTAGGAAATGAACCAAAACTCTGAGGATTGAAAGTGGGGTTGGATATTGTATTACACTTAGGGTATTCAAAGCTATCATAAGTAGGCAGAGAAGGAAATTTCGAAGTTATTGATTGCTTGCTTGCATTTGGGAAGACAAAAAGTAGACATCAAACATTAACCTGTATGCGAAAAGTGGCTATTTGCACTCATGTGTGTGTAAGTCTATGGAGCCATCACTTAGGGATAGGAGGCTGAAAAGATGCCTCTGTGAGTGGTCTCCTTTCATGGTTGCATTAAGTGATTGATAAAGGGATTATTATCCATCATCTATCCTACATGGTAGGGAAATCTTATGTGGGAAATACTAAGCAATTTCAAGATTTATATGCAAACTAAAGCTTCCAAGTAACTTATAAGATCAAGCACATTATGAAGAACTCAAAAGATCACTAGAAACATCAAATAGTCCAATCATGATTTCTCTATGTAGAACAGTTCTATTCATGAATTTTAGGGATTTTGAGTATCCTTTGATGCTTGGACACCCTATAGAGGCTTAGGGGAACGATTGTGAAGAGCTTTGCAACCTATTGGATGTATGACCTAGCAGAAACACACCTTCTATTACTCTAAGTGGGAAGAGCCATCATGGACAAGACTAAGGGTTTAAAGTCACAAAGGGGTGCATCAGCCATCAATAAGAAACCTATCACATTTGTACAATGAAAATCACTAAAATTCAAAGAAGAAGATATGTGTACTATCCACAATTTCTCTATGCACAAAAATCACTCCTTTACTAATTCGGGTTTTTGAGTTTCATGGGGGATTGATATCATATTGAGTGGATAAATCAGCCAAAAATGGGCTCATGACTCCACTATGGCTATGCCCTATCTAGAGCCATCATTGGTAGGAGATAGAGCATTTGGGACCTTATATTGGTGCCTTGTGTCAACAATGCAATTATAAAACATATTGCAAGAGGATTTCTACTCAAAAGATAGAAAAAAATCACACTAATCCTTCCCATTGTTGCTTTATATAGAGTAATCATCTAGGGGAAAAACACTAAATTGTATAGTTTGAAGTTCTATAACACCATCATAAATGGGTCGTGATAATACAAGAAGGCCAAATCCACCCCAAAGGCTAGAATATTTACTAAACATCTTACCATGATTGTCCTAGCTCACTACTAGTCAAAGCCATTACTGAAAGGATTCCAAGCGTTTTCTACCATCCATTGGATTCCTTACTCATCACCAAGGACTAAGATCATCATTGTAGTGATTTTCCCTCCATAAACTCATTGAAAACGACACAAAAGTTCATGCATGATTGATCTATCTAGAGCAATAATTAAAGGGATTGTTGTGAGATTTTGAGCCTAGAAGGGAGTGAAAATGGTGTTAGAAGCTTCACGAGCATAAAAGAATACATTTTCCCTCTACAAGGATCAAGATTTGTCTCAAAACTCCACAACGATAGCCTTGCCTTACATCGAGCCAAAGCCATTTTTAGTTGTTTATTGTCCATTTTAGATCTTCATTTGATTTTACAAATTAATTCCAAGACTTGAGAGTATGTTCTAATTGATTCTTAAGCATAATTTCACCTAGAAACACTTCATATCATGGTCACAATTCCTCTATGCAGAGGAATTAAGGACATACTAGACTCTAGAACATTGAGAGAGTATACCAATCATCCATAAGTGTACAAGAGCATTGTAAAAACAAAATTCAATTCAAAAATCCACCAAAAATAGATTAAAAAACTCATTCATTGTACAAAAGAGATGCAATTCATAAAGAGAAAAAAGAACAAAATCTATTTAAAAAATCCACCAAAAGGAGATAAGAAATCAACGTCTAAAATATTCCTAAGGATTTCTCTTAAGTATGAGCTAAGAGAGAACTTTTTTAGCATCATTAAATACTAGGAACCATATTCCAAGGGTATTGCACTTGAAATCCTAAAAAAAGCACCTTTGCTCCTACCCATGACTGCCTTGGAATTGATTTTACCTAGATTAATCATTTATGGTATTTAGGGCTTTTTGTGTTAAGGAAAAAGCCCATAAGAAATCAACGTCTAAAATATTCCTAAGGATTTCTCTTAAGTATGAGCTAAGAGAGAACTTTTTTAGCATCATTAAATACTAGGAACCATATTCCAAGGGTATTACACTTGAAATCCTCAAAAAAGCACCTTTGCTCCTACCCATGACTGCCTTGGAATTGATTTTACCTAGATTAATCATTTATGGTATTTAGGGCTTTTTGTGTTAAGGAAAAGCCCAAAAGTTGGGAGTGTTGCAAATCCATGACTTCCCTAATTCTAGGGTTTTGGGGAATCCTCTTTGGGAGACTAGTGTTAAGATTGAAAGGAAGTCATTCTAGACTTTGGCATCAGTCCTAAGAGTCATTATCAAACATATTGATTTCCACAAATAAAAGAAACCACACATAAATCATTCCACAATGTCCCTAGATATTGAGAGAAATTTTTGGAGGGAAACCCTAATTTTTGAATGTCCATATCACTTGGAAAGTGAATAGCCCTTGCAAAATTCATAGAAGATCTACAAAGCTGAAAATTTGACTAAAAACCTATCCATTGCTAGGTGAAAACCTTGACATGACATTGGACTTTATTGAAGCTTGAAAAGGTATCTAAAGATTATTTTGTTCATCTCTAGTGTCAAGATAGCAACAAGCAAGGGAATTTGACCATAGTGATTGATTCTTCGGTTTGATATATTTGTGTATTCATATGTCCATACAAAGGATATTTTTTGGTTCTTATTGCGTAAAATATAAAGGGATCTAACCTTCCATATGTCCTTGAAATTAATTGCAAGAAGATCCTCTTCTTCTTAAAATCTCATACGAGAAACATTTGGTAGAAGTCTCAAATCTTCTTTGGGAATTCAAATTATTTATCAAGCAAATAAAGAGGATTGTTTGTGCATAAGTGTGTGTGTGACCATAGTGTTCATTCAATCCAAATTCTTGTGGATCATACACGTATGTGCATTGCAGGATTCATCTTTACATTTTAATATCTTAAATGAAACTAGGTAGAAAGGGAATGGTTAATGCACAAAGTCCCAATAGTTAAGCATGAGATAAGAACATCAATATTAAATTTTTGAGTAGAGAGAGTGTGAGTTCATCTAACTTGATCCCTACATCTCTCTTTGATACCTTGAGTAAATCTGAGAGTGAAACAGAAGACATGTCACATTCCGTCAATATGGATGAGCTCTAGAAAGAGCTAGTATTCTTCTCCAAGGTGAAGGGTGGTTATGACACAACCTTAACCTATGAAATGGAAAATGGTAATGATGCTCACTTGCTTAAGGATCCATGGGGTTAGACCTTGGTAGAAATCAAGAGCTTTAATGCAAGGGTGATTCTGAGTCACCATCTTGTTGCAAAGCAATATGGTAATGCATACATGGATAACAAGGGATCTCTTTAAATACATCATGAACATCCTAATAAATTGGATGCGTTTGGGAACAAAGTCAATGAAGAACTACCAATAACCTCTAGTGGTGGTCATAGTGTATTAGTGGGTGTCCATCTAGAGTCACTAGGGGCTGATGACCAATAACAGATCTATGTGGCTAGAACTTTGTTCATGAACAATTTTTTGCTGGATAATAATACTATAAATCTATATCATCCATTGACATCAAGGAAGTTTTTTGGACCCTTTCACCCATAAGTGGGTTGGGAGCATCCTTCCTTAAGGTTTATGAACTTTATTCTTCTAAAGTTCCCACCATAGAAGTCTTGAAGGATCCAATGAAGTGGGAGTTTTGGGTCTTTTTCTTGGATATTCAAGACAATATATGTATCAAGGCCAACCCATTTTCATGAATGGTGTGCTTAGACCTCGTACAATCACTCCTAGGTTTCCCAATTCTCAAGTAAGAGTCCCTCAAAATAACTGGGATCCAAGATTCAATCAAGTAGGAAACATATCCCTAATCTACACATTCAAGGTGCAAGAAGACCTAATATGCATAGGCAATATCCTCCCTTGAGTACCTATCAGAACACCTAATTTGGGTAGGATTCTAAGACCTATGCAAGCATCCAATTCTATGAGAGATTTATATGTGAAATATGGAGATCCTCATGATCATATTATGGAATTCAAACAAATTCTCTATGCAAAGAAGGTTGAAATTTTTTCATTAAATATGAAGCCTTTGTTCTTACTCTCAAAGGGTCTGCTCTAGCATGGTCCCAACCTCTAAGGATTGCAAACTTGTGAATATACATTGATTGATTGATGAATTCATCAAAGATTTTGTTTTTTAACAAAGATTCATGGATGAGACCTCATCTCTAATTCATAGTTTCAAACAAACAGGTTTGGAGCTTGTAAGATTAGCCACAAGATGGTTCAAACAATATGTCTCTAAATGTCCACCTTAGGAACTACCATCAAAGGAAAAGATGGTTTCTTTGTTCATTGATGGCCTAACTAATCATGAAATGAGAAAGTGAGGGTTCGTAAAAAGACCATCTAGTGGAATAATGCATCAAATAGTATATTGATTTGGAAGAGAACTTAGAATAATCAAAGGAATCTCCAAAGAAAAGAAACACTGATGGTATCAATCACTCTATGCCACTCTAGCACAATGGAAGTATTACCATGGTGAAGATCCACCTTGTAAATTTCAATCTGTGGAGACTTGAGGATGTATGACTACTATGAGTGATATGAATGCACAAGTGCATGACTAAGAAGCTTGATGATATGCACATACATACAAGAACATGCACACACAAGGTAAGAACAAAGAGTAGCACAATGGAATCTTCTATTATCCAACTCAAGTTACAAAGAAGCTCTTACAATGCTCAAATCTCTAATAAGATAGTTCACGTGAACCTAAAAAATGAGATCTCTAGCCTTTTTATAGATTTTTGACTAGTTTTGGTCTGTTTCAAACCTAGTTTTAGGCCTAGTTAAAAAAATAAGTTCCTATGTTGTTTTGATGGCCCAAAAGGGCTCCAGAAATTATGAAATTCGGAACATAGGCTACTCTGATACTCCTCAAGCTCATGGACTCCTCAGATTGTACAAAATGGAGTTGTAATTACCAAAAATGAGTATTTACAATGAGGTGTAGTGATAAAGATCATTGTTTTGTGAGAATAGAGATTAAATATTTTGGAGGGCCTAATCTCTGCCTGATCTTTATTGACTTCCTTGTCTAGTGAGTATTGCCTTTGATCCTTGCCCTTATCTCTAGCCCTATTCTCTAAGAATCCTTTTTGTTGAAGATAAATGAACAAGCTCATTTCACTTGAGCTATGATTGGATAAATTTACCAAATGTAAAGGTAAAGGCGAATACAATTCTAAGGATGAAAAAACATCTAGTCAAAAGTAATGATGGTTCAAAGATACAATATCTACCTCGTAGTGAGCTGCATGTAGTGGGCAAACAAATGAAAGGAGTGAATTAAGAAGAAGGCACAAACTTCTTCAAATTCTCATTGGCCATAAAAGTGGAATGGGAGCATGTTATCAAGAAGGACAAAAAGAGACAATAGCCCCTAGTTTTCAAGAAGTTGCAACTCGATGTTTTTCTTCTTTCTCCTTCTATGCTTAATCAATTGAGAAATACTATTGTGTGTGTCTAAGACTACACTTGATGCATCCATGGTCAAGTTTTGGGAGTCTAATTGTAATCAGACTGAGATAATTTTGTGTAGGAACATTCATATGTGTAACAGGTGATGGGTGACTCTTGAAGCAGGTGCAATCTTGATGGTCAAAGATTTGATTAGATCTCAGTCTAGAATGTAATGTTTTGCACAAATAAGCATTCAAAATTTACGTTGGAAGGTACACAACATATTTCTAAAATCATTTGATCAAACGAGGTCTAGATTGTGAGAATCATGTCTTTAAAGTTGCATATGTGAAAGTCACTTGTAGAGAAAGCCTGTTTCAGACATAGGTTCACTTATTGAAGTAAATCTGACTTTTTGCCAATTCACTTTGAAGAAATTTCAATTGGAATAGTTGTGCAAGCATTAGGAGAGTGTTGTGTCAAAGTTTCATAGAAAACTTTAATCATTTCATAAGTCAATGAATGCGTTTTATGAAGCAGACGTTTTTGAGTAAAACCATAGTTCACAGAAGTATTGATTGTTCATAATTTGGTAAAGATTTCCAAATTGAAGGAGGTTTTGAGTTATAAGTGATATAGAGGTGTTCTAAATTCAAGTATAGCTTGTCTTTTGGAGATTAATAATCTCCATCAGTGGTATCAGAGCAGGTTTTATCAAAAGTGAAGGAAAGGAAGACCCCGACTGTTGCAGACATACAAAATTCAACATTTGAAGATTCAAAAGGACAAAGTGTGAAGGAAAAGCTAAAGGGAGACAGACGAGAGCAATCAAAAGGATCAAAAGGAGTAAATTTTGAAGCAAAGGTATATTCACTACTCATAAGGTTGAAGATTTGATAGTACAGGTGAAAAAAGAATAGGAGATAGTCTCCATATTGAGGAATTGGATAGAGAGAACTATCTAGCTTGGTCTATGAGGATGGAAGCTCATCTTATTGTTGGAACATCAAGTTTACACTATGCTTGAGGTGGATTTGATCTACATCAAAAACTATCGCTTGGATTACGACAAAAGAATATCCGTTGGAGAGTTCTTTTACCTATGCTCATTTATTGTATTTTTTGGAGAGATTTTTTATGGTTCATTTACCGTTGTAGAAGCCTTGAGCTTTACACATGTAAAAGTAGAAAAAGAGAGCCAAAATCCCACGAATTTGTGGTGGTTGAGTTGTAATCAATCAAGTAATCAATCACCTAAAAGTAGATCAAACTAGATCTTCACTTTTCCTAGATTGTAGGAAAGTGAATTGATTCCTTCCAACAACCATTCCCACTTTCATTTGAATTCAAAATCCACTTGTGGAAATCATGGAACACTCCTAGAGTCTATATAAAGACTTGAAATCACTTGTACAATACATGAAAGCAATATACATACACTTGTGACCATCATTGTCTTTCTCCTTCAATTTTCTGCATCATCTTCTTCGCCAATAGTAATCTTGGAGAGGTTGTTGCTCTCTCTCTCTAGAGCTCCAAATTTGATGAGCAATGGCTCATTAGAAAGATATTAGTGTCTAATTCCTGTAAACTTTCATAGAATTTGTTTTAGTATATTGGGAGAAATCTTAGTTTTTCTCTCTCGGGGTCAATCTCTACATATTCGTGAAAAATAGGAGGTACCACCATTGAGTGTCTGATTCATTCCGATAGCGTAGTTTTCTTATTCCTTATACTTTTATGCATTATATACACTCAGTCGTATGTGTATGAATCTGATAAAAGGATTTTTTCTAATTGTAATCATGTTGGTCACTATGAGCATTTGAAGTTCATTGTCTCTTCCATAGATAGTAAGTTTTTTGAGCTAGTCGACGTGCGAACCTATCTGTTTTGTATCGAATCGTTCTCCTTGATGCTCCAAAGTACATAGTGCATTTCTTTGCACTTATCGCATGCAGATAAGGTCTATTTGAGTCTCCATAAGCTCAAGGGCTGGTCTTGTGCCGGTTGGCTGGACCAAACTTTCTCGCTTCGAAATGCACTTTTCTACCTTCTACAAGCTTCAGTAGTATTAGAGCTAGATCAAGATGGCTGACGGCTTTCCCTCAATGATTGAGAAGCTTGATCGACACAACTATGCGGCTTGGAAAATCAGAATGGAGGCCTATTTGCAAGGTAGAAATCTTTATGGAATTGTAGCAGGTGATGAAGCTATGCATATTCTCCAAGATCCAAAGGAGGACCTACACAAGAGGAGATAGATAAGCTCACACATTGGTGGGCAAGGGATGCTCAATCAAGGTCGTACATACTAAAATATACCCATGACTTTCTATTACCACATATTAGAGGGTGCAAGACATCTCAAGAGACTTGGGATGCCCTCGAGACTTTCTTTCTTGCTAGTACCAAAGCAAGAAAGAATCATCTTTGGAATGAGTTCAACCAATTGAAAACAAACCATCACAGAGTTTGTTACCAAGCTCAAGGAGGTTGTGGATCAGTTAGCATCCATTGGAGAGTTGATTGAAGAAGAGACTATCATGAGGCAAATTCTCAACGGCATTTGAAGTGATAAGCAATGGCAATCCTTTACAACGGCGTATGATCTCATCATGGATGTGGAGACTCCAGACTTCAACACTTTCTTAGACAACTCTTCAATCAAGAGGCCAAAAACAGCATAAGGAAGGTAAATCCTATCATGGTAATTCAACTAGTGCTCTATATGCAGATAAGAAGGATAAGAAGCAGAAAGGCAAGAAGAAGGAAGAAGATGAAGAAGAGATTTCCCAAACCAACTTTGCAAGCAAAAGCAAATGGAAAGGGAAGAAGAAAGGAGCAAAGCAAGACAAATCCAAAGGTCAGAATGTTCAACCTTGTGCGATCTATGATAAGACCAACCACACGACTCAGAATTGTTGGTTCAATGGGAAGACCCAAAAAGGAAGTGGAAGAGGTGGATATCGCAGCAATAGAGGCAAAGCTGGACACAACATCAACAATAACAATAGAGGCTATAATAGAAGGAACCACAACAATTATTCAAAAGATCAACCACATGAAGACTCATTGATTCTCATGAATCTAAGCCACAAAGAAGGTAAAGAAGATGATCATTTGTTCTACATAGATTTAGGATGTTTGAATCATGTTACAGGCAACATTGCTCTTCTATCTGATTTGGAAAGTCCAAAGCATAGACATGAAATGCAAAGAGGGGATGACACAAAACACAATGTGGAGAAGATTGGTAATGTCAAAGCTTCCAATGGAAGGCAAACATTCTGAGTAAGGTTCTCTATGTACCCACTATCACTAAAAACCTAATAAGTGTAAGCCAAATAGTCGAAAAAGGCTTGCAAGGTAGGTTCACCCAACATGAAGCTTTTGTGGAAGATCCATGTCAAGGCTTCAAGAAGATAGCCAGAGGTGAGAAGCATGGTAGGCTCTTTACTTTTGAAGTAGGAGAAACTAGGAACGTAGCTCTATTCACTGTTGGGTCCCAAACCCTAAGTGAGATTGAAGTGTGGCATAAGAGACTAGCTCATGTGAATAAGAACCTTGAAGGATATATGTAGGGATCAAAGTGCTCTAGGATTGCCGAATATCAAAGCAACACATGATCAACAGTCGTGATGCATGTCAGATTGGGAAGGCACAAAGACAACCATTCAACCATAAAGGCTACATCCACAACAACTTATTGGACTCAGTACATACAGATGTATGGGGACCAAGTCAAGAACTTTCATTGGCAGGATCAAGGTATTATGTCTCATTTATTGACGACCATAGTAGATGGATTGTTCTATAATTTATCAAGAGTAAGTATGAAGTGTTTGATTACTTCAAAAAGTATCTAGCACATGTGGAGAATCATACAGGTAGATCACTAAAGAAGCTTACATCTGATGGAGGGGGAGAATAATTCTCCAAAGAGTTTGATGAGTTCTTGTAGGGCAAAGGTATCAAAAAGGAAGTGACTACCAGGTACTCTCCTCAACCGAATGGAATCCATAAGAGGAGAAACAAGACATTGGTTGGATCATCCAGAATAATGCTTGAAGAGAAGAGGTCGCCACATTATCTATGGGTAGAGGCTATTTCATGTTGGAGTTAGACGTCTGTGAAAACACGCAAATAGCACAAGGAAGAAGAAGAAGCATGGATCACAACACACAATACTGAATGTATTACCACTAGAATGTACAAAGATAAGTAGCCTATTAGGGCAATAGGCGTATATACAAGCCGGGGGAAAAACACATCCTAAAGAGGGAAAAAATTGCCCCAACGGTCCTAGAGTGTTCACACACATCACTACCTAAATATATCAACAAATCCCCCCTGAGAGTGATGCAGTGAACAAGGAGCTGGAACTCATGTATAAGGAAGTGCCAAGCTATGTGGAAATCACTCCACAAAAGGAAGTAAGCCCAAAGCTTTGCGGTCTCCATGAGTGACCTGTTCTTCCATTCAACAACTGCATTCTGTTGAGGTGTATACGACACTGTACACTAGTGTTTTATCCCACGTTTAGCCAAAAATGCATTAAATTTAGAAGACATATATTCCCCCCCTCGATCAAAACAAAGGTTGCCCGTTTTACATGCTAATAGATTTTCAGTCAGAACCAAAAACTGTTTGAAGCACATAAACACTTCTGACTTTGCTTTCAATGGATATACCCATGCATGCCTGGAAAATTCATCAATGAAAGTCACGAACTAGAGATAATTTCCAAAAGAGGGTATCCGCATAGGACCACAAACATCGCTATGAACATGCCCCAATTTTTTAGTAGCTTGAACTAAACCATCTGTTGGAAAAGAGGAATGCTGCATTTTGCCCAAAATAGAGCCTTCACATACATGTGTACAAGGTGCCTCAAGTTTGGGCAAAGAGAACACCATTTTAGATTTCTGTTTCTGTAGGCATAGCAAACTAGCAAAGTTCAGATGACCAAAGTGTGCATGCCAAAGGTTTGCATCTGAAATAGCCTGAGAATCATGTACTACACATGCCAAATCATTCATCTATTTTTCATAGTCTATTAGCTTATACAGCCCACAACATAAAATGCCAGATGCAATAATAACATTGCCATTTGATAGATCATGAACTAGATCGACAAAACTATGCGGCTTGGCAAATCAGAAGGGAGGCCTATTTTAAAGGTAGAAATCTTTATGGAATTGTAGTAGGTGATGAAGCTATGCCCATTCCAAGATCCAAAGGAGGACCTACACAAGAGGAGAGAGATAAGCTCACACTTTGGTGGGCAAGGGATGCTCAAGCAAGGTCGAACATACTAAACTCTATCTCTGACTTTCTATTACCACATATTAGAGGGTGCAAGACATCTCAACAGACTTGGGATGCCCTCGAGACTTTCTTTTTTGCTAGTACCAAAGCAAGAAAGAATCATGTTTGGAACGAGTTCAACCAAATGAAGAAGACACCTAAACAAACCATCATAGGGTTTGTTACCAAGGTCAAGGAGGTTGCCGATTAGTTAGCATCCACTGAAGATCTAATAGAGGCTATCATGAGGCAAATTCTCAATGGGATTCAAAGTGATAAGCAATGGAAATCCTTCACGATGGCTTACGATCTCATCATGGATGTGCAAACTCCAAAATTCAACATCTTTCTTGGACAACTCTTCAATCAATAGGCCAACAATAGCATAAAAGAAAGTAACTCCTATCATAGTAATTCAACTAGTTCTCTATATGCAGATAAGAAGGATAAGAAGCAAAAAGGCAAGAAGAAGGAAGAAGATGAATCAGAGACTTCCCAAGACAACTTCGCAAGCAAAAGCAAGTGGAAAGGGAACAAGAAAGGACCAAATCAAGACAAAGCCAAAGGTCATAATGTTCAACCTTGTGCCATCTGTGATAAGACCAACCACACCACTGAGAATTGTTGGTTCAATGGAAAGACCCAGAAAGGAAGTGGAAGAGGTGGATATGGCAGCAATAGAGGCACAGGTGGGCACAACTTCAACAATAACAATAGAGGCTATAATAGAAGGGACTACAATAATTATTCAGAAGATCAACCACATGAAGACTCATTGATTTTCATGCATCTAAGCCACAAAGAAGGTAAAGAAGATGATCATTTGTTCTACATAGATTCAGGATGTTCGAATCATGTTGAAGGAAACATTGCTCTTGTATCTAATTTGGAAAGTCCAAAGCATAGACATGAAGTGCAAACAGGGGATGACACAAAGCACAATGTGGAGAAGATTTGTAATGTCAAAGCTTCAAATGGCACGATAAACGTTCTAAGTAAGTTTCTCTATGTACCCACTGTCACTAAAAACCTAATAACTATAGGCCAAATAGTTGAAAAAGGCTTGCAAGTTAGGTTCACCCAACATGGAGCTTTTGTCAAAGATCCATGTCAAGGCTTCAAGAAGATAGCCAGAGGTGAGAAGCATGGTAGGCTCTTTACTTTTGAAGTAGAAGAAACAAGAACATAGCTCTATTCAACTTTGGGTCTCAAACCTTAAGTGATCTTGTACTGTGGCATAAGAGACTTGCTCATGTGAATGAAAGAAGCTTGAAGGATATATGCAAGGATCAAAGTGTTCTAGGACTGTGGAACATATCAAAGCAACACATGATCAACATGTGTGATGCATGTCAGATTGGGAAGATACAAAGACAACCATTCAACCACAAAGGCTACATCCACAACAACTTATTGGACTTAGTACATACAAATGCATAGGGACCAAGTCAAGAACCTTCATTGCCAGGATCAACGCATTATGTCTCATTTATTGACGAGCATAGTAGATGGACTCTTCTATACTTTATCAAGAGTAAGAATGAAGTGTCTGATTGCTTCAAAAAGTATCTAGCACATGTGGAGAATCACACAGGTGGATCACTAAAGAAGCTTAGATCTGATGGAGGGGGAGAATACTTCTCCAAAGAGTTCAATGAGTTCTTGCAGGATAAAGGTATCAAAAGGGAAGTGACTACTAGGTACTCTTCTCAACTAAATGGAATTGCTAAGAGGAGAAACCAGACATTGGTTGGATCAGCCCGAACTCTCCTTGAAGAGAAGAAGTTTCCACATTATCTATGGGTAGTGGCTATTTCAACTACTGTGTACCTTGTTAATAGACTACCATCTAAATCACTTCAAGGTATGACTCCTTATGAAGCATGGCATGGAAGAAAACCTAGTCTTGGACATTGCAAGGTGTTTGGTTGTTTAGCTTATGTTCATGTACCATAACAAGTAAGAGGTAAGATAGATGAAAGGGCAACAAAGGCAGTGTTTATTGGATATGATTCAACTTAGATGGGTTCTAGGTTCTATAATCCTTCAACCTAGCAATTCACTACAAGTAAAGATGTTTTGTTTGAAGAATAGAGGTCTTGGTATGATGAAGACACACAAAAGGTAACTCTACCATACGATCTTGATTCTAATTCTCATCAATTAGGAAGCAAGCATGATACACAGGTCAACAACCCAAGAAGTGATACACATGATGACCATGATGAATGGGAAAAGAATTACAAGCTATGGAAGTCAAGAGGCAAGGCAAAGATGCAAGAGGTTGGAGAATGCTCCAAACAAGCACATAGAAGATTAGCAAGAGAGAAAAAACAACCAGAAAGGTATGGATATGATCCCACATTTGTTACGAAGCATTCAATCTAGTTGGCAAACGAATCTATTTGAGAGGAACCCTCAACCTATGAAGAGGAAAAGGGAAACCCTAATTGGGGGCCATGAAAGAAGAAATAGATGCATTGAAGGGCATGGAAACTTCGGATTTGGTTCCAATGTCACTAAATCAAAAGGTAATTGATTGCAGATGGGTATATAAAGCTAAAAGAAATTCAGATGGATCAATTTGGAGGTACAAGGCAAAATTAGTTGCCAAAGGATGCTCACAAACTCATGGTATAGACTATGAGGAAACATTCTCACCAGTCGCAAAGATGACTACAATCAGGACATTGATAAGTGTAGCTACTACAAGGAATTGGAGACTCCTCCAACTTGATGTGAAAAATGCATCCTTAAATGGTTGGATAAGTGAAGAGGTATACATGTTAGAAGCACGAGGTTTCGAAAATCCTAATCATGCATCTTATGTTTGCAGACTTAAGAAATCATTGCATGGATTGAAACAAGCTCCTAGAGCTTGGAATTACAGGGTGGTTACATATCTTCAAGATCAAGGGTTCAAAGCTAGCAACTCAGATCCTTCTCTATTCATCAAAAGGGATCATGATGAGGTTATCTATGTATGTGTATATGTAGATGATATTATTATGTCAGGTGATGATCTAAATGGCATTCAAAGGATCGAGAGACACATGCAAGAGGAGTTCAAAATCAGTGACCTAGGTGAGCTCACATATTTCCTAGGTATGCAGGTGATATACATAGATGAAGGAATGTATTTGACTCATAGAGGATATATCCAAGATCTATTTCTCAAGTTCAAAAACGAGAACACTAATCGTGCACATACACCTTTGGAGATGATTCATAAACTTAGTGTTTATGAAGGTGAGAAAATTGAAGACATTAAAGAGTATCAAAGGTTGGTAGGTAGCTTGATATATGCTACTCATACAAGGGCAGACATCTCATATACTGTGGGAGTGCTTAGTCGATTCATGCACTCTCCAAGAAGACCACACATGGATGCAGCTAAGAGAGTACTTAAGTATCTCAAAGGTACAATCAATGAAGGTATATTCTATCCTTACTCTTCAGATTTGGATATCAAAATCTATTGAGATGCAAATTGGGCAGGAGCTACGGATGATAGAAGAAGTACTTCTGGTTACTTAGCATTTGCAGGTTCGAAGCTAGTTTCATGGAGTTCCAAGAAGAAACCTACAGTTGCTTTATCCTCAACTAAAGCAGAGTACAGAGGTTTGACCATAGCAACTCAAGAGGTAATATGGTTAAAGACATTGTATACAGATTTGGGACTTGTGAATTCTTAACCTCACATACGAGATAATGTAAGTTCCATGCATCTAGCGGCAAACCCTATTTTCCATGCAAGAACCAAACACATAGAGGTTCATTACCACTTCCTCAGGGAGAAGCTCATGGCAAAGGAGATTGACATTTCTTTTGTTCGAACTGAAAAGCAAGTAGCAGATATGATGACGAAGGCGCTTGATGGAATAAAGCTTTGTAGATTCAAAGCTATGGCAGGTATTCAACCTATCAAAGAATGAACACTCAAGCATACTTTAGCTTGAGGGGGAGTTGTTGGAACATGAATCTTACAGTATTCTTGAGGCGGATTTGATCTACATCACAAAGTATCGCTTGGATTATGGCAAAAGAATATCCGTTGGAGAGTTCTTTTACCTATGCTCATTTATTGTATTTTTTGAGAGATTTTTGATGGTTCATTTATAGTTCTAAAAGCCTTGAACTTTACACCTGTAAAAGTACAAAAAGAGAAAAGTAGATCAAACTAAATCTTCAATTTTCCTAGATTATAGGAAAGTGAATTGATTCCCTCCAATAACCATTCCCACTTTCATTTGAATTCAAAATCCATTTTTAGAACTTTTCGAGCACTTCTAGAGTCTATAAAAAGACTTGAAATCACTTGTACAATACATGGAAGCAATATACATACATGTAACCATCATTGTCTTGCTCCTTCAATTTTCTACATCATCTTCTTCGCCAATAGTAATCTTGCAAAGGCTACTGCTCTCTCTGTAGAGATCCAAACTTTGATATGACATGGCTCATTGAAAGGTATTAGTGTGTACTTTATGACTCTAATTTTTCATAGGATTTGGTTTAATAGATTGGGAGAAATCTCAGTCTTTCTGTCTCGGGGTCAATCTGTGCGTATTCCTATAGCATATTTTGCTTATTCCTTATACTTTTGTGCATTATATACAGTCACCCTATGTGTATTACTCTCATAAAAGGATTTCTTCTAATTGTAATCACGCTGGTTGCTATGGGCATTTGGAGTTCATTGTCTCTTCCATAGATATTAAGTTTTTTGAGGTAGTTGACGTGCGAACCTATCTGTTTTGTATCGACTCCTTCTCCTTTATGTTCCAAAGTACGTAGTGCGTTTCTTTGCACTTATCGCATGTCTATAAGGTCTATTTGAGTCTCCATAAGCTCAAGGGCTGGTCTTGTGCCAGTTGGCTGGACCAAACTTCATTGCTTTGAAACACACTTTTCTACCTCCTACAAGCTTCTCCAAGTTCTTTCAGTGGTATTAGAGCTAGATTAAGATGGGTCATGGCTTTCCCTCAATGATCGAGAAGCTTGATCAACACAATTATGCAGCTTGGAAAATCAAAACGGAGGCCTATTTTCAAGGTAGAAGTCTTTATGGAATAGTAGTAGGTGATGAAGCTATGCCCATTCCAAGATCAAAAGGAGGACCTACACAAGAGGAGATAGATAAGCTCACACTTTGGTATGCAAGGGATGCTCAAGCAAGGGTGACATACTAAACTCTATCTCTGACTTTTTATTTCCACATATTAGAGGATGCTAGACATCTCAAGAGACTTGGGATGCCCTCGAGACTTTCTTTTCTGCTAGTACTAAAGCAAAAAAGAATCATCTTTGGAATGAGTTCAACCAAATGAAGAAGACACCTAAACAAACAATCACAGATTTTTTTACCAAGGTCAACGAGGTTGCGGATCAATTAGCATCCATTGGAGAGCGGATTGAAGAAGAGGCTATCATGAGGCAAATTCTCAATGGGATTCAAAGTGATAAACAATGGCAATCCTTCAAGACGGCTTACGATCTCATCATGGATGTGCAAACTCCAAACTTCAACATCTTTCTTGGACAAATCTTCAATCAAGAGGCCAACAATAGCATGAAGGAAGGTAAATTCTATCATGGTAATTCAACTAGTGCTTTATATGTAGATAAGAAGGATAAAAAGCAGAAAGGCAAGAAGAAGGAAGAAGATGAAGAAGAGACTTCCCAAGCCAACTTCGTAAGCAAAAGCAAGTGGAAAGGGAAGAAGAAAGGACCAAAGCAAGACAAAGCCAAGTGTCAGAATGTTCGACCTTGTGCCATCTGCGTCAATGGGAAGACCCAGAAAGGAAGTGGAAGAGGTGGATATGGCAGCAATAGAGGCAGAGGTGGACACAACTTCAATAATAACAATAGAGGCTATAATAGAAGGGACTACAACAATTATTCAGAAGATCAACCACATGAAAACTCACTGCTTCTCATTGTTGGAAGCAATGCCAAAATTATCCAACAATGTCTAGATTATCCAACACTTTGAGCCAACAAACATATATTGTTTTCTTAATAGTATTCTCACAAAGGAATCGACGGGCGGAATATACATATAGTATACTATTCCACGTTGGATAGAACACAATGCTCTCTCCTAGCCCACACGAGTTCGATTCCCAATATCTTCAAATCATGAAATTCAAGATCTTGCTGTTTTTGCTTTATTAAAAGTACACGGACAGCGGGATAAAATGCGAACGTGTAGGAGTTTTCAGATTTGATTCGCGATAGCTTTTTTATTAAATCGTAGCTTTTATGATTGAAGAGTTTTTCATTAGGTACTATATAATGAAGGCCTTGGTTCATTGTAAAAACACTCACTCAAGCTCTCAAGGAGATCAAGGAGGAAGAGTCTCCCACTCTTGAGGAGGTGAAGATTTTGGTGAAGGAGAGGCTACTCTCATCGGAGCAAGAAGTGTTCAACAAGGTGGTGGTAACTATCTTTTATGAGTTAACCTTGTGGTTGATTTACAATTTTGTAACACTATTTTGTGAGAATAAGGTTAGCTTCATTGCTTCGTTCACTTCACACACTTAGATTATTTCGACATAATCTAAATTTTGTATCATCATCTTCTTGGATATTCTTCCATTAGTGAGTGCACCACTTTATATGGTTGAGTAGTACTCCCATGTTGTAATTTGAACATCTACTTTTTAGTGAGTAAGCATCCAGCTTATGTTCCCTAATCTTGTCTCAAGATCTCTATCTTTCTCTATCTCACATATCATCTTGGTCAATTAAGTTGTATATGCTCAAAAAGTTTTAGTGTGGAACGGTCCTGGGGCCCCAAACTCCAACACTTGGTATCAGAGCTACATAATTGACATACACACTTAGTTAAGATGAGTGAGATTAGAATTGAGATTGAAGACAAGTTGGATGGATCTTCTAATTATCCCATGTGGAGTTCATGATGATGAATATTTTAGTGACAAAGGATTTATGGAATATCGTCAATGGATCCTTAACAAGACCAAGACGAGAAGTTGAAGAAGAGGATACAAAAACTTCAAGAGGTGTTGGAATTACTATTACAGAACCAATTGAAGAAAAGGTAACCACTTCGACATCCAGGGTCACTGCTAGGTCTTTACCTAGAGTTCCTCCTACTGAAGATCAGGCAAGATGGGATGCTAGCACTTTCATTCATAGCAATGAGTGTCAAAAAGAATATTCTACCACAGATCAGATCTTGCAGAAGTTCTAGTCAAGCTTGGTTGAAGCTTGAGAATCTTTTTCAGAGTAGAAATATTGCCAGGAAAGCTCACTTGAGAAGACAACTAGCAAATACAAGGATGAACGCTGGTGAGTCAATTCAAACCCACATTACGAGACTCATTGACTTGAGAGATCAACTTCTAAATATAGGAGTTGAGATATCTGATGAAGAAATGGTAAATATGCTGATTAATTCACTTCCTATCTCATATCCATCTTTCATAACCACTCTTACCGTTACTACAAGAGATAGAGAGGTTACATTTGAAGAGTTAGAGTTCTTGTTGCTTCAAGATGAAGACCAATTAAAGGGAATGGAAGAGAATGAAGAAGCACTTTTATCTTCATCAAAGGGTAAAAAGAAGAAGAAGGATAAGAAGGAAAGTAGGTCCCTCTCACCTTCTACTTCAGATTCTATATCTACGACATCTAAAGAGAAATCTTCTAAGAAGAAGGAAGTAATATGTTTTTACTGTAAGAAACCTGGATATTTTAAGTCAGCATGTTATAAAAGGATTGCAGCAAAAAAGAAAAAGGCATCAGGTAATGTTGCAGAAGATGATAAAAAAGGGAAATCTCAAGGTGATTCTTATGCCTGTATCACCATTGAGGAAGTAGCTTTTGATCAGGCAGCTTTACAAGTTCTTTCAGCAAGTCCTTAGATATTTGATTCAGGTGCTACTAAGCATATGACAGGTTGTAGAGACATATTCACTTCTCTTTCCTATTCTTCAGGTAGAAGAGTTACTATTGTAGATGGCAATGATTTGGATGTTGTGGGAATAGGTATTGTAGCCCTAAAGTCAAGAGAAGGTGGTAATTTTCAGATTTTAGATGTCCTTTATGTACCTGAAATGAAGAAGAATCTGCTATCTATATCTGCATTTTTAAGTGATGGTTTTAAAGTTGTATTTGAGAGAGATCTTTGTAAGATCTTATCGCATAAAGAGGACAATTGTCTTTTACAAGGTGAGCATAGAGGAGGGATCTTTGTTTTGTCAAAAATCAGTTAGGCATATGCAGTCAAACCTTCATCACCGGTGGAAGATATGAAGCTATGGCATGAAAAATTTGGACATATTAGTTTTGGAGCTCTCAAGAGTATCAAAGAAAGAGGCATGGTTGAGAGTATACCCTCATTCAAGCTACCAGATGATTCAGATATATGTAAAGGTTGTCTTGAAGGTAAGA
Organism: Ceratopteris richardii; assembly: GCA_020310875.1. Classification (NCBI taxonomy): domain Eukaryota; kingdom Viridiplantae; phylum Streptophyta; class Polypodiopsida; order Polypodiales; family Pteridaceae; genus Ceratopteris; species Ceratopteris richardii. The sequence goes on from CM035411.1 coordinate 112,809,111, forward strand.
TGCATAAACTACCTTTCAAGAAACATGGACATATTACAACTACTAGGAAATTGTAGATTATTCATTCAGATGTGAATGGGCCTATGAGAGTAGACTCTATTCATGGCTTCAAGTATTTTTTTATATTCGTTGATGATTTTATGAGATACTCATGGATCTATGGTCTTAAGTTGAAGTCAGAAGTCTTTCCTATGTTCAAGAAGTTTGTAGATATGGTTGAAAATGAAATTCAGGAAACTATCTAGATTCTCAGAAGTGATAGAGGTGGAGAATACTTGTCAAATGAGTTCCAGACATTTCTTGATGAGAAAGGTATTACTCAACACTTTACTATTGCTTATACGCCTCAGCAGAATGGTGTTGCAGAAAGAAAGAATAGAGTACTTATTGAGAAAGAATCATGTTTGGAACGAGTTCAACCTAATGAAGAAGACAACTAAACAAACCATCACAGAGTTTGTTACCAAGGTCAAGGAGGTTGCGGATCAGTTAGCATCCACTGAAGATCTGATTGAAGAAGAGGCTATCATGAGGAAAATTGTCAATGGGATTCAAAGTGATAAGCAATGGAAATCCTTCACGACAACTTTTGATCTCATCATGGATGTGCAAACTCCAGAATTCAACATCTTTCGTAGAAAACGCTTCAATCAAGAGGCCAACAATAGCATAAAGCAAGGTAACTCTTATCATGGTAATTCAACTAGTGCTCTATATGCAGATAAGAAGGATAAGAATCAGAAAGGCAAGAAGAAGGAAGTAGATGAAGAAGAGAATTCCCAAGCCAACTTTGCAAGCAAAAGCAAGTGGAAAGGGAAGAACAAAGGACCAAAGCAAGAAAAAGCCAAAGGTCAGAATGTTCAACCTTCTTCCATCTGCGATACGACCAACCACACCACTCACAAAAATCTCATAAGTGTTGCTCAGATTGTTGAGAAAGGATTGCAGGTCAGATCACAAAGAATGGAGCATTTGTTAAGAATCTACAATTTCACAATAACAATAGAGGCTATAATAGAAGGGACTACAACAATTATTCAGAAGATCAACTACATGAAGACTCATTGCTTCTCATGAATCTAAACCACAAAGAAGGTAAAGAAGATGATCATTAGTTGTACATAGATTCATGACGTTTGAATCATGTTGCAACAACATTGCTCTTCTATTTGATTTGGAAAGTCCAAAGCATAGACATGAAGTGCATAACGAGATGAAACAAAGCACAATGTGGAGAAGATTGGTAATGTCAAAGCTTCCAATGGTAGGACAAACATTCTAAGTAAGGATCTCTATGTACCCACTATCACTAAAATCCTAATAAGTGTAGGCCAAATATTGAAAAAGGCTTGCAAGTTAGGTTTGCCCAACATGGAACTTTTGTGGAAGATCCATGCCAAGGCTTCAAGAAGATAGACAGAGGTGAGAAGCATGATATGCTCTTTAGTTTTGAAGTAGGAGAAACCACACACATAGCTCTATTCAACTTTGGGTCTCAGACCATAATTGAGCTTGAAGTGTGGCATAGTAGACTTGCTCATGTGAATGAAAGAACCTTGACGGATATATGCAGGGATCAAAGTGTTCTAGGAATACCGAACATATCAAAGCAAGACATGATCAGCAAGTGTGATGCATGTTAGACTAGGAAGGCAGAAAGACAACCATTCAACCACAAAGACTACATCCACAACAACTTATTGGACTTAGTACAAACAGATGTATGGGGGCCAACTCAAGAACCTTCATTGGCAGGATCAAGGTATTATGCCTCATTTATTGACGACCATAGTAGATGGATTTTTCTATACTTTATGAAGAGTAAGAATGAAGTGTTTGATTGCTTCAAAAAGTATCTAGCACATGTGGAGAATCATATAGGTAGATTACTAAAGAAGCTTAGATCTGATGGAGGTGGAGAATACTTCTCCAAAGACTTTGATGAGTTCTTGTAGGATAAAGGTATCAAAAGGGAAGTGACTACTAGATACTCTCTTCAACAGAATGGAATCGCTGAGAGGAGAAACAAGACATTGGTTAGATCAGCCAAAACAATGCTTGAAGAGAAGAAGTTGCCACATTATCTATGGGGAGAGGCTATTTCAACTGTTGTGTACTGTAGCTCAGTGATGAGTAGCACCTCCTTTAATGTCAATCTGGGAAGACGTGAGGATGGTATGAAGACCTCGAGCAAGTGGAGGCACAAGTGCGTGAGTGAGAAGCACACAAACATGCACACACATACACACACACGCGCACACACGGCAAGACAAAGAGTGAGAAGCAATGGAGTTCTTAGATTACTTTCAAAAAGCTCTTACAAGTTCATTTCAATTACAAGCTCTCCCCAAAAATGAGCTGCTCTGGCTCCTTTTATAGTTTTTGACTAGCTTTGGCCCTGTCCAGACCTAGTGTCCGACCTAGTTAAAAATTAGGTTCCAGGGCTCTTTTGAGGGCTCAAACGAGATCTAAAAAATATGAAAATTGATATGTAGGCACTTCTAAGGCTCCTCAAGCTCAAGGACTCCTTGGCTTGCACAAAATGGAGCTACAAAAATACGAAATGGTATTTACAATGGTTTTTAGTGATTAAAATCACTATTTGTGTAAGGATTTTCTCTGTTGATTTGTCGTACACATCTTTGAGCTCCCTACTTGCTCTTTCTTCTTGTGTGCTCCACTCCTTGATGTCTGAAAAATTTAGATGGCCTACTTGCCAAATAGTCGTTGACTGCTCTGTCTGCTTGTACTTTCTCTTCTCTCTGACTCCCTTCTTAAGCTTCCTTGCCTAGTGAGTCCTTCAGTTCCAACACCCCCCCCTCTCTCGCGTCTGTCGTCCCTGACAGACCCTTGTTGGGTGGTTTGTTGGATGTAGTACTCGACGACATCTTGTGCTAAGTGGTGTTCTGTAATGCGCAACCCTTTGGCCAAGTCCGTGAGTAGAGCATCCCAATCTACCGGCCCGGGAACCTCTGGATGTGGTATACGTAACTTTTCTCAATGGAGAGCTTGTTCCACTGCAAACAACTGCAATAAATGTGATGGTCTGGGAATGAATATCTCTGAGTGATATTCCCAGAATCCCGTGACAAACATTTCTTCAAACGTCTGATTGAAGCAGGCTGGTAGATACTTGATGCGCGCGTGCCATGCATATACAACATTGATAGATGGTGTTGCACTCATGTCGTAGACGAGGTCTTGATTTCCTTCATTAAATCCAAGGGCTGACAGATGAGGTTCCTTGACATTTTTGAAAGTCTTGAATGTGACCAACATGAGCTCAAAAATTTTCAAGCACATTTGGGCCATGACGTCAGGCACATTTTTAAACCTGACCCCCCAATGTCGAATCGTCGAGATCATGTATCCTATGGTAGGTTGGCCTTTGGGTGGTGCTAAGTAAACATAATTGAGCCATTTCTCACATCCTTTGTTTGTCAGCACCGTTTTTGTGTATTCCGGCCATGACCTTCTTCGAAACACAGGGCAGTAGCATGGGTTGTATTTGATGTACAAAGGCATGTTATTCCATGTTCTGACCATTTCTGGGTAGGTTTCCAGTAGACGAATCCTCCACATCGGTTGATGAATATTGCCCTGCTTGGCACTCGCTGGGATGTCTTCCGGTGCGAATTGTGTGGCGGAGGTTGGTTCCTTTGAGGTATGTTGCTTTATTTTGGCATTGTAGTCCGCCATTAAGACACAGAAGGGAACATACAAATCGTCGGATGTGCCGATCCACCTATGATGGGAGAGATTCCTAAAGTAATCCGATTTTATGACTACTTCTTCCAAGCGTGACATAGATGCTATCTGAACTGCCACTCTATCATCATGGGTTGTGGCCACTTTCTCTAACCTCTGCATCCATTCCGGAGCCTCTATTTCAATGGTGTCCATGCCCTCGTCTGTTTGCTTGCCCCCTGGTGCAGGCATGGGAACATATGGGTCTTCGAAAGTTTCCTCTATCTCGATTGGCACTAGATCTTCAGGCTCGTGCTCGACAAGGGGAGAGGGCTGACGTTTGTATTGCATGACTTTGCTACGTAATTCTTCGAGTTCTGCCCTGAGTTTTGTGACTTCTTCAGATGTGTCGTATGTGGCTGTGGCTTTGCTTGGTGACTCCTGCTGAGTTGCCAGTTGCTTAAGTAGATCGTCCCTTTCTCGTTCTAACGATGCATGGGCCTCCAGGAGGTCGGCATGGGTTTCTAACACAGTTTTCATATTCTCCGAGGGAATGGCCTTGAATTTTTCTGGGTCGATTTCCTGCGGGGAACCCTCCATGGCTGCTTCCAAGTTCTCTTCATTCTGTTTCTGCAGCCGTTTATTCTCTTCGAGAGCTGTAGACATGTGTTTTCGTAGGAGGGCCAAGTTGCGTCTAAGTTTGAGATTCTCCGTTATCTGGGAGTGTAGCAATTCATCCATATGTTGTCTTTCCTCAGCATCTGACTGGGGTGGATTGGCTACTAACTGTTCGTGTTGTTCCTGTAAGGTGGTATGCTGTTGTTGTAGTAGCCGCTTTTCCCTTTCGAGATCCATGAAGCGTAGTTGAAGTTCCTCATGACTTCGAAAGAGTCGCGTATGTTGGTTATCAAGATGCTAGTAGTGCTGTTGTAGTTGCGACATACACTGATACATATTATTAAATACATTATTAATAGGGATGGATGCGGGAAGGGGGTTGGATGCAGAAGGGAAGGGAAAGGGGAAGGGAAATGGAAGTGTGGATGTGGTGCTGGAAAATGGTGAAGTGGGAGGTGGGGGAATGGGAGATGGTGGATGCATGGGGGGAGGGAGAGGTGCGGAGGTGGGGGAGATGTCCATAAGATCAACGGTGGATGCAGTAGTGGGAGTGATTGTGAATAGTGGAATTGTGGGTGCGGTGATAGTGGTGAAAGTGTACAGTGGTGTGTGCAATTGTGAATACGAACTGCCCGAAAGTGTGATCGGGGGGTTGAGATTTTCTGTGGCCACGGTTGGAACTACTGTTTCAGTGGCCGTATAGACAAAGGAAGTGGAGATAGGGTGTGTGGGTTGTGTGACGGTCTGTGCTTTGGTATGGGTAGTGGACTCTGAGGCGGTGACGGTCGTGGTTACACTGGTTGTGGGAGGTGAATGTGGTGGAGTTGGAGGCAGGGGTGGCAACGGGGGTGACGGAGGTGCACTTGATACATGGGTTTCCTCAGTATCGTGGACAGTGTGTGCGGTGCCCGTGGTTGTGGATGTGCCTTGTGGTTCTCATACTAATACATTCATCTGCTTTCCTGCTCGAGGGGGGCGTCTACCATATCTTCGTTCCGTTCTTCGTGCTTGTGCAAGGGCTGTATGCACCGTTTCAGGGACGCCTAATGCCTCAGATATCATGTCAAGGGTGGCACGATATTGCTCGTCAACGCCTTCCTCCTCAAGGATCTGATTCATAAGGGCCTTGCCTGCTGCTAGGGACAGTCTATGTTGCTCTTGAACTCTATTCATGGTGTCATAGAGCTTTTTCAATGCTTTCGTATAAGCTGGGGCCCCTTCAAGTACCTCCAGAGCTTCCTGATCATATTCCTGCTCTTCTTCCTCGGATTGTCCATCATGTTCCTCCTCTTGTCCTCCTTCTTCTTCACCCTCCACATCGACGACATCTGGTTGTCTGGGATGGGGTTGGTCTGTAGCAGTTTGTTGTCCACTAGCTTGCTCTGCCTTGACTTCCGCGTTAACAGCCTCTATGATTCTGGCTACCTCCTCATCAGTTAGGTCTTCTAAAGTGAATCCGTGAGGGAACTCTAGGTCGGTTGGTACAGGTGGAAACAGGAGATTTGGTCCATCAGTGCTGTGTCTTGGTAATCTAATAGTGAAAGGTTGTACCCGCCTTGGGAATCGTGGAGTTGTCTCTGGTGTCAATGTCGCACCGCGGGGTTGTGCGCAGGGCATCTGAACGGCGCCTCTCATTTTCTTGGATGGTGGTCCTGCGGAGGATAATCGGCGCTGAAACTCTTGTACCCTGGTCCAAATGAGTGCCCTTTGCACTGGTACATCATACGCAAGACATCTGTACACAATCCTAGTCAGAGCGCAGCATCCGTACAGTACAGACTTTTGTTTTTTATACCACCTTTGATGAGCCAAGTGGATTTGGTCGATAATCCAGTGGGGCATGTTGATTGTCAAATCAAAGGCATCAGCCAACTATAAACTAAACCATATCTTTTTAGGTGGCATTGTGAACCTCTCCTGGGCGGGAAATGCAAAGTGCTGCATGACCATTCACAAATGAATAGCGATTGTAGGCGTCATTGCCACCATGTCTTTTAACTTTGTCAGATTCCTGTTCTTCATATTGTCGGGGACCATAGTCTCTTTCTCCGTAGGAATGTGCATACCTTTCATGTCCAGAGCTTCCCTTACCAAGTTGATAGTTAATCTGAAACGCTTGAGCTCATTGTTCCTTGTGAGAGATGGGAGGACAAAGGAGTTGTATCCCTTTTTGTCTTTGCTCAGAGTGAGGGTGCTAATCAAATAAGAGCATCTTAGAAAATCCGGCTTTGGCAACTGGAATTTGAAATACTCGTAGAGTCCTGCCTTCTTCCATATAGGTTTCAGTCCTTCATTATTCTGCAGTCTCTCAAATTCCCTAGTGAAAAAATGATACCTGCCCCAGCGCCCATTGAATTCTATCTCGGCCTCCCACATATAAGTGCCTTCACCTAGGGGTCCTGCCACATCACTGAACCAATGAGAGTTTTTACTGACTGGCATAGTGTGCCCTTGTGGAGGGTTCTGAACCGGTATGGCGTGTAATGCTCTCAATGCTACAGGACGTTCCTTCGATTCCTCCTCAACGGGAAGACTTTCAATATCCACGACTTGGGTGCTGGTGCCTGCCTGGGAGCTAGTTCCTACCGTATCTGCCATGTTACTTCTTGCCTCCTGATTCTGTGAGAATATAGAAACATGTGTTAACATTGTAAAGGACAAGATAGAACCGTTTTTGTCCCCATTACAACATTAGCATGAGGTTCGGGAGAGATTAGTGGGTTAGTAAGTGCTCGGTGCTTCTGTGTGTAGTTAGGGATTGGTTAGGTCTAGGAGCTAAGTGGAATGATGTGGTGTGAGAGTGACGTAGTTAGTAGGTGGGCATGGATTTACAACTGGGGTCTGGGGGTTTATTACAAGTTTTAGGTTGCCAAATGCAATGGATAGGTTTTGATTTTGACTTTGTGGAGGCTCTGGGGGGTGTGATAGGATATTTACTTGAAAAATGGGGCTTTTTAGGAACCCATTTACAAGTGATTCTACTTGTGTTCATGGAAGAATACGTGTTAGTGCGTGATGTGTAAGACTAGGCCTCAGATGTTCGCGTGAGTGAAACATGTTGTACAGGGTTTGGCCTTGGTGTAGCTATTTGAGCCCGCAAGCAAGCCTTAGGCACCCAGATTTGTCGTGATTGTGGGCTGGCCTTCATTGACTTCTTGGGAACCCAAATAGACTTCACTTTTGCAGAAGAACTTATGAAAGGCTTCTTATTAGTATCGTGTTGTTGATTACTAATAAGAGGTTTTGGCCGTGGTGTTGGCCTGGTCGGAACAGGGTGTTCGCCTTTTCGCCTCCATACTTGTTTCATCGGCTGAAACAATCTGCTTTGCTCCTTTTTTTGGCCTCCAGTACAGGTAGTGTTCTGCTTCTTCTGTATTTGATCTGTCGTTGGCTACTGCATCCTTCTGGCGTTTGGAAAAGAAGGGAGTACCGTCTTATCCTTGACTCCGTTGTTGAGACAATCCTCTTTCTGCATCATACATTTTTGGACAAGAATAGCATTGTCAACTTCATGTGCACCCCTGGAAGGACCAGGAGTTTGTGCTTTACCTAGTTCCTTGAGTGCCTCCTTTTCCAATTCAACTGTAATTCGGCTATGATTTACCCATACCTGAAGAAGTCCGCTTCTTAGGTTTAGGTTGACTGCATGATCATAGATCCAGTCCTGACCCAAGACAAGAGGCTCAGTGAGGTCCTCATCTTGACACACTAATACTTTGACTATCATTACTTCGTTTTGAATGGAGATGGGAAGATCCACCTCGCCCATGCAAGGGGTTTCCACACCTCCCAATCCTATGAGATATGCTTCTATAGGATTGACAGTTAATCTCAATTCTTGACAGTAAGACAATTTAACAGCACTAGTGGCTGCACCTGAGTCAATCAAGGCTCTTACAGTCCTTGCACCCTTTCTTTGTCCTATCTCTAAGGTTATAAAAGGACGTCGATCAATTATCCTTTGAGCGCTGATACCTGAAACTTCACACATAGCCACATGATATCCTTGATCTGCATAGGTATCCGTCCTAGGTTGCTCCCTATTCTGTCTTCTCAACTTCATTCTCCGGATGCGTTCCAATGCTTCTGCTTGGGCTTCTTCTTGAATTCGCTTTTCTTCTTCTTTGCGTTTCTTAGCAGTATTGAGTCGACTTAGCATTTCCTCTGTGAGAGGTTCCTGATACAACTTGACCCTGCATCCGCTAATGTAGCTCGGGAGAACGTCCCCTTCTAATGTGGCTAGTTGCACTGCTCCACTTGTTGAGATTCTGTTTATAATCATGGGTCCATAGCCTCTCTTCTCTAGTTTTCTCGCATGTTGCTTCAATGTGTAGACTAAAACTAAGTCGCCTGCCTTCAAACCTTTATCCTTAACGTGGGCATCAAAGTATGCCTTCTGTCGTTTCTTAGCTGCATATATCCCTGCAGCCGCCCTCAGTCTTGTTTCTCCTAATCGTTCAATGTCGAAAAGTCTAGAGGAGAGTTCATGACCCGTCCATTCATGCTCTTGTGCTACTTTCAGTGTAGGTATTAGGAAGTCCAACGGTAGCACTGCATTTTGGCCAAATACCATCTGAAAGGGGGTGGCTTGGAGTACCGTTTTGTAGGCGACTCGGTATGCCCAAACAGCATGGTGTAGCTGTTTGTCCCAATCAGAGCGTTTATTGTTCACTAATTTCGTCAGTACATTGCATAAGATCTTATTGGTGCTCTCAGCCTGGCCATTAGCTTGAGGGTGATAGGGGGCAGACTTCTTATGTACTACCAAAAATTCTTGGAGCAGATTTTCAATAACTTCATTCAAGAAGTGAGTGCCTCTATCGCTAACTAGCTCTATGGGTAGCCCGTATCTAGTGAATACATTCTCAAATAAGAACTTAGCAGTAGTCTGAGCATCGTTCTTTGTCGTAGCTTTTACCTCTACCCACTTGGTGAGATAATCCGTGGCCACAATGATATATTCAGCATGTGAACCCTTAGCTGGGGGATTAATAGGACCTACGAAGTCTATTCCCCACTTAGAGAATGCACGTCCACCCATCATAGGTTTCAGTGGCATCTCATCTTTACGTATAGGATATTGAGTTCTCTGACAGACATCACACCGTTTCACATAAGTATGTGCATCCATGTGAAGGGTCGGCCACCAGAAGCCCGCAAATAGTATTGCCTTGATCACCCGATCTGGTCCAAAGTGTCCTCCTGCTACACCCTGGTGAGCAGTGTCCAAGATCTTGAGATATTCACTCTCATGGACACATAGTCTCAGGTAACCGTCTTTACCACGTTTGTATAGATTATCACCAATGAGTGAGTAATCCTGGGCTTCTTGTTCTAAACTCCTTTTCCTAGCCAGAGTCATGTCTGGAGGGAATGTTTTCGTCCTCAGAAAGGATACTAGTGGTTCACTCCAATCTGGCACTATGGACACTTGATAAAGAGTGGCATGTTCCACAGGTGGTTTAGTGCAGCAGGTTGGGCATTCCTTGCACAACTTTTTGACATCAGCTTCCATAGTCGGCCAATGTACTCCGAGTCTCTGTAGTGTCTGTAGGGTTCGTCGCTTTGAGTAGTGTTGCTCTAATGCACCTACATGTGCTAATTGCAACCACTTTGCATACTCGTCCTCTTCTACACAACAAGCCAAGATCCCTTGATCTGTGTGCTTGTACATACTTCCAGCCATGATGTGGTACTTTTGGGCTTTTACTACCTCTCTATCCTGTGTGGCTATTACTGGGTGGTTAGGCCCGTACGTCAATACTGGCACTAATGGCTTAGCCCACTGCGACACCACTTCCAAATTAAACAAGTAAGCATCAGGAAGGTCATCTGACACTCCTTGTGGGGCTTCTCCAGATGTGAGCCTAGAGAGATGATCCGCTCTCAAATGAGTCCTCCCTTTCCTTACCACAACCTCGAAATCATATTCCATTAGTAAGAGAAACCATCTTACTAATCTTCCTGTATTGCATGGCTTGTTCACGAGATATAACAATGCTTGGTGGTCAGTAAAAAATTTAAACTTGTTTGCAAGCAAATAGTGTCTAAATTTCTTAACTGCATATACCATGCCTAAGCCTTCTCTCTCAGTAGTGGTGTAATTTCGTTCAGCTGCATTCAATTGTCTACTGGCATAGGAAATTGGAAGATCCATATTACCTTCACCAGTAGGTTGAGCAAGCACACACCCAATAGCATAATTGGATGCATCCACGTGAACATGGAATGGCTTATTCCAGTCTGGTGTGGTTAAGATTGGTGCTGAACATAATCTTCGTTTAAGCTCCTGGAAGGAATTCTCGCATTCATCAGTCCACTCAAAGTTAGTCAGAAGTCCATACATGGGCTTTGCAATGACAACATACATGTGAATGAACCGGCGGTAGTAACCACAATGCCCCATGAAGGCCTGTACTTCCTTGACGTTCTTTGGCCTAGGTAACTCGGCTATGGCTCTTACTTTCTCTTCATCGGTGGATATGCCATTCTTTGACACTATGTGTCCTAAAATCTTACCTTGCTTGACCATGAAAACGCACTTTTCTGGGTTTAGGCAGACTTGATATTCTCTACATTTGTCAAAGATTTGTCTCAGTTCAGGAATATGGGTTTGTCTGATGTTGGAATGAGCACAAAGATCATCAACGTAGACTTCTAAATTCTTCCTCAGGAACTCCTTAAATACATGGCACATCAGCCTCTGGAAGGTTGCTGGTGCATTGGTAAGCCCAAATGGCATTACCCGAAAGGCGAATATGCCCCATTCTGTGGCAAAAGCTATCTTATGCTGATCCTCTAGAGCTATGGCTACTTGATTGTAGCCCGAAAATCCATCGAGGAAGCTGTACACTTCCTTGCCTGCTACTCTTTCTAAGAGATGCTCTGTGATAGGAAGCGGATAATTATCTCGAATTGTGGCTGCATTAACCTTCTTTAAGTTAATGCACACACGCAGCTTTCCATTTTTCTTGGGCACCACTACGATGGGGGATACCCACTCAGTGTGCTCAATTTCATAGATGAATCCAGCTTCGACCAGTCTATCTATCTCTTCTTTGATCTTGGCAGCATAATTATCATTATATGTGTATGGCTTTTGCTTAGAAGGTTTGGCATCTGTGGTCATGGGGATAGTGTGTGAGCATATGTCTGGATCAACACCCTTCAAATCCTTGTAACTCCAAGCGAATACATCTCTGTATTCTCTCAGCAAGGCTATTAGCTCTTGTTCTTCCTCTTCTGTCAGGTCATGTCCTATGTAAGTGCATCTCTCTTCTCCTTCTTCCATGGCTACCACAATTTTCTTTGTGGTTTCTTTGTTATCATAGGCCTCTCCTGATTGCACCTCTCGTTTAGGCATTCTGATCATGACTCTCCTGTCATCTATCTCATACTTCTTAAAATTTTCCGGGACCTCAAACAAAGATTCTTCCTCTTCTGGTGTGACTTCTCTCTTCTTTCTTTTCTTTCCTTCCTCCTTCGGGGTCACATGTGTGGCTAGTCTTACATCATTTGTACGCTCTCCATACCTCTGGGGTTGAAATTCTACTTCATAGAAATATTCTTCATCTCATGCAAAAGGTGGATCCATAATGATTGACTCAAGATCAGAGTCATTTGCATCCTCAAATGCATCAGGGCTAGGTTCACACTCTTCTAACACTGCCTCTCCCATGATTGGCTCTATGGAGAAGACTGAAATGTCATAGCCATCTTCATCACAGTGAGGTGTCCATTGTTCTTCATTGATGGCTACATCCATTGTTGCTAGGATTTCTGCCCAGCCGTGGGGTTCAAATTCCTCGTCAGGAAAGACTACCGGTGCATAGGCTGGGTCTTGAATTGATCTATGTGTTTCTTTTGCACCTACCTCTCTGGCTTTTTCTCTCTTCTCTTCTTCTACTGCTACTTTGCACATCCATAAGTGGGTGTCTTCATGCATCCATGAGGATCCTGACCCTATGGAATGCACCGATTCTGTATCATCTTTGGCTCTATGGATGGGATTCCATTGGATGGGAGGGACATCTCTATGAGAGTAATCTTTGAGATTCACTTTGGTCGTAACACCTAAGTGTTGTAGGTACAAGGAATTGGTTCCCCAATCCTGTACCACTTGCAACTGTCGCATAAAGGGTCGTCCCAAGATCATTTCATAGGCATGGTTTTTGCTAAAATCACATATAGCAAAGGTATGCTCGAACTCAACACCACAGGTGGTGAGAGTTATTCCTTCTAGCAATCCTAAGGGCCTCTCAATATGACCATCGGCCATCTGCAATTTCATTCTCGTTGGCCTGAGTGCTGGCTTGCCCCAACGCTTCCATAGGGAAGTGGTGGCAATTGCAACACCTGCACCTGAGTCTAGAATGGCCTTGGTGGTGTATCCTTGATGGGTGATAGGAAGATATGTGTTTCCCTCTTCGCCCTCACTCATGTCTCCTATCTTGTCCAATGGTATTTTTGGCACTGTTCTCTGGGATCCTACCTGGGAACGAGGTTTTGTTATCTCTGGTACTTGTTTGGCCACATGTTTCCATAGCTCTGACCTTACTTTGAGTAGCTCTTCTAAGGTGAGGTTGCATTGTACTTTTGTGTTTTTCACTACCTCTGTGTTCCTAGGTATGACTGAGTCCTCATTTCTTACCATGACCATGGGTGCTCTCATACAGGTGGACTTAGCTTCCCATGGGCCTGTGAAGTGGGGTAATTTTTGTAGAGAGTTAGACTCAAAGTCTAATTTTTCCTGAGAGTGGGTGCTCTCCTGCTCCTCATAAACAGATGGGATGTCTTGTGGGAATTGGTCATGTGCGTCATCCACAAGTTCAATGGGAGGAGGGACTTCACTTTCTTTAGCCCATTTGTCTTCTTGAATCTCTCGTAGGAATTCTGGTGTGAATCGATTCATAGAAGATGATGTGTCTGGCTCCGTAGAGTTAGGCACATAGGCTTCAGGCACATAGGCTTCCTGGGCAGGAATGCTTACTCTTTCACTTGCCCTGTCCTTATGTTGAGAGGCGGGTTCCTTTTCTGATTGTGCAATCAGCTTCTCTATTCTTTCTAACAGTCCATCAAAGTGCAACTGTGTCTTCGCCGAACTAGAGATGTTAAATAGGCGACTGGCTTCAAACATGGTTTGAGCCATCTCGTAAGAGATGCTCCTTTCCACACTCCTGGCAATAGCCCTGGATCATCACTGATTGGGTTTGGGTAGGTGTAGGCATGGGGCAATCACGAATGAGGTGATCCCCCTGACATCTGTAGCATGGTCCTCTAGGGAATGGGGGTCTCACTTGTCTAGGTTGAGGTCTAGGGTTGGGGTTTGCATACATGACGTTTGTGTAATCTGACTCCCAACTAGGTTCATTTGGCTCTTCACTATAGTAGGACTCACCATGTTCAGGAGATTGCATGTAGTAAGCCTGGGGACTATCAACATGTGTAGAATCGAAGCTATGGTCACTAGGATCACTTTCTGAAAGCACTGGTGTTACAGGGACTATAGCTCTATTCAGGTTCTCTTCTGCAGCTGCATATTTTACTGCATATTAGTAGGAGCAGATGGTTGTTGTGCTAGCACTGGCTGGGGTCTTAGTTGGGCCTGATATTGCGGTTGGTAATTTTGCTGAGGCCTAGTATACTGTTGTGGTGGATAATGATTCTGGTATCTGCTGAGGGTATGGTTGTGGGTACGTCTGCCTAACGGTTTGCTTATTGTAGGGGCAATCTTGCGCGGTGTGATTGGTGTACCTCCGTTCTATGGTGCAGTACTGGCTACTAGGATTTACTTGGGGTTGAGCCATAATGGGACATACATTCGCCATGTGGTCGCCACCACAAGTATAGCATCTTTTCATAGGGGCAAACCTTGGGATCTGTTTGCTAGTGACACCTAATTTCTGAGCTACTTTCTCTGCAAGTTCCTCAATTGATGTGGATTGCATGGACGAGAGGCTAGAGGCACTATCTGAGTCCTTGTAGATTTTGGAAAGCTCTAGTTCCTCCCCTAGGTTATCCTCGATGTCAATGCACATGCGTACACACTCTTCTATAGTCCTAGGGTCCTTTAGATACACATATGACCTCAATTTGGTACTTAGCAATCCATCCAAGAACAAAGCCACTTGCTTTGCTGGTGTGGGTAACTCAGGGACAGGGCATCTCTCTAGGTATTGCCGAAATCTTCTTCCAGCAAGTCTCACAGTCTCTTGAGGGGTTTGCTTGAAGCTGTGAATCAATGAGGAGGTATTATGTCTTATGCCACTCTTAGAGAATTCATTAATGAAAGCCTCTAGGAGTTGGTCTATGCTCCTGAAGTGTCTCTCATTCAACGGTTGAAACCACGTAAGGGCTGTGTTCCTAAGAGTTAGACCAAAGGCATTGTACTGCGTGAATAGATCCTCCACTTGTTCCGCTCTCAAGACTTGCCTAAACTCCGCCACATGATCGTATGGATCTCCAGTGCCATCGAAGTAGTTCTTCATGGACTTAACTAGCTGAGTCGGTCTCAAAATCCTTGTGTGCTCTCTAGGTCGTGGTGGAGGGAACTCATCCGCATTTCTTTGGTTCCTGGGAGCTCTAAGTACCTCAGGTTCTACTCTATTTGTTTCCGTCCTCGTTCTTTCTCTGCCCCCTGGGTTGGCAAAGCTTACTTCTGGCCTATCTCTACCTCTGTCTCTTTGAATTCCATGAGCTTGGGATGTTCCAGCTCCAGGGTGACCATAGGATACATTCGATCTTGGTTGGGGGAAAACGAATTCACCCTTCCAAGTGTAAGCATGTCTATCATGTTCTGTAACCACAAAGATCCTCTCTGAAGCGTGATCCAAGTAGGTCACTCTGCCTGGGCTATCAGGATCCTTAAACTCATAGATCATGATTGTTCCTATATCAATTGGCCGATCAAATTTATACCTCCAAAAGGCTTCGTCAGTCTCTTGGTTCAGAAGCAGATCTATGCTCTTGTTGTCTTGGGGAACCCACTCCGGTGTGAGGATTCTAGTAAGAACATATTTCCCTCGAGGGGTCCTGGGCTCCCCTCCTACGTTCCCTTGTTCTAGGTCATCTATGTCCGATTCTGGGACTACATTCCCGACTTCATCTGTCCTATCTGGGTGACTGGTGACTACATATATTGTCCCTTCCTTGTCTAAGTATGCTGTGTTTTCAAACTTGACAGCTGGGCGCTCTAGTCCAATAGATTGGTCAGGGTTTTTAATCTGGACCACATATCTTCCTAGACCGTCCTCATAGATGCTAGCACCTAATCGGTTGGTCCTAAGGTATTCCAGCTGCGTCTTGTACGGGCTTTCTACCCTGTGCAAGTATGGCACTCCTGAACTTCCCGTAGGTCTGTCCATGCCTTGAGACATCTCTGATTCACTAGTCTCAGAGCTAGGGTAGTATGAGTGGTGGCTCAACTGCTGGGCCCAAGACCTAGCAGTGTGGTTGACACTAGCCTCTGAAGACCTAAGACTTTTTCTATCTCTCCCTAGATGTCGCTCTGATCTAAGGTTCATAAGCCTAATTGAATAGCCCAAATTTGCCCAAGTACAACCTCGTTGCTGAGTTCTTTTGTATCAGTTACTTGATTCTTTTTTTTTTTTTTGGTGGATTACCGCGTTTATAATCTTGTCTGATATCACGTCGTCAGGTATACTTGAGTGTATTTCCGCACTGTAAGTTGATCGTTCCTCGTTAGATTTTTTTCCTTTAAGGTTATCGCATCACGAAGAGATTATGTTTAATCTTGGACTTGAGTGCATAGGTAGTCTTCAACTTGATTGATGCCTATTGCCGCCCTGGCCTACTCCTATCACTAGTCGTTCTTAGCCTAAGCTAGGAATTGACAAAGGGAGTTGAGAATATTCCGACGTTTCTTGTTGATCCCTTGCTTTATGATGCTCAAGAACCCGAGTCTCAAGCTTGCAAAGAAACCCTTGCTTTGTATGCTTTCAATTGCTCTCAATGGACCTGTAAAAGTCCCAAAATTAGCTCAAGACTTAAATTCAAATGACAGACAGGTCACTTTCATGCATGTAATTCACAGGCCAAATCCCCTTTGCCTTTATGGAAAACAATCCCAAGGACCCTTCAGCTTTCCTACCCCGGGGGATGGTCAACTTCAAAATACCCTATCTAATTATCCTGATATTAATTTTCACATAGCCAGTGGAAGTTTTGGTTGTACTCCCCACGAGCTTTCCAACAAAACAAGAATCACAGCAAACGGATTTCGTATGAGAAAGGTATGCCAGTTCAGGGTTTTGGTGCTAAAACAGGGTTCAACAGGCTAACAAATCATAGGATTTTTTTTCTCAAAAACACATGAGTAGGGACCTCACAAATCACTAATGACTCTCTAATTATGCCCAAAATTCCCCCAAAGACTTGGAAATATTAACCCTAATTTTTTGGCCGAAAAGCCTGTCAATCGTGATCGACAGGTCTGTCAATCGCGATTGACAGAGGTGTCCGTCGGGGCCTGTCGGTCGCGATCGACACGTCAGTCGCGATTGACAGTGTCAATCGCGATCGACAAAGTCGGTCGTGAGTTCTGTCAATCGCGATTGATGGTGTCAATCGCGATCGACACTTTTTCCGGGTTTTTCGCCGTGATTTCAGTCAATCGGGGATGTGTCCATCGCGATGGACACGTGGCTATGCGTAAAAGTCAACCAATCGTGGAAATTCTGTCGGTCGCGATCGACGGTGTCAATCGCGATTGACAGGCTCCTACGTGGCAGTCAGTCGGTCGTGGGGTTTGTCGGTCGCGATTGACAGGGTCTGTCGGTCGTGATTGACAGAGGTTGTCGATCATGGCTGTCGATTGCGACCGACGGTGTCGGTCGCGATTGACAGAGAAACACGGAATTTTCCAACTGTTTTTAGTGATTTAGAATGTGCTCATCATGTAGATTATGGTGGTGCACTTTGTTTTACCAAATGGGCGATTTTTCTGTCGATCGCGATCGACAGAGGCCGGCGACACAGAGACAGTTTCGTGATGTTTCGTACCTGCACAGAGTGCTGGAGATGATGATGCTGCCAGAACCTACAAGAAAGCTCAAAAAGCACGCAAAACAACGCACACAATATCGCTCTCTCGCTCTCTCTCACAAGTGGAATGAGGGAAATGAGGTGGAGAAGGTGGTATAAGCAAAAAATTGAAATTTTTTTTTCGCGATGATGGAGATGGAGGTGGGAGATGGTGATGATGATGATGGTGATGATGGTGGTGAGGTAAGGAAGAGAAAAACAAGAAGAGTGAAGAAATTACCTACAACGCCAACATCTCAACTCTACGTCTTACCATCACACGCTCGTCCTCAAAGCTCGATCCCCGGCAACGGCGCCAAAATTTGGTGTAGCTCAGTGATGAGTAGCACCTCCTTTAATGTCAATCCGGGAAGACGTGAGGATGGTATGAAGACCTCGAGCAAGTGGAGGCACAAGTGCGTGAGTGAGAAGCACACAAACATGCACACACATACACACACACGCGCACACACGGCAAGACAAAGAGTGAGAAGCAATGGAGTTCTTAGATTACTTTCAAAAAGCTCTTACAAGTTCATTTCAATTACAAGCTCTCCCCAAAAATGAGCTCTCTAGCTCCTTTTATAGTTTTTGACTAGCTTTGGCCCTGTCCAGACCTAGTGTCCGGCCTAGTTAAAAATTAGGTTCCAGGGCTCTTTTGAGGGCTCAAACGAGATCTAAAAAATATGAGAATTGATATGTAGGCACTTCTAAGGCTCCTCAAGCTCAAGGACTCCTTGGCTTGCACAAAATGGAGCTACAAAAATACGAAATGGTATTTACAATGGTTTTTAGTGATTAAAATCACTATTTGTGTAGGGATTTTCTCTGTTGATTTGTCGTACACATCTTTGAGCTCCCTACTTGCTCTTTCTTCTTGTGTGCTCCACTCCTTGATGTCTGAAAAATTTAGATGGCCTACTTGCCAGATCGTCGTTGACTGCTCTGTCTGCTTGTACTTTCTCTTCTCTCTGACTCCCTTCTTAAGCTTCCTTGCCTAGTGAGTCCTTCAGTTCCAACATGTACCTTGTCAATGGACTACCATCCAAATCACTTCAAGGTATGACTCCTTATGAAGCATGGCATGGAAGAAAACCTAGTCTTGGACATTGCAAGGTGTTTGGTTGTTTAGCTTATGTTCATGTACCATCACAAATAAGAGGTAAGCTAGATGAAAGGGCAACAAAGGCACTGTTTATTGTATATGATTCAACTTAAATGGGTTACAGGTTCTATACTCCTTCAACCAAGCAATTCACTACAAGTAGAGATGTTGTGTTTGAAGAACACAGGTCTTGGTATGATGAAGACAAACAAAAGGTAACTCTACCATATGATCTTTATTTTGATTCTCATCAATTAGGAAGCAGGCATGATACACACGTCCAGGATCGAAGAAGTGATATAGACGATGACCAAGATGAAAGGGAAAAGGATTACAAGCTATGGAAGTCAAGAAGCAAAGCAAAGATGCAAGATATTGGAGAATGCTCCAAACAAGCAACTAGAAGATAAGCAAGAGAGAAGAAACAACCAAAAAGGTATGGATACGATCGCACATTTGTTAGAAGCATTCAATCTACTTGGAAAAATACTCTATTTGAGAGAACCCTCAACCTATGAAGAGGCAAAGGGAAACCCTAATTGGGAAAAGGCCATGAAAGTTGCATATCGGTATGTAGAGTTAAAAAAAATTTAGATGGATCACTTTGAAGGTACAAGGCAAGATTAGTTGCCAAAGGATGCTCACAAACTCATGGTATAGACTATGAGGAAACATTCTCACCAGTTGCAAAGTTGACTACAATGAGGACATTGATAAGTGTAGCTACTACAAGGAATTGGAGACTCCTCCAACTTGATGTGAAAAATGCATTCTTAAATGGTTGGATAGGTGAAGAGGTATACATGTCACAAGCACGAGGTTTTGAAAACCCTAATCATGCATCTTATGTTTCCAGACTTAAGAAAGCATTGTATGGATTGAAGCAAGCTCCTAGAGCTTGGAATTACAGGGGGATTACATATCTTCAAGATCAAGGGTTCAAAGCTAGCAACTCAGATCCTTCTCTATTCATCAAAAGGGATCACGATGAGGTTATCTATCTATGTGTATATGTAGATGATATTATTGTGACGGGTGATGATCTAAATGGCATTCAAAGGATCAAGAGACACACGCAAGAGGAGTTCAAAATCAGTGACCTAGGTGAGCTCACATATTTCCTAGGTATGCAGGTGATATACACAAATGAAGGAATGTATTTGACTCATAGAAGATACATCCAGGATCAACTTCTCAAGTTCAAAAAGGAGAACACTAAACCTACATGTACAACTTTGGAGATCAATCATAAACTTAGTGTTTATGAAGGTGAGAAAATTGAAGACATTAAAGAGTATCAAAGGTTGGTAGGTAGCTTGATATATGCTACTCATACAAGGGTAGACATCTCATATAGTGTGGGAGGGCTTATTCAATTCATGCACTCTCCAAGAAGACCACACATGCATGCAACTAAGAGAGTACTTAAGTATCTCAAAGGTACAATCAATGAAGGTATATTTTATCCTTACTCTTCAGATTTGGATATCAAAATCTATTCAAATTGAGATTGGGCAGGAGCTAATGATGATAGAAGAAGTACTTCTGGTTACTTAGCATTTGCAGGTTTGAAGCTAGTGTCATGGAGTTCCAAGAAGCAACCCATAGTTGCTTTATCCTCAACTGAAGCAGAGTATAGAGGGTTGACCATAGCAACTCAAGAGGCAATATGGTTAAAGGCATTGTATACAGATTTGGGACTTGTGAGTTCCAAACCTCACATATTTGGAGATAATGTAAGTTCCATGCATCTAGCGGCAAACCCTATTTTCCATGCAAGAACCAAACACATAGACGTGCATTACCACTTCATCAGGGAGAAGCTTATGGCAAAGGAGATTCACATTTATTTTGTTCCAACTAAAAAGCAAGTAGCAGATATGATTATGAAGGCACTTCATCAGGTACAAGAGCAAGGAAGATTCAACTCAAAAATGAGTTGAATAACGTAAAGAAAGATACAAGGACATCGGTCAATGATTACTTGTTGAAGGTTAAAGGGATTGCAGATCAACTAGGATCAATTCAAGCTCATGTGGAGGATGACGACTTGGTTGCACATACTCTCAACGGACTCAAGGATGATGAGAGATGGAAACCATTCATTACTTCAGTTTATGTTAGAGGAGAATTACCAGACTTTGATCAGCTTGTTGCTCTCATGGTCACGGAGGAGATGAATCTAAATGGTTCTACTTCAAATAAAAAAGGATCTCAAGGACAGGCTCTTTATGTAGGATCATCAAGAGGTGGAAACAGAGGTAGAAGAGGTTCAAATAGAGGTCGAGGAAGAAGGAGCGATGATCAAGGGACTTCAAGTGGCTTCTTCAACACAAGAGGAAGAGGAAGATCAAGCGCTAGAGGTACGAGAGGCTACTACAACTACAATCAAAGACAAAGGAGTAAAGATAACAACAATTGCTATATATGTGGAAGGTATGGACACTATGCCAAAGATTGTTATCAAAATGAAAATAATCAAGGTGGTAATCGAAGAGGAGGCTATTCAAGAAGAGGTAAACAACAAGGAAATTATGCAGTTGAAGGTAAAAGTGATGATTATGATTCTCTTCTTATGATGAATGTAGAAACTAAGATGAATTGCAATCGTGATGTATGGTATTTAGATAGTGGTTGCTCTAACCATATGTCACATGATGCTTCATGGTTTTCTAATATGCATAATCCTTCATGTAAAGGTCATGTTGAAACAGGAGATGATACAACACATAAGATTATGCAGGTTGGAGATGTTGTTATGCAGGATAAGAGCAAGACAAATTGCTTGAAGGATGTACTTTATGTGCCAACGATCACTAAGAATTTGATGTCAGTTGGTCAAATGGTAGAAAAAGGTTTGCAAATAAGATTTAATCATGCAGGTTGCTTCATTGAGGATCCAAAGCAAAGGAGGTTAATTGCTAGAGGTAAAAAACAAGGTAGATTGTTTACATTCAAGGTAAACCCAAATCATACAAACTATTTCTCTTATGGTATGCATCGAATAGCAGAGCTTGATCTATGGCACAAAAGGATTGGACACATGAATGTACACAGGTTAAAGGAGCTATCAAAGAAGAGGATTGTTGAAGGATTACCTGATCTTACTAAGCAACATATGGTGCATCTTTGTGAAGCATGTCAAATGGGTAAGCAGAATAGACAACCTTTCAAGCATTCAAGCTATGCAAGCAGTGGATTGCTAGACCTTCTACACACGGACGTATGGGGTCCTACTAAAGAGGCATCCTTGGCTGGTAATAAGTACTATGTATCATTCATTGATGATCATAGTAGAATGACATTTGTGTATTTCATTAAACATAAGAGTGAAGTCTTTGATTGTTTCAAAAATTTTAAATCATTTGTCGAAAAGCAAACAGGAAGATATGTTAAGAAGCTAAGATCTGATGGAGGGGGAGAGTATTTCTCTCAAGCTTTTATTGATTTTTTATATGATGAAGGTATCAAAAGAGAAGTTACATGCAGGTATACTCCACAACAAAATGGAGTCGCAGAAAGAAGAAACAGAATCATAGCAGAATCATCTAGAAGCATGCTAAATGATATGTGTTTGCCTAGTTCTTTTTGGGCTGAAGCTGTTAGCACAAGTGTGTACATTATGAATAGAGTACCTACTGCTGGAGTTCATCATTTGACACCATATGAGGTATGGCATGGAAGGAAACCAAGTGTAAGTCATTTGAAAGTATTTGGTTGTGTATGCTATGTACATGTACCTAGTGAAGTGAGATCAAAACTTGATGTGAAATCAGAAAAGTGCTTATTTATTGGTTATGCGGATACTCAAAGAGGATATAGATGTTATAATCCTCATACCAATAAGGTGGTTGTTTCAAGAGATGTAAATTTTGATGAATCATATTCATGGTATGTAGATAAGAAAAGTTTGCAGGTCATAAATGGAGATGAAGAAGATACAAGTGAAGGAGATGAGTGCTTACCTCAGCCCACAAGAAGTTTAAGTAATGAGAAAAGCGGTTTGGATGAAGAAAGAGAGCTACCTTTCAATGGAAGATTAAGGCAAGATTCACCTCCTAGTGTTAAAAGTAAAGGTAAACTCAAACTTGTTGAAGTTAATGATGAAGGAGAGGAAATTAGTGATGTATGTGACTATAAAGAATCATCAAAAGTTCCTAATAAGAAGAGTTCAAGAGTGAGTAAGCAACCTCAAAGGTATACGTATGAATCTTTCATGAATACTCATTATGCTTTTATGACAAAAGTTGAGCAGGAAAATGAACCCACATGTTATGATGAGGCAAAAGGAGATGAAAAGTGGGAGAAAGCAATGAGCGAAGAAATGGAAGCACTACAGGATAACAAGACTTGGAATTTAGTTCCAAAGACCAAAGCAAAAGGTAATTGGTTGCAAGTGGGTTTTTAAGATTAAAAGAAATAGTGATGGTAGTGTGTCAAGATATAAGGCGAGACTTGTAGCAAAAGGATATAATCAAACTCAAGGATTGGACTATGAGGAAACATTTAGTCCAGTAGCAAACATGGCAACGGTGAGAACTTTGTTGGCTTTAGCTGCAAGTAAAAGGTGGAATATATATCAACTCGATATAAAGAATGCCTTTCTTAATGGTGAGTTAAATGAAGAAGTGTATATGTCAGAACTAGATGGTTATGTGGATGCAAAATGTCCTAATCATGTATGCAGGTTAAAGAAGGCATTGTATGGTCTTAAGCAAGCACCAAGGGCATGGAATGCAAGGTTGGTAAAGTATCTTATGCTGCAAGGATACACAGCGAGTCATGCTGATCCTTCACTTTATGTAAAACATGTAGATGGCATGTGTGTCTATGTATGCATTTATGTGGATGACTTGTTGATTACAGGGAATGATGCAAAAACAATTGAAGAGATAAAAGGTAATTTGGGAAAGGAATTTACAATTTCAGATCTTGGTTTGCTTAGATACTTTCTTGGGATAGAAATTGTGTATGGCGATGAAGGTATGTGATACAGAGAAAGTATATATGTGATATGCTGAAAAGGTTTGGTATGCAGGAATGTAAATTTGTTTCTACTCCAATGGAATGTAATGTAAATTTGAGTGCAAAGGAAGGTGATGAGTTGCATGATATGAATGCATATAGATCCATGGTAGGATCTTTGATTTATGCAACAAAAACTAGACCTGATATATGCTATGCAGTGGGAGTATTGTCACAGTTTATGCATGAACCTAGAGTACCTCATATGCATGCAACAAAGAGAGTGCTTAGGTATTTGAAAGGTACCATGAACGAAGGATTATTTTATAGTCATGATGCTGATTTAACTCTTAAAGTCTTTAGTGATGCAGATTGGGCTGGAAGCAAAGATGACAGAAGATCCACAAGTGGATATGTGGTAATAGCAGGAAAGAAGACATTAACATGGAGTTCAAAAAAACAGCCTACAGTTGCTTTATCTTCTACAGAGGCTGAGTATAGAGGTTTAGCATTGGCTACTACTGAGGTTATGTGGTTTGTTGTTTCATGACTTGAATGTGCAGGTTGATGTACCACTGATACATGGGGATAACTTGAGTAGCATTCATATGACCTCAAATCCTGTTTTTCATGCTAGAACAAAGCATATAGAGGTTCACTATCATTATGTTCGAGAGAAGGCCATAAACAATGAAGTACAAGTTTCTTTTGTGGGAACAAAGGATCAAGTTGCAGATATCTTCACCAAATCCTTGGATGGACCGAAGCTTCAAAGATTCAACTATATTCTTGGCATGAAGGAAATACACTTTGAAACTTGAGGGGGAGAATGTTGCAAACATTTGTTTTATGTAGGGTACAAGTTTCAAATTATGTAAATACCATAGCAAAAATACCACGTGAGTTCTAGAACATGGTGAGTCAAATTAGTGAGTCACAAGGGAGCTGCAGTGGTGTCCTAGTGGAAGGTCGATGTGGCTAGTTCTCAAAGTCCATCAATACTTTGCTTATTTGAGCACTTGAGTCATGTAATACCTCCACCCAAGTGTCTACCACTAATTTAGATGTATTAGGAAGGTTTTAGATTAGTTCCCCATGCTATAAAAAGAGGAGAGAAGTCGTGATCTTGTGGGAAGTCCAAGAGAGGCATATGTGTATCTCTATGCTTCTGTAGTTTTGTATGCAGAGATTGCAGAGCTTGTATCTCCCTCATTATATATCCAAATTACATGTTTTATATCTCATTTGAAAGCTCTCTTTGTCTATTTTCCTATTGTAAATTTTCATAATCATTGGATTTGTGAGCTGAGAGCATTACTCTCTGCAAGTAGTGTGTGTTCTCGGGTTTCACCTCTGCTGAAGGTCTCCATTAGACCTCAAACTTGCAGAGGTCATATCTCCTAGTGTTTTTATCCAAATTGAGTGTTCTTTGGCTCATCGAAAAGCTCTTGGTGTCTAGTGTATGTGGTTAAAACAGTTTTAGAAAATTCTAATCCATTAGAGAATAGTAATCTCTGCAAGCATGGCTGGTTTTCTGTGATGAAGTTTGTGAGAAGGTCAACTTGTTCCTAGGGGGTTCCACCTACTTCTTGCTATATTTTGGAGGTCAATAAACTCCAACATGATGAAGAAAAACAAAAGGTAACTCTACCATATCATCTTGATTTTGATTCTCATCAATAAGGAAGCAAGCATGATACATAGGTCAGGATCCAAGAAGTGATACAGACGATGAACAAGATGAAAGGGAAAAGGATTACAAGCTATGGAAGTCAAGAGGCAAAGCAAAGATGCAAGAGGTTGGAGAATGCTCCAAACAAGCACCTAGAAGATAAGCAAGAGAGAAGAAACAACCACAAAGGTATGGATACGATCCTACATTTATTACCAAGCGTTCAATCTACTTGGCAAAAGACTCTATTTCAGAGGAATCCTTAATCTATGCAGAGGCAAAGGGAAACCCTAATTGGGAAAAGGCCATGAAAGAAGAAATAGATGCATTGAAGGAGATGGACACTTGGGATTTGCTTCCAATGTTTGGATAAGTGAAGAGGTATACATGTCACAAGCACCAGGTTTTGAAAACCATAATCATGCATCTTATGTTTGCAAACTTAAGAAAGCATTGTATTGATTGAAACAAGCTCCTAGCGCTTGGAATTATAGGTTGGTTACATATCTTCAAGATCAAGGGTTCAAAGTTAGCAACTCAGATCCTTCTCTATTCATCAAAAGGGATCACAATGAGGTTATCTATCTATGTGTATATGTAGATGATATTATTGTGATAGGTGATGTTCTAAATGGCATTCAAAGGATCAAGAGACACGTGCAAGAGGAGTTCAAAATTAGTGACCTAGTTGAGCTCACATATTTCCTAGGTATGCAGGTGATATACACAGATGAAGTAATGTATTTGATTCGGAGAAGATAGATTCACGATCTACTTCTCAAGTTCAAAAAGGAGAACACTAAACCTGCGGGTACACCTTTGGAGATGAATCATAAACTTAGTGTTTATGAAGGTGAGAAAATTGAAGACATTAAAGAGTATCAAAGCTTGGTAGGTAGCTTGATATATGCTACTCATACAAGGGCAAACATCTCATATAGTGTGGGAGTGCTTAGTCAATTCATCCACTCTCCAAGAAGACCACACATGGATGCAAATAAGAGAGTACTTAAGTATCTCAAAGGTACAATCAATCAAGGTATATTCTATCCTTACTCTTCATATTTGGATATCAAAATCTATTCGGATGCAGATTGGGCAAGAGCTAAGGATGATAGAAGAAGTACTTCTGGTTACTTAGCATTTGCAGGTTCGAAGCTAGTGTCATGGAGTTCCAAGAAGCAACCTACAATTGCTTTATCCTCAACTGAAGCAGAGTACAGATGTTTGACCATAACAACTCAAGAGGCAGTATGGTTAAAGGCATTGTATAAAGATTTGGGACTTGTGAGTTCCAAACCTCACATATTTGGAGATAATGTAAGCTCCATGCATCTAGCATCAAACCATATTTTCCATGCAAGAACCAAACACATAGAGGTGCATTACCACTTCATCAGGGAGAAGCTCATGGCAAAGGAGATTGACATTTCTTTAGTCTGCATAAGCTCAAGGGCTGGTCTTGTGCCGGTTGGCTGGACCAAACTTCGTCACTTCAAAACGCACTTTTCTACCTCCTACAAGCTTCTCCAAGTTCTTTCAAAATCCACCCCAAAGGTTATAATATCATTTGATCTTACAAATTAATTCCAAGACTTGAGAGTATGTTCTACGAGCTCCACATGTTTCCGTGCCAAGATTTGAAAATAGAAATCTCAATTTGGTGTATGATTTCAGCACCATACCTTCCATCTGAAAAATCTACACATGGCATGAAGTATATCCTAGCATGCTACAAGATAACTTTTGAAGATATTTTTGTAATAGGTTTTGGAGAGTATTACTAGTACGTGTTTATTTCAAAGCCAACCCACCTACTCCAACTGTTTGCATGCGAAAAGCCATGTACCCTAAGCACTATATATTGGCACATTCTAAGGTCTTAGGTGCCATTGATTGGGAATGTTTGAAGTTAGATTTGGCAAAGGGACTTTGATTGAAAGGACATGAATTATCCCAAGATGTACTTCATTACTAAGTCTATTAGGGATGATAGACTTAGGAGAGAGGGGAGTGTTAGTGGGAGATTGAGACAAAGTGGATTGAGTAGACAAAGTGTGGAGAATGAGTTCTCTTATGCACAACAAGAAGCATGTAGTGAGCCCTTTTAGGTCTAGCACTTGGATAGATAGCTGCACCTTGGATTGCTTGTTGCTCTCAATTCAAAAGTCAAATGGACCAGTGGCTTTGGGCAATTCAAACAAGCAATAAGCGCTTTCCAAAAAGCTATAAATCACTTAATTTGAATATTTTTTGGTCTAGAAACTCAATCAATGAAAATAGACTACCTATCCACATAGGTAGGCTGAAGATTTGGACTTCACTCTCAAATTGATAACACACAAACTATAGAGCCTTTGAAAGTTATATGATATGATAAAATTACATAAGATAATATTTACAATAAGCTATAAATTATGTAATTTGGATATGTTTCAATTGGGAAACTCAATTGACAAAAATAGACTATCTATCCATACAGGTATGCCAAAGAACTAGACTTCACTCTCGGACTGATAACTCATAGAATATAGAACATTTAAAGAAGATTTTTGCAAAAAAAAATGAAACAAAATAATCTTTTAGAAATGCTATAAATCACATAATTTGGATAAGTTTTGGTTGGGAAAATCAATTGACCAAAATAGACTACATGTGCACACAAGTATGCTGAAGAATTGAACTTTACTCTTTGATTGATAACTCACATAATATAGAAGCTTTAAAGGAGATATTTGAGATAGAGAACTTAAACAGGATAAGCTATCCAATCAGTCTTTAAATCCAAGAAATGGTTACATACATACTAATAGATGAGCTTCACAACATGATTGTGTACAAAGTGACATGCAACTAGAAAGAGTCTATGAGAAGATAAAATTACAAAATGGCTTCTAAGATCAAGTCCGACAATTGGGGGCTCTTGCGTCGTTTTCTCCTTATTGAGAACATGCTCCTACTCCATTTTTAGTGCCAATGAGCATGTGAAGAATTTTGTGCCTTCTTCATAATTCACCAGTTTCATTACACTACATGCCACTCACTACAAGGCATATATTGTATCATTGAATCATCATTACTTTTGACTATAAATTATTTTTCATCCTTAGAATTATATTCAGCTTTACCTTTACGTTTGTTAATTTTATACAAGCATAGATTATGTGAAAATGAGCTTGTACATTTATCTTCAACACTCTCCTCAAGCTCATGTGGAAGTTATCTTCATCCATGTCTTGCAAATTTAGCACATCCTTGAAACCCTTGAGTTTAGAAGCATCCAAGGACTTTGCAAACATGTCTGCAACCTAGTATTTGGTTCTAATGAAATTTATCTCCACATTTTTGCTTAGTACCTTCTCCTTTACATAATGGTAGTGGACCTCTATGTGCTTACTCCTTGCATGAAACATGGGATTTCTTGCCAAGTAAATATTTAACATGTTATCAACATATATAGGAATGGTTCTAACTTGGAATTCAAGATCAACCAAAAGCTTTTCAATATATATTGCATCACATGTGGCAAATGCTAATCTTCTATATTCAATCTCCATGTATGAAAGGACAATAGTAGGTTGTTTCTTTAAGCTCCATGTGATAGGTTTGCTTCCTATCACGAACACATAATGTGAGATTCATCTTCTATCATCATTCAAACCTGTCCAATTAGCATTGCTAAATCCTTTGACCTACAATTCTTAACCAAACTTGGGAAAACAAACATTATTAATTGTATGCTTTATGTATCTCAATACTCTCTTGGCTGAATTTAAACATTCGCTTGTCATAGCTTGCATAAACTAAGAAAGTACACTAACAACATAAGATATATCAAGCCTTGTAATGTTTGCATAGATTAATGATCCTACAATGCTTCTGTATGTCAGTACATCTTCCAATAGTTCTCCATCATTTGGGAAATCTTTGTATTTTTGTCCATGGGAAAAATATTTAATCCCTATAACATCATTCCATGTTATGATGAGATCATCAACATATATGTAGATATATACCTGTCTGCTTTCTTCCTTCTTCATGTACAATTGAGGATCTGCACTACTTGGGTTGTATCCACACTTAGTTAGATACTCTACAAATCTTTGATTTGATGCTTGTGGTGCTTGCTTCAAGCCATAAAGTGCCTTCTTCAACTTGCAAACAAATTTTGGATGGTTTTCATCTTCAAATCCAATCAATTGACTCATGTATACCTCTTCTTGTAGTTATTCATTGAGAATTTTTTATTTCCAATTTGTATAATGACCACCTCCTTGAAGCATTGATTGCTATTATAAGTTCTAATTGTGCCCACCTTTGCAATCGGGCTGAAAACTTCATCATAATCTATGCCTTGTGTTTAGTTAAATGCTTTGGCAACCAATCGAGCTTTATACCTGCATCAACATTCCTCTTTCCTTTAAACACCCATTTATTTGAAAAAATCTTCATACCTTCTTTCTTTGGCGCTAAATCCCAAGTGTGATTATCTTTGAGAGCTTTGATCTCCTCTTTCATAGCTTGTTTCCATTCCTTTTGTGTCCAATCTTCTTCATATGTCTCAAGATCTTTGTCTTTGGTGACCTGTGTCATGTATGCAATATGTTTTGCCATTAAACTATCATAACACAACCTTTGATTTGGATACCTTATCCTTGAAGATATGCTTTCATTGCCTTTAGAAACTTTCTTCTTCAACCTATTCAAATTTACCTTTAGAGTGATCACCTCTTCATATCCTTCTTCACTTGCATTTGTCTCACTGTTTGGAACAACAATTGCTTCTTCAACTATAATAAAAGATGAATTTGGAAGCAAAAATGAATTCAAAGTCTCCCCGTCCATGTTTAAAATTCTTCATTTGATGTAGATGCCTCTATACTTTAAATTTTTGTGCTTGATTGCTAAAATTCCCTTTGATTAGTTCTTGCATAATCATCACAATCTTCTTCAAGAACCTTTTCCTTTCCCTTATCTTCATACCATGATTAGTTCATTGAAGACCAAATATTGTGAGACTCTTACTTCCTTTATTATAAGGTTGTAACACTTATATCCTTTTAGATCCATCAAGTAGCTAGGCTCCCCCTTGATTGGTAGCTCCTCTTTTACTTTGCAAAGCTAAGCTAGTAGGGAGTTAGCTTAGGTAATAAGGGGTAGCTTCTATAGAATCACAACAAGAAAAAGCCTTGATAAAGCTTTTGCACCAATTTTTCTCTGATACCAATTGTGGAGAATGAGTTCTCCTATGCACAACAAGAAGCATGTAGTGAGCGCTTGTAAGTCAAGCACTTGGAAATATAGCTACAACTTGGATTGCTTGCTGCTCTCATTTCGAAATTCAAGTGAACCTATGGCTTTAGGCAACTCAAATAGACAAAGAGAGCTTTCCAGCAAGCTATAAATCACTTGATTTGGATATGTTTTAGTCTAAAAACTCAATTGACATACATAGACTACCTGTCCACATAAGTATGCTAAAGAACTGGACTTCACTCTCAAAGTAATAACTCCCAGACTAAAGAACCTTTGAGATGTATATTTGAGATAACAAAAATAAACAAGATAATATTTCCAAAAAGCTACAAGTCATGTAATTTGGATATGTTTTGTTTGGGAAACTCAACTGATCAAAATAGACTACCCATCCACACATGTATGCTAAAGAAATAGAATTCACACTTGGATTGATAGCTCACAAAATACAGAACATTAGAAGGAGATATTTGAGCCAGTAAAGTCAACCACAATAAGCTCTCTAAAAAGATATAAACCATGTAATGTGGATACATTTTGGTTGGGAAACGCAAATGAACAAAATAGAATACCTATCCATATAGGTATGTTGAATATTTGGACTTCACTATCAAACTAATAACTCATAGAATATATAAGATTTGAAGGAGATATTTAAGAAAGCAAACTTATAGAAGAAAAGATTTCCAATGAGTGTTTAAACACGAGAAATGGTTATATATACACTTAGATATGAGCCTCACAACATGACTGTGTACAAAGTGACATGCATTTGGAAAGAGTCTATGAGAGGAAAAAATGACAAAATGGCTTCTAAGATCAAATTTGACTAATGGGGGCTATTGTCCCTTTCTGTCCTTATTGAAAACATGCTCCCATTCCACTTTTATAGCCAATGAGAATGTGAAGAAGTCTGTGCCTTCTTCTTAGTTCACCCCTTTCATTTTTTTGCCCACTACATGCAACTTAGTACAAGGAAGATAATATATCTTCGAATCATCATTACTTTTGACTAGATCTTTTTTCATCCATAGAATTATATTCACTTTTTCCTTTACATTTGGTAAATTTATCCAGTCATAGCTCAAGTGAAATGAGTTGTACATTTATCTTCAGCACAAAGGAGTCTTAGAGAAGAGGGCTTATCTCGACTAGGGTCAAAGGCAAGACTCACTACACCTCATTGTAAATACTCATTTTTGGTAATTACAACTGCATTTTGTACAAGTTGAGGAGTCCATGAGCTTGAGAAGTATCAAAAGAGGCTATGTTCCAAATTTCATGATTTTTGGAGCTTGTTTGAGCCATCAAAATAGCATAGGAATTTTATTAACTAGGCTTGAAACTAGGCTTGAAACTAGGTTTGAAACAGACCAAAACTAGTCAAACAACTATAAAAAGATCTAAAGATTTCATTTTTTAGGTTCACTTGAACTAAATTGTTAGAGATTTGAGCACTATAATAGCTTCTTTGTAAAATTGAGTTGGATAATAGAAGATTCCATTTTTCTACTCTTTATTCTTATCTTGTGTGTGCATGTGCTTGTAAGTATGTGCATGTCATCGTGCTTCTCAATCATGCACTTGTGCATTCATATCACTCATAGTCATCATACCATTTTCAAGTCTACATGGATTGGCATTTACAAGGTGGATCTTCACCATGGTGGTACTTCCATTGTGCTAGAGTGACATAGAGTGATCAACTCCATAGTGTTGGAAACATACATTTTTATCTAAACTCTCATTGCTTCTTTCATTCTTGAGGTAAGATTCAATTTTTTAGCTAGTATGTTTACTAGATCTTCCTATGATAAATCCAATTGTAAGCTAGCAATGTTTCTTTTCTTTGGAGATTCCTTTGCTTATTTCAAATTCTCTTCCAAATCAATATACTATTTGATGTGTTCTTCTAGACTAAATGGTCTTTTTACAAACCCTAACTTTCTCTTTCATGATTAGTTAGGCCATAAATGAACAAAGACACCATCGTTTCCTCTAATGGTAGTTCCTAAGATCAAACCTATTTGTTTGAGACTATGAATGAGATGAGGCCTCATCCATGAGTCTTTGTTAAAAAAAATTCTTTGATGAATTCATCAATCAATCTATCTATATTTGTAAGTTCCCAATCCTTAGGGGTTGGAACCATGCTAGAGTAGACCCTTTGAGACTAATCCCAAAGGCTTCATATTGAATGAAAAAATTTAACCTTCTTTGAATAGCAAATTCGCTTGAATGCCACAATATGATCATAAGGATCTCCATGTTTCACATTAAATCTCTCATAGAATTGGATACTTGCATAGGTCTTGGAATCCTACCCAAATTAGGTGTTCTGATAGGTATTCAAGGGAGGATATTACCTATGCATATTGGGTAATGTGTAGATAAGGGATATGTTCCTTGCTTGGCTGAATCTTGGATCCCAGTTATTTTGAGGGACTCTTACTTGAGAATTGGGAAACCTAGGAGTGATTGTCCGAGGTCTAAGCACACAATTCATGAAAATGGGTTGGCCTTGATACATATACTTGTCCTGAATATCCAAGAAAAAGACCCAAAACCCCCACTTCATTGGATCCTTCAAGACTTCTATGGTGGGAACTTTGGAAGAATAAATTTCACAAACCTTAAGGATGATACCAACCCACTTATGGGTGAAAGGTCCAAAACACCTCCTTGATATCAATGGAATAATATAGTTTCATAGGATTATAATCCAACAAAAAATTGTTCAAGAACAAAGTTCTAGCCACATAGATATGTTCTTGGTCATCAACCCCTAGTGACTCTAGATGGACACCCACTGATCCACTATGACCACCACTAGAGGCTATTAGCAGTTCTTCATCAACTTTATTCCCAAACTCATCCAATTTATTAGGATGTTCATGATGTATTTATAGAGAGCCCTTGTCACTCTAGCACAATGGTAAGTACCAACGTGAGGAGATCCACCTCATAAATGTCATTCTGTGGAGACGTGAAGACTGATATGATGACCATGAGCAAGTGAAGGCACAAGTGCATAGGTAAGGAGCACACTAGCATGCACACACATACACACACACACATAAGGCAAGAACAAAGAGAGGAACAATGGAGTCCTTTCTATTACTCAAGAAATATATTACAAAATCTCAAATCTCTAAGAAGCCAACCTCAATTTCAATCTAATTTATGTGCATTACTACATATAGTTTTCTCATATCTCATATCTTCTACTATGTCATGTATCATTCAGAATAGTGAACTTCCCTGATCCATTTCTCAACATGTACTTGATCATTTGCAATGATTTAAGTTGGTATAGATTTGTTAGACTGTCTATTTCTTGTTACAAGCTTTTAGTTCAATTGGCTCAGTCAATCTTGAGTTAATGCAAAACATTGCCCTATAGTCTACATACTATCAACTCCCAAAAAGGTTGGTACAAATGTTCAAGCCTACACATTTGGCTTACCATGGAAGACATTGTGTGGAACTAGCACTTGATGATCCATATGAACTATAGCTTGTAACTACTTGATCATTTACCATTAGAAAACATTAATTCTTTGGAGAATCTTATAAAAGCTTATAACTCGTGGAGTTAGGAAGAATATTAGCTACGACTTCAAGTTGAGGGAATATCTCCTAAATCAGTGGAGTCACCTTTGGATTGGAGCCAAAGCTTTTCAAAATTCAAACTTAGAAGTAACACATATAAAAAGACCTTGTAAAATCTCGTGGGATTGTGCCTCATTCAGAGCTCATTCCTTGATCACTTGTAGAACTTGAGTAGCTCACACTATAGCTCACACAATTCATCAGTATTGAGCAACATTACAATTCCGATGACTCTGTACAATTATCTTCTATAATACATATAGCTCATTGAACATCTCTATCTACTTCTCTGCTATGACTACTCAGAACAGTCAACTTCTAGTCATATCTCAGTGAATACTGAACCATTTTACAGAATCTTTGGCTTATTAGAACCATATTAAAGTCTAATTTTTCGTGTAAAAATTTCAAGGCATTTGGTTCAGGCATTAGGGAGAAATGGCCTTCGAAGTGCTCAATGTTCATCTACTTGTTGTTCCCTAAAATATCGGGGGTAAGATCTGAATTGCTAAAGTTATTTCTCAGAGCATAGTTGATCATTCTAAATGATTCCACTTGCAATCATTAGCTATCTAAGATAATTTAATTCCCCCAAAAGGAATTTTTCCAATTGTTATTGTGTTGTGATCTCTGAGTAAAAAACCCAACAGGTGTATGGACTAAAATAGCAAGATTTTCAACACTAGTTATTCTTGAACTAGTCTGTTTTGGATTAATTGTTTCAAGTATCAATTCCAAAGTACATAGGTACTTTCTTGGTGTCATTCGGAAGTAAAAGGGCCTAAGTTATAACTCTAAAGTGCATTAGGTCTGGTACAAAGCAGGTTTTAGGAGTACTACCTCACTTCCTTGAGGTATCCATCCATCTCTTCCAACAAAAAATATCGGGATGCATCTCAATTTTGCTAAGCATCATTATTTGAGCATATTTTATCATTTAAAGTGAAATAACTTGCAAAATTTAGCTACCTTAGTTAGTTAGATATTACCAAAAGGATTTTGGTCAATTGTTAGTAGAGGAAGAGAACTATTCATTTCTCTGAGTAGGTGTAGTGACCAAAATAGCAAGTGTTTGGTTCACAATGAAACTCCAACTTATCTATTTTGATCCAATGATTTGAGGATCATCTTCCAAAGTATTTGAGTGATTATTTGTGCTTATTGGAAAGCTCAAGGGGTCTAATTTGCACTCCTTAACTCAACTTTGGCTGGTGTGAAGCAGGAATTTGCAGCACCATCTCATCTTTGGAAGGTGTCCACCATCTCCTCCAACACAATATTGGCTGTTTGAATTCACTTGGGGTTGCGCCATGGTTGGGCACACAATAACCATATGGTCTCCTCCACAGGTATAACATCATTTCACTAGGGAAAATCTAGGTATCTATGTACTAGAGACTCCTAACTTTTGAACTACCTTCTCTGCAAGCTCCTCTATAGATGTAGAAGGTTTGGAATTGATGCTAGTAGAGCTATCTAAGTCTTTATAGATTTTTGAAAGCTCTAATTCCTCCCCTCGATTATCCTCAATATCTATGCACATGCATACACACTCTTCTATGGATCTAGGGTCCTTCAATACACATACAATCTCAATTTGGTGCTTAACAAACCATCTAGAAATAAAGCCACTTGTTTGGCAGGTGTGGGTAACTCTGGAACAAGGCATCTCTCGAGGTATTGTCTAAATGGTCTTCTTGCAAGTCGAATAGTTTCTTGGGATGTCTACTTGAAGCTATGTATCAACGAGGAAGTATTGTGTCTGATACCACTTTTGGAGAATTCAGTAATGAATGCTTCTAGCAATTGTTCTATATTCGTGAACTGACGTTGATGTAGTGGTTTCATGTTAAGGAAATCTTTTTGAGAGTAAGACCAAAGGCATTGTATCGAGTGAACAAATCCTCAACGTGTTTAGCTCTCAACACTTGTCTAAACTCTGCTACATGATCGTATGGATCTCTAGTGCCATCGAAGTAATTCTTCATGGATTTGACCAGTTGGGTTGGCCTCAAGATTCTAGAGTGTTCTCTAGGCCTAGGCAAGGGAAACTCATTCATGCCTCTTTGATGTCTCAAATTTCTATATCTCTCTTTATCTATTCTTTCTACATTTATTCTTGACCGCTCTCCCCCTAAGGGGTTTGCAAAGCTCACTTCAAATCTCTCTCTCTCTCTCTCTAGCTCTTTCCCTCTAGTTTTCATGGGTCTACGATGATCCTGCTCCTTGTTGCCTATGGGAAACATTAGATCTTGGGGGAAGGAAAATCAATTTTCCCTTCCAAGTGTTTGCATGGTTGCCATGCTCTATTACCAAGAACATTCTCTCATAGAAGGAGAAAACTCAGAAATAGCGGGCACAACATTTTCTTCATTTCTGAGAATTTTACATCTAGTGATGAGAGAGACTTAACTCACTTCTAGGATGGCTAAAAAACTCATACAACTTCTCATTACTCTATTCTCATGCTCTCTCATACTTGTCCCGACATTTTCCATAGTATTTAAGGCAAATATTTACAGACTTATGACTAATCAAAAGTATAAGTGACCTATATCTGAACTAATGTACATATGTGTACATTTCTTTCAACTCCTGAATGTAAACTTCTTCTATGCTTCAAAACTTGATCTTGTCTTCATTCTTTGACTTCCAAAACTTCAATTGTTGATTGCTCTGCACCAACAGCTCCCCCTCAATCATCAATTGAGGTTTTCTCTATTTTCTTTATGCCTGCCATGTCTTTGAATCTTCAATCTCTTTGTCCATCACCTTCTCTCTTAGAAAGTGATACTGAATCTCAATGTGTTTGGTCCTAGCATGAAAAACAGGGTTAGCAGCTAGATACAATGAACTCATGTTATCTCCATGAATAGTAGGAGTACTCTGAATGATATCAAAACTCTTCATCAGAGTCTTAAGCCATATCACTTCCTTTGCAGCTTCAACCATGCCTTTGTACTTAGCTTCTGTAGATGATAAAGCAACTGTGTGTTGCTTCTTTGAACACCAAGAGATTAACTTATCTCCCACATAACACATGTATCCATAGGTTGACCTTCTATCATCAGGATTTCCTGCCCAATCTACATCACTATATCTTTTGATATTTGTATCTGATGTAAAACCATAATACAAACCCTCTTTGAGTGTACCCTTAATGTACCTCAACACTCTTTGACCTACAATCCAATGTTCTTTTCTAGGACAATGCATGAATTGAGACAAAACCCCAACTGCATATGATAAATCAGGCCTAGTTAATGTAGCATAGATAAGACTACCAACCAAACTCTGATATAACTTCATATCCTTGAATTCTTCTCCACCATATTTGCTCAATTTGTGATTCAGCTCCATTAGAGTAGGTGCTACCCTGCAA
Organism: Ceratopteris richardii; assembly: GCA_020310875.1. NCBI lineage: Eukaryota > Viridiplantae > Streptophyta > Polypodiopsida > Polypodiales > Pteridaceae > Ceratopteris > Ceratopteris richardii. The sequence goes on from CM035411.1 coordinate 112,846,449, forward strand.
TCATTCATTTTAAACTTGATTAACAAGTTCTTCAAATAGCTTTCTTGAGTCACATACACTCCATGTTGAGTATATGAAATCTCCATGCCCAAGAAATATGACAAATCTCCCAAATCACTGATTTTGAATTCTTTCTCCATTTGCTTCTTTAGGCTTTGAATCCCTTTCTCATCTATACCTGTAAGAATTATATCATCAATATATATGCACATGTAAATGAACCCATCATCACTTGCTTTCACAAGCAAACTACTATCTGCCTTAGATACTTGAAATCCAAGTTCTTTCAAGAACTTCACAAGTCTATAATTCCATGCCCTTGGGGCCTGCTTCAACCCATACAAAGCTCTCTTGAGCTTACACACATGATCTGGATACCTCCCATCTCTGAATCCTTGAGGTTTCTTGTAGCTCAAGCGTAAGCACCACCTCCTTTACTTGTCAATCCACAGAGACGTGACGACCGGTATGAAGACCACGAGCAAGTGAAGGCACAAGTGCGTGAGTGAAAGCACACAAACATGCACACACATACACACACACGCGCACAAGGTAAGATCAAAGAGAGGAACAATGGAAAGCTTCGATTGCAAAAGAGTTCTCTTACAAAAGCTCTACTCTCTAATAAGCTACCCCCAAAAATGAGCTCTCTAGCTCTCTTTATAGTTTTCTGACTAGTTTTGGCCCTGTCTAGACCTAGTGTCTGGCCTAGTTAAAAATTAGGTTTCAGGGCTTATTTGAGGGCTCAAACGGAGTCTAAAAATTATGAAAATTGGTAGGATGATAGTTCTAATACTCCTCAAGCTCAAGGACTCCTTGGCTTGAACAAAATGGAGTTACAAAAATAGAAAATGGTATTTACAATGGTTTTTAGTGATGAAAATCACTATTTTTGTAGGGAATTCTTGTGAAAATTTGACATACACTTCTTGGAGCTCCCTACTTGCTCCTTCTTCTTGTGTGTGTCCACCTTTCTGATGTGCTTCCATGCTTGTGCTTGACTTTGAGTTCCAACACTCCCCCCCCTCTCGAGTCTATCGTCCCTGACAGACCCTTGTTGTAGTGGTTGTTCCAAGTAGTGCTTTGAGAGGTAGTGTCTGTTCGTAGGAACAAGAGCCATCTACCTTCTACATGTGGCAGGGTTGGTTGTCCGGTTCTTCATCTGTCACTGCGAGCCTTTGCAAGTTGTAGTGCCTTGGTATGTACTTCTTCGTTGGATTCCAGCATGACTCTGTCGTTGTGAGTCTCCGTTGATGTCCTCTAGATCTTCCAAAGTTGATGTTCATAGTAGCCCCTACTGGATGATGGGTAAGTGTGTTCGTGCATGGGTTGAGGAAAATATGTGCCTTGTGCACGGCCTTGTAATGTAGCCCTATGCATGCTTACTTGGAAAATGCATCGGAAGAAGTATGGTGCAAAAATTGGGGTTCTTGAGCTAAGTGCTCAAGGGTATGCTGATGAAGAGGTTTCCTAAGCTATCTTGGTTCTGATGTTTCCAATAGTAAAGATACTTACCATGGAGAAGTTCGATCGATGTTCATCTCTTCTTGTTGTGCACTCGGCCTTTGGGATAGAACATTGTTGATGAATGTCCGTGTTGATGGTCCACAGATGAGATCTTTTGAGTGGTTGATCCTGTCTCCCCTTTTCAAAGCATCATTTGTCAAATACTGAGAATTGAATTTCTTTATATTCCTTGACAAACAACATTCGGTAACTACACCAAGCTTAGTTTCACATATTCTCTCTAGTTCACCAAATGCAGGAGTCTTCTGATCCAGTATACATACAAAGATTTGCAGGGTACCAGAACTACCCCTTGCAGATATCTCCCTGGATGCTCTCGTACATGCAGTAGTTAAGCATCACTCAAGTTGCGGACCTTCAAGCTCTTCACTCCTACCATAGTAAGAGGAAACCATAGTTGTGGATGCCATGTTTATGCCAAGTTCTTGACATCTACCAGATAAGGCAGCAACTCTATCATCTACTAGCCGAGACCCACTTCTATCCAAACTGAAAAATGCTCAGTAATCAACAGTTCCACCTGCCACTAAGCATGACTCATTCATGTTTCATGAGCCAAACCTGGGAACAAGTGCTTCCTCTCTCTCTTCTTCCCTTTTTTTTTTTTTTTGGAAAAAGATATCACAAAACAAGAACACAAAAGTTAGTATCAATAGAAATATTTGACATATGTCACTGTGCTCTTGTGCTTGGGATTCTCAAGTGTGTCTATGCACAGCCGTGTAATGTGGCCCTATATTAATGCATACTTTGGAAATGCATGACCTGAATAGTGCAAAAGACAGGGTTGTGCAAGGAGCACATGGTTGTCGCTCGTTCGAGGCTTTCGGTGTTATTTGCGGAGGTTGATGCCGACCTTGGTGGAGGTATCCATTGAGTCTCGAACTGATGCAATCCTCCTTATTGGAGTCCATTTTAGAACATCATTTGGTACTGTAGAGGTCACTTCAGGCGTCTTCCTCTTTGGATGCTTTCTGAACTGTGGTATCCAGTGTGGCTGGCGCTTTGGTTCGGTGGAGGCTACTTGTACTTTTGGCTTCCAAACCCATATCCTTTTTGCATGTCTTCCTACTAATGTTGAATGTGGTGCCATGATCTAGGAGCATGCAGTTCTCTAATTCTAATGTAATGCATTGTCATGTACCCAAACTTGAAGAATTTGACTCCTTAGGTTTAAGTTAACTGCATGGTCATAGATCCAATCTTGACCCAAGACAAGTGGTTCTGTAAGGTTCTCATCTTGACATACTAGCACTTTGACTTTCATTGGAACATCTTGAAGGTAGATGGGAAGTTCCACCTCGCCCAAACAAGGGGTTTCCACACCTCCCAATCCTATGAGATAAGCTTCTATGGGATTGATGTTCAACTACAAGTCTTGGCAGTAGGAAAGTCTAACTGCACTACTTGCTGCACCTGAGTCAATCAATGCTTTCACCGTCCTTGCACCCTTCCCTTGTCTTATCTCTATGGTCACAAAGGGTCTTCGGTCAATGACTTGAGAAGTCGCTATGCCTGACTTTTGGCACATATCCATGTGATATTTTGGGGCTTTTGAGTTGACATCTAGGCCTAATCGCCTTAACTTATTTCGCCTAATACGCTCTGTGGCCTCTGCCTGTGCTTCTTCTCTCACTCTTAACTCTTCTTCTTTTCGCTTCTTAGCAGTGTTGAGTCTCATTAGCATATCCTCAATAAGAGGTTCTTGATATAGCTTGACTCTACAGCCACTAATATAGTTTGGCAAGATATCTCCTTCTAGAGTGGCCAACTGAACTGCACCACTAGTGGAAATTCTATTAATGATCATGGGTCCATATCCGCTTTTTTAACTTACGGGCATGTTGTTTTAGTGTGTAAACCAACACTAGATCTCCCTCTTTCAATCCCTTATCCTTGATGTGTGCATCAAAGTATGCCTTTTGCCTCTTCTTTGCAGCGTAGATGCCTGTTGCCGCTCGTAGCCTCGTCTCACCTAAGCGTTCGAGATCAAAGATCCTAGAGGACAATTCATGCCCATTCCACTCATACTCTTGTGCTACTTTTAAGGCAGGGATTAAGAAATCTAATGGTAGCACAGTGTTCTGTCCGAAGACCATCTGAAATGGGGTGGCGTTGAGTACCGTTTTGTAGGCAACTTGATAAGTCCAAACAGCATGATGAAGTTGTTTGTCCCAATCAGAGCGTTTATTATTTACCAGTTTCGTCAATACGTTACAAAGGATCTTATTGGTGCTCTCGGCTTGTCCATTAGCTTGTGGGTGATAGAGGGCAGACTTCTTATGTATCACCAAGAATTCTTGGAGAAGATTTTCAATGACTTCATTCAAGAAGTGTGTGCCTCTATCGCTCACCAACTCTATTGGTAGTCCATATCTCGTGAACACATTCTCGAATAAGAACTTAGCCGTTGTCTGAGCATCATTCTTTGTGGTGGCTTTGACTTCTACCCACTTTGTAAGGTAATATGTGGCTACAATAATGTACTCTGCATGGGTGTTTCTAGCTAGGGGGTTAATAGGGCCTACAAAGTCTATACCCCACTTTGAAAATGCACGTCCTCCCATCATTGGTCTCAAAGGCATCTCATCTTTTCTAACTGGATATTGTGCACGTTGGCATGTATCGCATTTCTTCACATAGGTATATGCATCCATATGAAGAGTGGGCCACCAAAGTCCTGAGAATAGAATGGTCTTGATTACTCGATCAGGACCGAAGTGTCCACCTGCAACACTAGTGTGTGCAGTCTCTAAGACCTTTAAATAGTCTGATTCATGCACGCACAGTCTTAAGTAACCATCTTTGCCTCTTCGGTATAGGTTGTCTCCTACTAAGGCATAGCCTTGAGCCTCTTGCTCCATGCTTCGTCTTCTTGCTAGACTAGCCTCTTTGGGTAATCTCCCCAACCTCATAAACTCTACCAATGGAGCACTCCAATCTGGAATAAATGACATTTGATAAAGGGTCCCATGCTCCACTCGTGGTCTCTCTCTGTACATTGGACAATTCTTAATCCACTCATGTATTTCTTTGTCCATGCTAGGCCAATACACTCCTAAACGTTTCAGATTTTGTAATGTGCACTGTTTAGAATAATGATTTCCTAGCAATCCTTCATGCGCTTGCTGCAACCAACTACTATGCTCATCATCCTTGACACAACAAGCTAATACACCCTCAATATCTTGTTTGTACATGCTTCCTACCAATATGTGATATTTTTGTGATTTTACAATTTCTTCTTGTGATGTTTTCACATTCTTATTTGCAAGGCCAAAGGTTAGGACTGGTACCAACTTATTTGCCCATTTGGGAACAACTTCCAAATTGAACAGATAAGCATCAGGTAGCTCATCAGATACTCCTTGCGGTGACTCTCTTGAAGTAATGCGAGAAAGGTGATCTGCCCGAAGGTGGGTTCTACCTTTCCTGACAACAACTTCAAAGTCATATTCCATTAGTAAGAGGAACCATCTTACTAAGCGTCCAGTATTGCAAGGTTTATTGACCAAATATAACAATGCTTGATGATCAGTGAAAAACTTGAACTTGTTGGCCAATAAATAGTGTCTAAACTTCTTCACAGCATATACCATGCCTAACCCTTCTCGCTCGGTTGTGGTATAATTTCTTTCGGCTAGGTTTAGTTGTCTACTAGCATATGCTATGGGCAAATCTAAATTCCCTTCACCTGTGGGTTGTGCTAGCACACATCCTATGGCATGATTGGATGCATCCACATGGACATGGAATGGCTTATTCCAATCAGGAGTGGTCAGTATTGGTGCTGTGCACAAACGTTTCTTTAGTTCGTTGAAAGAATTCTCGCATTCGTCGTTCCACTCAAAATTAGACAACAAGGCATAAAGGGGTCTCGCTATGATCGCGTACATGTGGATAAACCTACGGTAATATCCACAATGGCCCATAAAGGCTTGTACCTCCTTAACATTCCTTGGCCTTGGCAGCTCCGCTATGGCTCGTACCTTATCTTCATCTGTTGAGATTCCATTCTTAGAAACAATGTGACCTAAGATTTTACCTTGACGCACCATGAACACACACTTTTCTGGGTTCAGACACACTCGATATTCTCTACACTTGTTGAAGATTTGTCTGAGCTCAGGGATGTGAAATCTTCTTTCTTGGGAATGAGCACATAAATCATCCACATACACTTCTAAGCTCTTCCGCAAGAACTCTTTGAAGACATGACACATGAGCCTTTGGAATGTTGCAGGTGCATTGGTGAGCCCAAATGGCATCACACAAAATGCAAAGATTCCCCACTCTGTAGCAAAAGTTGTTTTGTGTTGATCTTCTGGGGCAATGGCTACTTAATTGTAACCTGAAAATCCATCAAGGAAGCTATAAACTTCCTTGCCTGCAACACACTCCAATAGGTGTTCCGTGATTGGAAGTGGATAACTATCTCTGATCGTAGCGGCATTAACTTTTTTAAGGTTAATACACACTCGCAACTTCCCGTTCTTCTTGGGTACCACTACAATGGGGGACACCCATTCAGTATGCTCAATCTCATAGATGAATCCAGCTTCAATCAGCCTATCAATTTCTTCTTTTATTTTGGCTGCATATGTATCATTTTATGTGTAGGGCTTCTGTTTGGTGGGCTTGGCATCAGCGGTCATGGGGATAGTATGAGAGCAAATTCTTGGGTCTACCTCTATAGTGCCACGCAAACACATCCCTATATTCCCTTAATAGAGCTACAAGCTCCATTTCTTCTCTTGCACTTAGGTCATCTCCTATATATGTGCACCTCTCTTCGTTTTCTTCAATGGTCACTACAATTTTCTTGGTCTTTTCTTTATTATCATATGATTCTCCTATGATGGCCTCTCTCTTAGGCATTCGTACCAAAATTTTGCGATCGTCAACTTCATATTTCTTGAAGTTTTCTGGTACTTCAAACAATGATTCCTCCTCTTCTGGTTTCACTGCTTTTCTTTTCTTTTTCTTTTGACTGCTCTCACTTCCATCCTTTGAATTTACCATTTTAATACTTGTGAGAGGCTCTTCTTCTTTTTGGTTAAACACTCCTACATCATCTAAATAGTGCTTTTCTGAGTTAAAGCAACTATCCATTACAATGGACTCTAGATCGTCATCATTCTCTTCCTCTTCTGTGACTTCACTAGGGTCACATTCTTCTAGCAAGGGCTGACACATGAACACTGAAATATCATAACCCTCCTCATCACAATGAGGTGTCCATTGTTCTTCATTGACTGCAATGTCCATGGTGGCTAAGATTTCTGGCCAGCCATGAGGCTCAAATTCCTCATCTGGAAAGATAATCGGTGTATAGGCTGGGTCCTTGATTGGTCTATCTCCTGGAGAAGTTCCTTCATCTCTTGCCTTTAAGCGTTTTTCCTCTTCCTCCGCGACTTTGCACATCCACAAATGAGTATCTTCATGCAACCAAGATGGATCAGGTGAACTTTCCGAATGCACAGAGATGGAATCTTCTTTCGCTTTGTGGATAGGATTCCACTGTAGGGGTGGTACATCTCTGAAGGTGTAATCCTTCAAATTGACCTTGGTGGTGACTCCTAAGTGTTGTAAGTACAAGGAGTTGGTTCCCCAATCCTGTACTATTTGCAATTGTCGTAGGAAGGGTCTTCCTAGGATCATCTCATAGACATTATTTTTCTCAAAGTCACATATAACAAATGTATGTTCAAACTCTACCCCACAGGTGGTTAGAGTTATCCCTTCGAGCACTCCTAGAGGTCTTTCAAAATGACCGTCAGCCATTTGAAGCTTCATTCTAGTTGGTCTTAATGTGGGTTGTCCCCATTGCTTCCACAAGGAGGTGGTTGCAATAGCAACACCAGCACCTGAATCTATGATTGCTTTGGTTGTGTAACCTTGGTAGGTGATTGGAAGATAAGTATTACCTTCTTCACCCTCACACATGTCTCCTATTTTATCGAGAGGTATCTCTGGAACTTTTTGCTTAGAGCCTGTTTTTGGCACATTGGAATCAAGTTCTGGGACTTGATCCTTCACATGATTCCACAGCTCAGGTTTTGCTTTGAGAAGCTCTTCTACAGTGAGATGACACTGAACCTTCGTGTTCTTCACGACATCAGTGTTCCTTGGAACCACTGAGTCTTCATTTCTTACTAGTATTGTGGGAGCTCTAATCTGGAGAGATTTAGATTCCCATGGGCCTGGAAATTGAGGCAGTTCTTCTAGGGTATTAGATTCAAAATCTAATCTTTCGTCTTCTTGTTGTTCTGCTTCATCTCCGTAAATAGATGGAATGTCTTGGGGAAATTGATCATGAAGATCATCAATCTCAGGAATAGGAGGGGAGTTACCCTTCTCCTTGGCCCATTTCTCTTCTTGTATTTCCCGCAAGAACTCTTGAGAGTACTGTTGAATTGAAGGAGGCATTCCAACATCCGTGGAATTAGGAACATAAGCTCCCATTGGTGGTGAGCTTCCTCTCTCAATAACTAGTTGAGCCTGTGGAGGTAAAGAAACTTGTGGTTTGTTTACCAACTGCTCTAATCTTTTTAGTAACCCTTGGAAATGCAACTCTGGTTTGACAGAGTTTGTCTGATTGAACTTTTGACTAGTCTCAAGTACAGCTTGAGCTTGTTCTACCATTTTCATGCACATTTTCATCCATTCAATCTCTAAATCCGCTCTAGGGTAACTCTTGTCTAGGTTTGCAGCTGTTGGCCCTTCTTGAAGATGAGCTTGGTAGGCCTTGAACATCATGTCCAAGCCTTCTGGGGTTGGATCTGCCAGAACAGACCCTGGTTGCGGCCTATTTACAATGGGTGGTGGGGTGGGATGAGGTGGAGTGGATGGAGTCTTGGCATGCGAGGGGCTTTGAGATGCAATGTCTTCTATTTTTGTTTTCGCTTCTTTTAAGCTTTCTTCTAGTTCCGATAAATTTTTATTCCACTTGCGATTAGCCTTCTCTCTGGTATCTTTCCATGTTCTTGTTTTCCTCTTACTAGGCTCTCCTGATTCACTCGACTCCGATTGCTCTGCTGGTTTATCTTGTTTTAATGCTTGTGCCCTAGTAATTGCCTGTACAGGAGCCACGTTACTGCTACTGGCACTTGAATCCGCCACTAAGCCTACCACATTAATGGGTGTAATCTTGGGTGCACTAGAGGGGTTTCTTGGACAATCTCTAGGAAGATGGTCTTTGCCACAATCAGGACAAAAAGCATGTATTGTGATAGCCTGTCCTTGACTCGGAGATGGTGGGTGGGGACAATCACGAAGGAAATGGTCGCCCTGACATCTAAAACATGGTCCTCTAGGGGCTTGTGGTCTTACGTGTCTCAATTGGGGCCTCAGGTTAGAATTTGTGTACATGACATTGGAGTATTCAGGCTCCCAATTTTGCTCCATAGGTGGTGCCTCATATTGATACGAGTAAATCTCACTATGCTCAGGCGACTCAGTGTAATAAGCATGTGGACTACCTTCATGGGAGTAGTCTGAACTATGAGCATGAGAGTCATTCTCTGAGATCAGCGGGGTTAGTGGCACCAATGCTCTATTTGGATTTTCCTCTCCCACAGCATACTTGACTGGAATCAAGTTGGCGGGAGCTGGTGGTTGGTTTCCCAAGACTGGTTGTGGCCTATATTGTGCCTGATATTGCTGTTGTGGTTGATAATATGGCTGTTGGTATTGGTTCTAATACCTACCTTGTTGGTAAGGTTGCTGATAAGTTTGTCTAACAGCCTGCCTATTGTAGGGACAATCTTGAGCCGTGTGGTTCGTGTATTTTCTCTCAATAGTGCAATATGGAGCATTCCTTTCTCTAATGTTTTGGTTTTGCATTGGGCATACGTTAGCCATGTGGTCCCCTCCACAGGTATAACATCGGTTCAATGAGGTGACTCTTTGTGTTTGTCTATTTTGGACTCCCAGCTTCTTGGCAACTTGCTCAGCTATCTCATCTATTTTTGTGGAGATTTTTGAAGTATGACCAGTAGAACTATCAGAATCCTTATAGAGTTTGGACAATCCTAACTCCTCACCCAAGTTATCTTCTATGTCAATGCACGTCCGCACACACTCTTCTATGGATCTGGGCTCTTTCAAGTACACATATGATCTCAACTTTGTGCTCAGTAAGACATCTAAGAACAAAGCCACTTGTTTGGCTGGTGTGGGTAACTCGGGAGCAGGGCATCTCTCTAAATACTGTCTAAATCTTCTACCTGCTACTCGCATTGTTTCTTGGGGTGTCTGCTTGAAGCTGTGGATCAGGGATGATGTGTTATGCCTGATACCACTCTTGGAAAATTCTACAATGAATTCGTCTAGCAGTTGACCTATATCGTGATAGTTGCGACTACTTAGTGGCTGAAACCAACCTAAGGCACTGCCCTTAAGAGTCAAACCAAATGCCTCGTACTGGGTGAACAAATCCTCAACCTGTTCAGCTCTTAACACTTGTTTGAACTCGGCCATATGATCATAAGGATCTCCTGACCCGTCAAAATAATTCTTCATTGCCTTGATCACTTGAGTGGGTCTAAGGGTTCTTGTGTGCTCTCGGGGTCTAGGCAATGGAAAATCATGTTCATCTCTTTGTTGCCTATGTGCTTGATGTCTCTCTCTTTCAAGTCTTTCATTTTCAAATCCTGCTCTATTTCTGCCCATAGGGTGTGCAAAACTTACCTCAGGTCGCTCTCTAGTTCTTTCTCTCTGGGCTTCATGAGCTTGGGATGATCCTACTCCTTGGAGACCATGGGAAACATTGGATCTTGGTGGAGGGAAAATCAATTCACTCTTCCAAGTATATGCATATCTATCATGTTCAGTTACCAAGAACACTTTCTCTGATGTGTTATCCAAGTAGACAACGTTTCCTGGTATCTCTGGGTCCTTGAACTCGTAGATGATGACTATGCCCAATTGGCTAGGTTGATCTGGCTTGAATCTCCAAAAGGCTTCCTCTGTTTCTCTATTCAAGAATAGTTCTATGCTTTTGTTATCTTGAGGAATCCAATCTGGAGTGATCACTCTGGTCAAAACTGACTTGCCTCTAGGAGTCTGGGGTCCTTGTCCTACATTTCCTTGTTCTAGGTCTCCTATCTCATTCTCAGGAATGACATTTCCAAACTCATCAGTCCTATCGGGTAGGTTGGTGACCACATACATGGTTCCTTCCTTATCAATGTATGAACCCTCTTCGAACTTGACCACTGGGTGTTCAAGTCCAAAGGGTTGATCTGGATTTTTGAGTTGGACCACTGATCGCCTCAAGCCATCCTCATAGATGCGAGCACCTAATCGATTGGTCCGAATATATTCCAATTGTGTTTTATAGGGTCCTTCTGGTGTTTGTAGATGGGTAGTTCTTGAGCCACTTGCAGGTTTCCCCATGCTAAAAGACATTTCTGAGTCACTTGTGTCAGAGTTTAGTACGTAAGGACAACCACTTAGTTGTTGTGCCCAAGACTTAGCTGTATGGTTGACACTAGACTGAGAAGATCTAATGCTTTGTCTATCCTTGCCTAGGTGTCTACCAGATCTCAGGTTCATAAGCTTTGGCTAAGAGTCCAAAATTTCCCTTTGGTATGGTTCAAAAATCCTTTGGAGCCCCCTTGGTTTCCTAGTCCCACTTGAAGCCCAAAAAATGGACTTTGGATGAAAAAGTTATGTCAAATCAGGCTCCTGGAGGTCAAAACAGGCAAACAGGACCTTTTGGAGAAAATCGCGATTTTGTGAAATCAAGAGAATCGCGATTTTGTGAACTTCTAGAGAATCGCGATTTTGTAAACTTTCAAAGAATCGCGATTTTGTGAACTTTCAGAGAATCGCGATTTTGTGAACTTCCAGAGAATCACGATTTTGTGAACTTTCAGAGAATCGTGATTTTGTACCTTGAGAATCGTGTTTTCACAAAATCGTGTTTTTGGCTGAAAATCGTGATTTGTGAGAATCGCGATTTTGAGTAGAGAATCGTGTTTTCACATAATCGTGGTTCACAGAATCGTGTTTTCACAAAATCGTGTTTTCACAAAATCGTGTTTTTGGCTGAAAATCGTGATTTGTGAGAATCGCGATTTTGAGCAGAGAATCATGTTTTCACAGAATCGTGGTTCACAGAATCGTGTTTTCACAAAATCGTGATTTCACAAAATCGTGTTTTCGAGAATCGTGTCTTAGAGAATCATGTTCTAGAGAATCCTGTTCTAGAGAATCGCGATTTTGTCTCAGAGAATCATGGTTTCCAAAAATTTAGAGAATCGCGATTTTGAGCACAACCACAGAATCGCGATTCTGAGAATGACCACAGAATCGTGTTCTTTTTAAAAGGTTTTAGGCGGGAAACAGAGAATCACGATTTTAAAAAAAAATTTGAATTTTCACAAAATCGCGATTTTCATCACAGAATCGTGTTTTTTGGCGGGAACTTTGAATTTCTCAGCGCCGAGCAATGCTGAGCTCCGTATGTGCAGAAAATCATGAAAAAATACAGCGCTTGCACTCTCTTGCACTTCCTAACTCCTCCTCGCACAATAATGCATGAAAGATGGTATGAAAATGCACTAAAAAACAAGAAATTTCTATGAAGAAGAAGATGGAAGAAGATGGAGATGGTGATGATGATGAAGATGAAGAAGAAAAATCAGAAAATGAACAAAAATGACAGTTTTTTTTACCTTCCAACATTGCAATTCTATGATCTTACCATCACAACGCTCATCCTCGAAGCTCTCTCCCTGGCAACATCGCCAAAATTTGGTGTAGCTCAAGCGTAAGCACCACCTCCTTTACTTGTCAATCCGCGGAGACGTGAGGACTGGTATGAAGACCACGAGCAAGTGAAGGCACAAGTGCGTGAGTGAAAGCACACAAACATGCACACACATACACACACACGCACACAAGGTAAGATCAAAGAGAGGAACAATGGAAAGCTTCAATTGCAAAAGAGTTCTCTTACAAAAGATCTACTCTCTAACAGCTACCCCCAAAAATGAGCTCTCTAGCTCTTTTTATAGTTTTTTGACTAGTTTTGGCCCTGTCCAGACCTAGTGTCCGGCATAGTTAAAAATTAGGTTCCAGGGCTTATTTGAGGGCTCAAACGGAGTCTAAAAATTATGAAAATTGGTAGGATGATAGTTCTAATACTCCTCAAGCTCAAGGACTCCTTGGCTTGAACAAAATGGAGTTACAAAAATAGAAAATGGTATTTACAATGGTTTTTAGTGATGAAAATCACTATTTTTGTAGGGAATTCTTGTGAAAATTTGACATACACTTCTTGGAGCTCCCTACTTGCTCCTTCTTCTTGTGTGCATCCACCTTTCTGATGTGCTTCCATGCTTGTGCTTGACTTTGAGTTCCAACATTGCTCCATGAAAACATCATCTGAAATGTAACCATTTAAAAAAGAATTTTTCACATCTAATTGACATAATTTCCAACCTTTACATGCAGCAATGGCTATGAGTGTCCCGATGGTTGTCATTTTTGCCACAGGACTATAAGTCTCATCATAATCAATACCATATGTTTGAGCAAACCCTTTCACAACAAGTCTAGCTTTATACCTAGACACACTTCCATCTGCATATCTCTTTGTTTTGTAAACCCACTTGCATCCAATGATCTTCTGGCTATTTGGTTTAGGAACCAAATCCCATGTCTGATTCTCCAATAATGCATCATATTCTTCCTGCATAGCTTTCTCCCAATTTTCCTTACCTTTTGCCTTTTCATATGTAGAAGGGTCTTCATCTACTTTAATCATATAAGCATAACCTTTTGTAGCCAAAAAAGAAGTGTCATAGCTATACCTTGTAGGTTGCCACTTGTGTCTTGATGACCTTCTGAGTTCTCCACTCCTTGAGGTTTCTGGTTCTTCACACTCAGGATCAAATCTTGGCATTTCTTCAACTTCAACCTGCACTTCATTATTCTCTTGTTCATCAAATATCTGAACCTTTGATTTACCTTTCTTTTGACTCACAATTTCTTCATCATCTGTATTAATATTGATAGTACCTGCATACCAAGTACCTTGCTCATCAAATGTAACATCCTTAGACACAATAAATTGCTTTGTGGATGGACTCCACAATCTATAACCCATCTGCTTGTCATCATAACCAATAAATACATACTTTTCATCTTTAGCTTTTAATTTGTGTCTTAATTGTGATGGCACATATGCATATGCCAAACATCCAAATACTTTGCAATGGTCTAATGTAGGTCTCTTACCCCACCATGCCTCATATGGTGTCATACCCTGCAAGGCTTTACATGGCAACCTATTGACCAAATAAGTAGCTGTATTTACAGCCTCGGCCCACAAATAATTTGGGCAATTTTTCTCCTTCATCATGGATCTTGCAAACTCAACAAGAGTTCTATTCCTCCTTGTGAAGAGATGGATAGGTATGTGCTTGAAGATGAAGAGGTGTTGCAAAATCCTTGATCTACACCAGCCAATTGAACTCCAGGAGTATATGCTGGGCCCTTTTAGCTTGCCAATGGATGTATTAGACACCCTATGTACCTTGGAAGATCACTCTCAAAAAGATAGATCAAAACAGATAAGTTAGAGTTAGCTCAGAGGTGAAAACTTGCTATTCTTGGTTCATACACCTATCTAGTGTTTTACATAATTCTCTGAGCACAATAGCAATTAGCTTAATTACTCTTGGGGAAGTCTAGGTAGCTTAAAGAGATAACTTTCAAGAGTAATCTCATAAAAAATAATAAACCACACACTGAGAATGAGTTTTAACAAGTGATGACATCATCCGGATTTTCACGGGCTGTTATAGTTTGAGACCAGTGAGCAGAAAAATAAACGTAACTCAAATTGTAGGAATTCAATGATTATGAAAATTTGTATGGTTATACTAGACAGTAAGTTAAATCCAACAAGCTTTAAATCATTGAATTTGGATAAGTAACCACTGAGAAACGGCTCTGACAAGGTGAGTGAAAAAATCAGGTACCTGATAGAGAAGTGAAGATGAACAGACCCTCTTGATTTCAAATGAACATAAATGAGGATTGCAACATCCAAATGACATGAACATTTGTGAGCATATAGTAGACTTATAGAGCTAACTTTACCAAGTTAAATCACTGAAAATGATGCACCAAGCTCAGAGAAACAATCTCTGCAATCTGACTGAGAAAACTGAGAGTAATGGCAGTGAGTAGTACACTTCACAAGAACATGGACATATGAACTCAAATAATCATGAAAATGAAAGTATATTGCTTGTAGAATACAATGACTTACTGATACATATGTGTGCCTTGTAATCACACCTTGATATGGCATAAAGCTCAGCTCTTGGAGGTCTTCACATAGGTCTCTCTAACCACGACTAAAACTACCATCTATTTATAGTTGAGATTGGGAGGCTAACTTCCCTCAATCACTCTCCAATCAATCAATGATTGATTTGATTCTCTACCTACCACAAATCACGAATTCGTGGCTCCTCTTTCCCTTTTCGATCATGTGGACTCAACCACTTAACATTCTTTCACTTTTACATTCAGTAAACTCTTCAAAAGTTACAAGAGGTAGTTCACAAGTGAACTTTACATAGTCTTCATTTTGAAGCTTCTTTTATGACTTTTTGGGACTCAAGCCAATACTTAGGCTTGTCATAGACTTGCTCCAACAGCTCCCCCTCAAGCCAAGTATGCTTGACGTCTTCAATCTTCCAAGATTACCTGCAAACCAATCATAGCCTTGAATTTGCAAAGCTTTGTACCATCCAATGCTTTGGTTAGAATATCTGCACATTGTTGATGAGTGGACACATATGATATTTGAATCTCTTTGCTTAGAACCTTCTCTCGTACATAGTGATAATGAACTTCAATATGTTTAGTCCTTGCATGAAAAATAGGATTAGCAGCCAAATGAATAGAACTCATATTCTCACCATAAATAGTTGGAGTTCCAAACTCCAATCCAAGATCTTTGAATAATGTCTTCATCCACATAGCTTCCTGAGTAGCTATGGCAAGACCTCTGTATTCAGCTTCAGTAGAAGAGAGAGCAACTGTGGGTTGCTTCTTAGATGACCATGAAATAAGCTTTGAACCTGCAAAGGTAAGATAACTGAAGTGCTCCTTCTATCTTCCTTGGAGCCAGCCCAATCTGCATCAGAAAATAGCTTCAAACCTAAATTAGATACATAAGGATAATAAAGTCCTTCATTTATGGTTCCTTTGAGATACTTGAGAATCCTTTTGGCAGCATCCATATGTGGTTTCCTTGGTGTGTGCATAAATTGACTTAGCACACTCACACTGTAACATATATCTACTCTTGTCAATGTGGCATAGTTGAGACTACCCACTAGACTTTGATATGATGTGATGTCCTCTATGAGTTCACCTTCATGTGAGCTCAATTTGTGATTGACCTCCATTGGAGTACCTGCAATCTTACAATCTTGCATCTTGAATTTTGCCAACATGTCCTTAATGTACTTTCTTTGAGTGAGAAACAAACCATGATCTTTGTAGACAACTTCCAAACCTAGGAAGTAGGTAAGTGAACCCAAATCACTTATCTTGAACTCTTCTCTCATCTGATCTTTGATCTTCTTCATACCATCTGCATCATTTCCTGTCAATATAATATCATCTATATATACACATAGGTAGATGACCTCATAGTTACTCTTTTTAATAAAGAGTGAAGGATCTGCCTTGCTTGGTTGAAAGCCTTTGTCCTGCAAGAATGAAACAAGCCTGAAATTCCAAGCTCTTGGAGCTTGCTTGAGACCATACAATGCTTTGTTAAGTTTACACACATAATCAGGATAAACTTGATTATCAAAACCAGGTGGTTGTGCCATATATACCTCTTCTGTTATCCAACCATTCAAAAATGCATTCTTTACATCTAGTTGAAGTATCTTCCAATTCTTGGAAGAGGCAATACTAAGCAAAACCCTAATAGTAGGCATCTTTGCCACAGGAGAGAAAGTCTCCTCATAATCAATTCCCTGAGTTTGTGCAAAGCCTTTTGCTACAAGCCTTGCCTTATACCTGTTAATGGAACCATCAGAATTCTTCTTGAGTTTATAGACCCATCTTGAGCCTATTACCTTCATGGATGAAGTCTTGGGCACCAAATCCCAAGTGTTGTTTTCCTCAAGTGCTTCAATCTCTTCCTTCATTGCATGCTTCCATTCTGTTTTTGCTTTGGCCTCTTCAAATGATGATGGCTCCTCTTGGTTTATGTCTTGTGCTATGTAGATAGAATGTTTAGTTACTAATGAGGTGTCAAACCCATACCTTTCTGGTTTTTTCTTTTCCCTCATAGATCTTCTTAGGCCATGATATGATGATTCTGCCTCATGTCCAAGTTCCTGCAATTTTGCTTTACCTTTAGACTTCCATGCTTTGATCTTTTCCATATGAGATTCTTCATCATCCTCCGAGGTGTCTTGTTCTTCAATCTTTGGTTGTTCTCTACCAAGCTTTGGAAAATCTTCTTCAAGATTATATGGTAAATTGACCTTCCTGCATGAATCTTCATACCATGAATTGTTTTCATCAAAAACTACATCCCTGCTTACCAAGAATCCTTTGTTGGTAGGGTTGTATAACCTGTAGCCCTTTTGATTGTTGTCATATCCAATAAATACACACCTTTCTGCCTTTGGATCCATCTTGCCTCTAACCTGTGAAGGAACATGAGCAAAAGCAATACATCCAAAAATTTTACAATGATCTAAGCTTGGTCTTCTTCCATTCCAAGCCTCATATGGAGTCATTCCATCAAGGGATTTTGAAGGAAACCTGTTAATCAAGTAAGTGGCTGTAGATACAACCTCAGCCCATAAGTAATTAGGTAAATGCTTTTCATTTAACATAGACCTTGCAGCTTCAACAATTGTCCTATTCCTCCTTTCTGCCACTCCATTTTGCTCAGGAGTGTACCTTGTAGTTACCTCTCTTTTGATTCCTCTTTCTTGAAGAAAAGAATCAAACTCATGGGAGAATACTCTGACCTTAACCTTTTTAGAGATTTACCTGTTTGATTCTCCACAAGAGCCAAATATCTTTTGAAACATGAAAAAACTTCATCTTTGTGTTTCATAAAGAATAGGATAGTCCATCTGCTGCAATCATCAATAAAGGAGACATAATACCTTGATCCAGATATTGAAGCTTCCTTGCTAGGTCCCCATACATCTGTATGAACCAACTCCAAGAGATCTCCATGCATATAACCTTTCTTCATGAATGGTAACCTGTGAGACTTTCCAGATTGACATGCACTACACTTATAAATCATATGCTGTTTTGACAAATTAGGGATTTCAAGTACACTTTGGTCCCTACAAATTTGCTTTAATGACCTTTCACCAATATGTGCTAAGCTTTTGTGCCATACTTCCAATTCTGTGAGTGTCTGACTACCATAATTAAAGAGAGCAATGTTTCTAGTGTCCTGTAATTCAAATGTGAACAATCTACCTGTCTTTTCACCTTTTGCAATTTTTCTGAATCCTTGACTTGGATCTTCAACAAATGCTCCTGCCTTTATGAACCTGACTTGCAACCCTTTCTCTACTATCTGCCCAACACTTATCAAATTCTTTGTAATGGTAGGGACATAGAGTACCTTACTGAGTAGGTTGATGTTTCCATCAGGTGCTTTGACATTGCCTATTTTCTCCACAGGATGTTTTGTATCATCTCCTGTTTGTACCTCATGCTTATTCCTTGGATCTTCTAAATCTGATAGGAGTGCCACATTTCCTGCCACATGATTTGAACAACCTGAATCTATGTAGAAAACATGCTCATCAGATGTACCTTGTGGCATATCCATCTTCATGATCAATAATGAATCCTCTTTGTTTGAGTTTTCTGTGTAGTTATTGTAGTCTCTCCTTCCTTTGTAGCCTCCTTGATAGTTTGAATGATTGTAGTTGTTGTAGTTGCCATGATAATTGTTGAACCTTCCTCTTGAGTAGCCATAACTTCCTCTATTGTATCCTCTGCCTCTTTGATTCTTGGAATTCCTAAAGCAATTTTCAGTTGTATGATTAGTTAATCCACAAATAGAACGTGAGCTGGAGTCTTGGGATCTCCCCCTGCCTTGTCTACCTCCTCTTCCTCTACCTCTGCCATGTCTTCCTCTACCTGCATAGTTAGCTTGATATGTACCTGCTTCATCATCCACTTTCTTTGCCTTTCCTTTGTTATCTTTGGACTTGCTTTTATCAGTGTATAAAGCTGAAGATTGATTATCTTTAGAGCTTTCTCCATTTTTGATAAGCTTTGCCTCTTGGGTAAGTAGTTGTCCAATGAGTGTATTGAAATTAGGTACATGCATGTCCATGTACAAATCCATAGCTGTGGTGAATGCTTCCCACTTGTCATCTGCCTTCAAGCCATTGATGAACTGCCTTACAATTTGTTCTTCATCTATTACCTCTCCAATGCTTCCCAACTGATCCGCTATGTCCTTGAGCTTTGTGACAAAATCCGTCACATTTTGTTTGGGAGCCTTCTTGAGAGTTGTAAAATCCAGCCATAGTTGATGCTTCCTAGCTTTAGTACTTGAAGAAAAGAAAGCTTCAAGTGCATCCCACACTTCTTGAGATGTCTTACAACTTCTAATGTGAAGCAACAAAAAATCTGAGATAGAGTTGAGGAGATAAGACCTTGCAAGTGCATCCTTGGAGCACCATGTGCTCAATCTTTCTTGCTCTTCTTGTGTTGGTTGACTTTTGTTCCTGAAACTTGGCATAACTTCATCTCCAACCACATAACCATATAAACTTCTACCTTGGAGATAAGCTTCCATTCTTAATGACCAAGCTGAGTAGTTACCTCTGTCCAATTTGTCAATTGATGAAGGAAATCCATCTGCCATGTTGTCCAACCTTGCTCTGATACCACGGTGAAGAGATGGATAGGTATGTGCTTGAAGATGAAGAGGTGTTGCAAAATCCTTGATCTACACCAGCCAAATGAACTCCAGGAGTATATGCTGGACCCTTTTAGCTTGCCAATGGATGTATTAGACACCCTATGTACCTTGGAAGATCACTCTCAAAAAGATAGATCAAAACAGATAAGTTGGAGTTAGCCCAGAGGTGAAAACTTGCTATTCTTGGTTCATACACCTATCCAGTGTTTTACATAATTCTCTGAGCACAGCAGCAATTAGCTTAATTCCTCTTGGGGAAGTCTAGGTAGCTTAAAGAGATAACTTTCAAGAGTAATTTCATCAAAAATAATAAACCACACACTGAGAATGAGTTTTAACAAGTGATGACATCATCCCGATTTTCACGGGCTGCTACAGTTTGAGACCAGTGAGCAGAAACATGAACGTAACTCAAATTGTAGGAATGCAATGATTATGGAAACTTGTGTGGTTATACTATACAGTAAGTTAAATCCAACAAGCTTTAAATCACTGAATTTGGGTAAGTTACCATTGAGAAACGGCTCTGACAAGGTGAGGGAAAAAATCCGGTACCTGACAGAGAAGTGAAGATGAACATACCTTATTGACTTCAAATGAACATAACTGAAGATTGCAACATCCAAATGACATGGAAACTTGTGAGCATATAGTAGACTTATAGAGCTAACTTTACCAAGTTAAATCACTGAAAATGATGCACCAAGCTCAGAGAAACAATCTCTACAATCTGACTGAGAAAATTGAGAGTAATGGCAGTGAGTAGTACACTTCACAAGAACATGGACATATGAACTCAATTAATCATGAAAATGAAAGTATATTGCTTGTAGAATACAATGACTTACTGATACATATGTGTGCCTTGTAATCACACCTTGATATGGCATAAAGCTCAGCTCTTGGAGGTCTTCACATAGGTCTCTCTAACCATGACTAAAAACTGCCATCTATTTATAGTTGAGTTTGGGAGGCTAACTTCCCTCAATCACTCTCCAATCAATCAATGATTGATTTGATTCTCTACCTACCACAAATCACGAATTCGTGGCTCCTCTTTCCCTTTTTGATCATGTGGACTCAACCACTTAAGATTCTTTCACTTTTACATTAAGTAAACTCTTCAAAAGTTACAAGAGGTAGTTCACAAGTGAACTTTACATAGTCTTCGTTTTGAAGCTTCTTTTATGACTTTTTGGGACTCAAGCCAATACTTAGGCTTGTCATAGACTTGCTCCAACACTCCTCTCTACTACACCATTTTGTTGAGGGGAGTACCTGCAAGTGATTTCCCTTTTTATACCTGCATTCCATAAGTAATCACTGAACTCATTAGAGAAATACTCTCCCCCTCCATCTGACCTTAATCTCTTCAACTTATGACCTGTAATTCTCTCTGCATACACATGATAATGTTTGAATGTACTAAATACTTCTGACTTATCTTTGATCACATAGATAGTAATCCATCTAGTAGCATCATCAACATAAATCACATAGTACCTTGAACCATTGATATTGAAATCCTTTGATGGTCCCCACACATCTGTGTGTACCAACTCAAGCTTCTCTAAATACATAAAACCATGCTTGGAGTAAGATTGCTTATGAGCCTTACCTAATTGACATGCCTCACATCTGTATGTCATATGTTGACCTGTAACATTAGGCAATCCAAGCACTGAACCACTGTTAATCATATCTTTGATACCTCTTTCATTGAAGTGTCCAAGCCTCTTGTGCCAAAGATCTAACTCAGAGATCTTATGTCCTCCATAAGTGAACAAGGCATGACCAACATTACCTTGAATCTTCAATGTGAACAATCTTCCTTCTTTCTTCCCTGAAACAATTTGTTTATACCTATTGCTAGGGTCTTCCACAAATACTCCTTCATTAGTGAATCTCGCTTCATAACCTTTTTCAACAATTTGTCCTACACTTTTCAGATTCTTAGGAATTGTAGGATCATACAAGACCTTACTCAAGAGGGTGCTACCATCCTTAGCCTTCACTAATCCAATTGACTTCACATTATGCTTTGTATTGTCACCTGTTTGAACAACATGATTAGATACCTTATTTTCCAAATCAGTCATCAATGCTATGTTACCACTCAGATGATTGCTACACCCTGAGTCAATGTAGAAGACACTTTGGTCTTCACTTTGTCTTTCACAAGTTGCATTCATTATCAATGTTGAATCCTCCTTCTGATCTCAAGCATAATTGTAGTAGGTATTATTGTATTGTTGACTTTGGAATCCTCCACCTACATTTCTTCCAAAGTAACCCCTACTACCTCTACCTCTGAAGTTACCTCTTTGATTTCTGCCACCTCTTCCTCTTCAATTAAAGTTCTGATTATATCCACCATTACTCTGAGTATTATGCCAACAATCATTAGGTAAGTGATTTGTCTTACCACAAATCCAACAAGCTTTGACTCCATCTTTGTTATTCCTGCCTCTTCCTCTACCTTTGCCACCTCCTCTTCCTCTTAGGAAATTGGCTTGACTAGTTGTGCCTTCATCTTCATTTGCTTGTTGCTTTCCTTTGCTAATTTTCTTCTTATCCTTTGAGTACATTGCATGACCTGTACTCTTGTCACCTTCACCTTTGACATCTTGCTCAAAGGTTAACATATGTCCTAGCAACTGATTTAAGTCAGGAGTAAAATGATCAAGTGAGAATTCAGTAGACAAAATGAATGGCTTCCATTTGTCATCACCTCTCAAACCTGTAAGGATTTGCCTTACCAATTTATCCTCCTCAATGTCTTCATCAATAGCTCTAATGCATCTGCAATGTCCTTCATTCTGGTTACATAATCTGAGATGGATTGAGAGGCCTTTTTCTTGAATGTGGTAAATTCTGCCCACGAGGATGCCTTCCTTGACTTTGTGGTGTTTTGGAAATGCTCCTCCAAAGCATTCCATATATCACTTGCACTTTCAAGACCTCTAATGTGACGTAGCAAGTAGTCATTGACTGCCATATAGATAATGCTCCTAGCTTGAGCATCTCTCTTCATCCAATTCTTCAAATCTGACAATTCCTCCCTAGTTGGAACACTAGGATCTCTGAATTGAGGCTTTTCTTCTTCACCTGTAATATATCCTATCAAATCTTTGCTCATTAGATGAGCTTCCATCCTCATTGACCATGTTGGATAGTTCTCTCTATCCAATTTCTCTATATGAAGAGAATCTCCCATCCTTTCTTGTCCTGTGTATTGAATTCTTTAAACTTTATGAGTAGCAGATGTACCTTTACTTTGAATAATACTCCTTTTGACTTCCTTGATGTCGTATGATCTCCTTCTCAAGCTTTGCTCTGAAGCTTTCACCTTTTGAACCTTCAGATGTTGAATTCTTTGCACCTACAGCAGTCGGGATCCTCCTTCCTTCAATTCTGATGCTTCCTGCTCTGATACCACTGATGGAGAGTGTTAATCTCCAAAAGAACAACCTACTCTTGAAATTAGAGCACCTCTATATCAAAAGTAAGTCAAAACCTTTACCAATTTGGAGGATCAACATTCAGTTATAAGGATTCTAGAAAATCTGTGAAAAGAATGATTCTACAAAAGTCTGCTGCACATATCTTTCTCATTGACTTATCAAATGTGTAAAGTTTTTTATAAAACTTTGCACAAGGTGTCGGCTAAAGATTGCACACCTCCTCCAAGCTGAATCACTCCAAAAGATTCAGTAGATTTTGAGAAATCAACTTGACAAGTCACCTATGTCTAAAACTATACTTCTAAGAAGTCGATTTAGACACCTATAACTTCTAAGACATGGTTCTTCAAGAATAGGACCCATTTAAGCAAATACTTTTAGCCACAAGTAGCTTACCTTCCAACTTAAAGATTAAGTGCTTACTTGCTCAAAACTTTAAACTGTGGAAGGAGAACTGATCAAAACATTGACTTCAAATTTTGCGCCTGTTTCAGGAACTAGTAAACACTTCTTCACATACAAATGTTCCTACACATAATTCTCTCAGCCTGATCACAATTGGAAGCTAAAAATTTGTACAGAGGTCAATCACCTATAGACTTAGACTTGTACAAAAGCATTTCACAAAAGATCTAACACAGAAGGAGAAAACTCAGAAGTATCGGGCGCAACATTTTCTTCATTTCTGAGAATTTTACATCTAGTGATGAGAGAGACTTAACTCACTTCTAGGATGGCTAAAAAACTCATACAACTTCTGATTACTCTATTCTCATGCTCTCTCATACTTGTCCCGACATTTTTCATAGTATTTATAGGCAAATATTTACAAACTTATGACTAATCAAAAGTATAAGTGACCTATATGTGAACTAATGTACATATGTGTACATTTCTTTCAACTCTTGAATGTAGTCTTCCTCTATGCTTCAAAACTTGATCTTGTCTTCATTCTTTGACTTCCAAAACTTCATTTGTTGATTGCTATGCACCAACAATTGCCTTAGGCCATCCTCATAGATGCGTGCACCTAGTCGGTTGTTCCTAATATGTTGAAGATAAATGTACAAGATCATTTTCATATAAGATATGCTTGGAAAAAATACCAAATATAAAGATAAATGAAAAGAAGAGAAAAGGAAAAAAGAAAAAAAAAAGTCTAGTCAAAATTCATGATGAGTAAAAGATACAATATCTGCCTTCTAGTCAGTGGCATGTTGTTGGCAGTGGTCAGGGCATTCAAGGACTTATGAGACAAGGAAGCCAAAGATAGGAGTCAGGGCAAGGAACAAGCAGGCAAAGCAATTAACGCAGATCTGGCAAATAGGCTTGTCATTTTCATGAAGTTGAAGGTCAAGGACAAAGCACAGGAGCACATCAAGGAGGTGGACACACCAGAAGAAGGAGCAAGTAGCGAGCTCCAGGAAGTGTATGTCAAATCTTCAGAAGAAATCCCTACAAAAATAGTGATTTTCATCACTAAAAGCCATTGTAAATACCATTTTATATTTTTGTAGCTCCATTTTGTGCAAGCCAAGGAGTCCTTGAGCTTGAGGAGCATTAGAAGTACCTACCTATCAATTTTCATATTTTTTAGACTCGGTTTGAGCCCTCAAATAGGCCCTAGAACCTAATTTTTTAACTAGGCCGGACACTAGGTCTCGACAGGGCCAAATGTTGAAGCTCAAGGTCAAGGACAAAGCATGGAAGCGCATCAAGGAAGTGGACACACAAGAAGAAGGAGCAAGTAGGGAGCTCCAAGAAGCACCTGTCCAATTTTCAGATGAAATCCCTATAAAAATAGTGATTATTATCACTAAAAACCATTGTAAATACCATTTTCCATTTTTGTAACTCCATTTTGTTCAAGCCGAGGAGTCCTTGAGCTTGAGGAGTATTAGAACTACCATCCTACCGAGTTTCATAATTTTTAGACTCCGTTTGAGCCCCCAAATAAGCCCTGGAACCTATTTTTTAACTAGGCCGGACACTAGGTCTGGACAAGGCCAAAACCACTCAAAAACTATAAAAAGGGCTGGAGAGCTCATTTTTGAGGTTAGCTTGTTGTAGATTTCAGCTTGTAAGAGAGCTCTTTGGTAATCGAAGCTTTCCATTGTTCCACTCTTTGCTCTTACTTTGTGCGCGTGTGTGTGTATGTGTGTGCATGCTTGTGTGCTTTCACTCACGCACTTGTGCCATCACTGGCTCACGGTCTTCATACCGGTCCTCACGTCTCCACGGATTGACATTTATGAGGTGTATCTCCTCACGTTGGTACTCACCATTGTGCTAGAGTGACACCAAATTTGGCGCCGTTGCCGGGGAGAGAGCTTTGAGGACGAGCGTGTGACGGTAAGACGTAGAGTAGCGACGTTGGAAGGTAAAAAAATCATCATTTTCAGTTCAGTTTTTGAATTTTCCTTCTTCTTCATCTTCATCATCATCACCATCTCCACTCGCCTTCATCTTCTCAGTTTTTTCCATTTTTTAGAGTACATTCACCTTGTTTTACTTGTGGTTGTGAGCAAGAAGCTTAGAGAGGGTGCAGAACAGAGGCGCTGAAGAAGTAGCACCAAAATAGCTGAAAATCTGAGTGAACAGCCCTAAACGTGACGAAACCTGCGCCAAGTATCGTGAGTGCAATATCGTGGGTTTGAAGGAAGATTTTGCATCTACAGACACATAGGAGTGACAAGGAGGACACAAGGTACTCATATTTGTAAAAATTTTTGAATTTGGACTCCAAAAAATCCAAGTATCGTGTTTCTCCCGCGGTTGAGGTATCGCGATACCCGACAAGTATCGTGAATCTCCTGTGGTTGAGTATCGCGATATTTCCCAGGTATCGTGTATCGTCTCAGGAAGATCGCGATACTTGGCAAGTATCGTATATCGTTTCGGCCAGAGATCGTTTCGGCCAGAGATCGCGTATCGTTTTCCTTGAAAGATCGTGTATCGTTTTGGCCAGAGATCGTGTATCGTTTTATACCGATCGCGATACTTAACCGAGGTCGTGTATCGTGTCTAGTGTATCGTGTGTTCCCGGTCGCGATACATACCAAGTATCGTGTATCGAGTTCCTCAAGTATCAAGTATCATGTCCTACAAATATCGTGTATCGCCTATTTTGGAGCATTTCCTGAGAGACCCTGTTTCCCTGTTTTAAACCCTAGAACCCTGAACTGGCATAACTTTCTCATACGAAATCCGTTTGCTGTGATTTTGGTTTTGTTGGAAAGCTCGTGGGGAGTACAACCAAAACATCGATTGGTTACGGTAAAAATAATACTAGGATTATTAGGTAGGGTATTTTGAAGTTGACCCTCAGGAAAACTGGAAAACCAAGGTGTTCCAAAGGATTTTGAGCAATATAAGAGAACTTTGGGACTAGAAGCCAAGGCTTATGAACCTGAGATCTGGCAGACACTAAGGCAAGGATAGACAAAGCATTAGATCATCTGAGACTAGTGTCAACCATACAGCCAAGTCTTGGGCTCAACAGCTTAGTGGTTATCTTTACACACGAAGTTCAGAAACCAGTGACTCGGAAATGTCTTTTAGCATGGAAAGACCCACACGTAGCTCAGGCTCTGCCTATTTACAGACACCAGAAGGTCCCTATAAGACCCAATTGGAGTATATCAGGACCAACCAATTAGGTGCTCGCATCTATGAGGATGGTCTAAGACGATCAGTGGTTCAACTCAAGAATCCTGACCAACCCTTTGGACTTGAACACCCAGTGGTCAAGTTTGAAGAGGGTGCTTACATTGATAAGGAAGGAACCATGTATGTGGTTACCAACTTACCAGATAGGACAGATGAGTTTGGAAATATCATTCCTGAGAATGAGATAGGAGACCTAGAGAAAGGGGACCTAGGAGGAGAACCCAAGACCCCTAGAGGTAAGTCAGTCTTGACTAGAGTGATCACTCCAGAATGGATTCCTCAAGATAACAAAAGCATAGAACCTATTCGTGAATCGAGAAACGGAGGAAGCCTTTTGGAGATTTAGGCCAGATCAACCCAGCCCAGTAGTCACCATCTATGAATTCAAGGACCCAGAGACACCAGGGAAAGCTGTCTATCTAGATCACACATCTCAGAAATTATTCTTAGTATCAGATCATGACAGACATGCTTACACTTGGCAAGGTGAACCAATTTTCCCTCCACCAAGATCTAATGTTTCCCAGGGCCTCCAAGGAGCCGGATCATCCAAGGGTCATGAAACCCACAGGGAAAGAACTAGAGAGAGACCGGAGGTAAGCTTTGCAAACACTATAGGCAGAGACAGATCAGGATATGGAATGGACAGACCTGAAAGGGAGAGACATAGAGCTCATAGGCACCAAAGAGATGAACATGATTTCCCATTGCCTAGAGCACGAGAGCACTCAAGAACCCTTAGACCCTCTCAAGTGGTTAAGACAATGAAGAACTACTTTGATGGATTTGGAGATCCTTATGATCATGTGGCAGAGTTCAAACAAGTGCTAAGAGCTGAACAGGTTGAAGACTTATTAACCCAGTTCGAGGCATTTGGTTTGACTCTTAAGGGTACTGCCTTAGCTTGGTTTCAACCTCTAAACAGTCGCAACTATAGAGAGATAGGTCAGCTTCTAGAAGAATTCATTGTAGAATTTTCCAAGAGTGGTATCAGACATAACACATCATCCTTGATCAACAGCTTCAAGCAGACACCCCAAGAAACAGTGTGACTTGCAGGAAGAAGATTTAGGCAGTACTTGGAAAGATGCCCTGTACCAGAATTACCCACATCAGCCAAACAGGTGGCACTGTTTTTAGATGGCCTATTGAGCACAAAGTTGAGGTCATATGTATACTTGAAAGAGCCTAGATCCATAGAAGAGTGTGTACGGAAATGCATTGACATAGAAGACAACTTGGGTGAGGAGTTAGGACTATCCAAACTCTATAAGGACTCTGATAGTTCTACAAGTCATACCTCTAGAACCTCCACTGAGATAGATGAGATAGCTGAGCAAGTGGCCAAAAAGCTAGGAGTTCAAAATAGACAAATGCCAAGGGTCACTTCAGTGAAGCGATGTTATACATGTGGAGGAGATCACATGGCTAATGTTTGCCCGTTGACGACTCAACCCCAAGGAAACCCTAATGCTCTATATTGCACCATTGAGAGGAAATATACAAATCATACGACCCAAGATTGTCCCTATAACAGGCAGGCTGTTAGACAAAATTATCAGCAACCTTACCAGTAGGGTAGGTATCAGAATCAGTACCAACAGCCATATTATAGGCCACAACAATATCAACCTCAATACCAGCAGCAATATCAGGCACCATATAGGCCACAACCAGTCCTAGGAAACCAACCGCCAGCTCTTGCCAATGTGATCCCAGTTAAATATACGATGGCGGAGGAGAACCCTAATAGAGCATTGGTATCGCTAACCCCATTGATACCAGAAAATGACTTTCACGCTCATGGTTCAAACTACTTCCATGAAGATAGTCCACATGCTTATTACATAGAGTCACCTGAGCAAAGTGAGACTTCTCAGTATCAATATGAGGCACCACCTATGGAATAAAATTGGGAGCCAGAATACTACAATGTCATGTATACGAATCCAAAACCTAGGCCCCAACTGAGACAAGTAAGACCGCAAGCCCCTAGAGGACCATGCTTTAGATGTCAGGGCGACCATTTCATTCGTGAATGCCCCCACCAACCAGCTCTGGGACAAGGGCAAAACATTACAATACAAGGCTTTTGTCCTGAGTGTGGCCAGGAACATCTTCCTAGAGAGTGTCCGAGAAACCCCTCTAGTGCACCCAAGGTTACACCCATCAATGTGGTAGGCTTAGTGGCAGATTCAAGTTCAAGTAGTAGTAATGTGGCTCCTGTACAGGCAGTTACTAGGGCACAGGCTGCACAACAAGCAAAACCATCCGAGCAATCGGAGTCAAGTGAGTCAGGAGAGCCTAGTAAGAGGAAACCAAGAACATGGAAGGATACCAGAGAGAAGGCTAATCGCAAGTGGAACAAAAAGCTATCCGAGCTAGAAGAAAGCCTAAGGGATACCAAAACAAAAATAGAAGACATTGCATCTCAAAGCCCCTCACATACCGAAGCTCCATCCATTCCACCTCATTCCACCCCACCACCCATTAAAAAAACCCACAACCAAGGTCTGTTCTTGCAGATCCAACCCCAGAAGGCTTGGACATGATGTTCAAGGCCTACCAGGCTCGTCTTCAAGAAGGGCCAACAACTGCAAACTTGGACAAGAGTTACCCCAGAGCAGATTTAGAGATTGAACGGATGAAAATGTGCATGAAAATGGTAGAACAAGCTCAAGCTATACTTGAGACTAGTCAAAAGTTCAATCAGACAAACTCTGTCAAACCGGATTTGCATTTCCAGGGCTTACTAGAAAGATTAGAGCAGTTGGTAAACAAACCACAAGTTTCTTTACCTCCACAGGCTCAACCAGTTATTGAGAGAGGAAGCTCACCACCAATGGGAGCTTATGTTCCTAATTCCACGGATGCTGGAATACCTCCTTCAATTCAACAATACTCTCAAGAGTTCTTGCGGGAAATACAAGAAGAGAAATGGGCCAAGGAGAAGGGTAACTCCCCTCCTATTCCTGAGATCGATGATCTTCATGATCAATTTCCCCAAGACATCCCGTCTATCTATGGAGATCAAACAGAGCAACAAGAGGATGAGAGATTAGATTTTGAATCTAATTCTTTACAAGAGTTACCTCATTTCACATGCCCATGGGAATCTGAATCTCTCCAGATCCGAGCTCCCACAATATTGGTAAGAAATGAAGACTCAGTGATTCCAAGAAACACTGATGTTGTGAAGAACACTAAGGTTCAATGTCATCTCACTGTGGAAGAGCTGCTCAAAGCAAAACCTAAGCTCTGGAATCATGTGAAGGATCAGGTTCCAGAACTTGAATCCAATATGCCAAAAGTAGGCTCTAAGCAAAAAGTTCCAGAGATACCTCTAGACAAAATAGGGGACATGAGTGAAGGTGAAGAAGGTAATACTTATCTTCCAATCACCTATCAAGGTTACACAACCAAAGCAATCGTAGATTCAGGTGCTGGTGTTGCTATTGCGACCACCTCCTTGTGGAAGCGACGGGGCAAACCCACATTAAGACCAACAAGAATGAAGCTTCAAATGGCAGATGGTCATTTTGAAAGACCTCTAGGATTGCTTGAAGGGATAACTCTAACCACTTGTGGTGTAGAGTTTGAACATACATTTGCTATATGTGACTTTGAGAAAAATAATGTCTACGAGATGATCCTAGGAAGACCCTTCCTACGACAATTGCAAATAGTACAGGATTGGGGAACCAACTCCTTGTACTTACAGCACTTAGGGGTCACCACCAAGGTCAATCTGAAGGATTACACCTTCAGAGATGTACTACCCCTACAGTGGAATCCTATCCACAAAGCAAAAGAAGATTCAATCTCTGTGCATTCTGGAAGTTCACCTGATCCATCATGGCTGCATGAAGATACTCACTTGTGGATGTGCAAGGTCGCAGAGGAAGAGGAAAAGCGCCTAAAAGCGAGAGAAGAAGGAACTCCCCCAGGAGATAGACCAATAAAAGACCCAGCCTATACACCGATGATATTTCCAGATGAGGAATTTGAGCCTCATGGTTGGGCAGAAATCTTAGCTACCATGGACATAGCAGTCAATGAAGAACAATGGACACCTCACTGTGATGAGGAGGGTTATGATATTTCACTGTTCATGTGTCAGCCCCTGTTGGAAGAGTGTGATCCTAGTGAGTTCATAGAAGAAGAAGAGAATGACGATGATCTAGAATCCATTGTGATGGATACTTACTTTGACTCAGAGGAACACTATTTAGAAGACATAGGAGTGTTAACCCAAAAAGAAGAAGAACCCCTCACAAGTATTAAAACGATAAATTCAAAGGAAGGAAGTGAAGGAGGTCAAAAGAAAAAGAAAAGAAAAGCAGTGAAACAAGAAGAGGAAGAATCATTGTTTGAAGTACCAGAAAATTTCAAGAAATATGAAGTGGAAGACCGAAAAATTTTGGTACGGATGCCTAAGAGAGAGGCCATTATAGGAGAAGCATATGACAATAAAGAAAAGACCAAAAAAATTGTAGTGACCATTGAAGGGAACGAAGAACGATGTACGTACATAGGAGATGACCTAAGTGCAAAAGAAGAAGCAGAGCTTGTAGCTCTATTAAGGGAATATAGGGATGTGTTCGCATGGCACTATAGAGACTTGAAAGGAGTAGATCCAAAGATTTTCTCTCATACTATTCCGATGACCGCTAATGCCAAGCCCACCAAACAAAAGCCCTACACATATAATGACAATTATGCAGCCAAAATAAAGGAGGAAATTGATAGGCTGATTGAAGCTGGATTCATCTATGAGATTGAGCATACTGAATGGGTGTCCCCCATTGTAGTGGTGCCCAAGAAGAATGGGAAATTGCGAGTGTGCATTGACCTTAAAAAAGTTAATGCCGCTACGATCAGAGACAGTTATCCACTTCCAATCACCGAACATCTATTGGAGCGTGTTGCAGGCAAGGAAGTTTATAGCTTCCTTGATGGATTTTCAGGTTACAACCAAGTAGCCATTGCCCTTGAAGATCAACACAAAACGGCCTTTGCCACAGAATGGGGAATCTTTGCATTTCGTGTGATGCCATTTGGGCTCACCAATGCACCTGCAACATTCCAAAGGCTCATGTGTCATGTCTTGAAAGAGTTCTTGCGAAAGAGCTTAGAAGTATATGTGGATGATTTATGCGCTCATTCCCAAGAAAGAAGTTACCACATCCCTGAGCTCAGACAGATCTTCAACAAGTGTAGAGAATATCGAGTGTGTCTGAACCCAGAGAAGTGTGTGTTCATGGTACGACAAGGTAAGATCTTAGGTCACATTGTTTCTAAGAATGGAATTTCAACAGATGAAGACAAGGTAAGAGCGATAGCAGAGTTGGCAAGACCAAGGAATGTTAAAGAGGTACAAGCCTTTATGGGCCATTGTGGATATTACCGTAGGTTTATCCACATGTATGCCATCATAGCTAAACCTCTTTATGGGTTGTTAACAAATTTTGAGTGGAACGAGGAATGCGAGAATTCCTTCAACGAGCTAAAAAGACGTTTGTGCATAGCACCAATATTGACTACTCCGGATTGGAGCAAACCCTTTCATGTCCATGTAGATGCCTCCAATCATGCAATAGGATGTGTGCTAGCACAACCCACAGGTGAAGGAAACCTAGATTTGCCGATAGCATATGCTAGTAGGCAATTAAATGCAGCTGAACGAAATTATACCACAACGGAGAGAGAAGGCTTAGGCATGGTATACGCTGTGAAAAAGTTTAGACACTATTTATTGGCCAATAAGTTCAAGTTTTTTACTGATCATCAAGCTTTACTATATTTGGTCAATAAACCTTGCAATACAGGCCGCTTGGTGAGATGGTTCCTCTTACTAATGGAATACGACTTTGAAGTTGTTGTCAGGAAAGGTAGAACCCATCTTAGGGCAGACCACCTTTCTCGTATCACTTCAGGAGAGCCACCGCAAGGAGTGTCTGATGAATTGCCCGATGCTTATCTGTTCAATTTAGAAGTTGTTCCTAAATGGGCAAATAAGTTGGTACTAGTCCTAACCTTTGGGCCTGCAAATAAAAATGTGAAAACAAGCAAAGAAGAAATTGTAAGATCACAAAAGTATCAAATATTGGCTGGAAGCATGTACAAACAAGATCCAGAGGGTGTACTAGCTTGTTGTGTTGAGGACGACGAACATACTAGTTGGATGCAACAAGCCCATGAGGGACTGCTAGGAAATCACTACTCTAAACAACGAACATTGCAGAATCTAAAACGTTTAGGAGTGTATTGGCCTAGCATGGACAAAGAAATACAGGAGTGGATCCAGAATTGTCCAGTGTGCCAGAAGAGACCCCCAGTGGAGCATGCCACTCTTTATCATGTGTCATTAATCCCAGATTGGAGTGCTCCATTGGTTGAGTTCATGAGATCGGGAACATTACCCAATCAGGCTAGTCTTGCAAGAAAACGGAGCATGGAGCAAGAGGCTCAAGACTATGCCTTAGTAGGAGACAACCTATATCGAAGAGGCAAGGATGGTTACCTAAGACTGTGCGTTCATGAATCAGACTATTTGAAAGTCTTAGAAACTGCACACAGCGGTGCTGCAGGTGGACACTTTGGGCCTGACAGAGTAATTAAGACCATTCTATTCTCAGGACTTTGGTGGCCCACTCTTCATATGGATGCACATACTTATGTGAAGAAATGTGACACATGCCAACGTGCCCAATATCCGATAAGAAAAGACGAGATGCCTTTAAGGCCAATGATGGGAGGACGTGCATTTTCAAAGTGGGGTATAGACTTTGTAGGTCCCATCAACCCCCCAGCTAGAAACTCCCATGCAGAATACATTATTGTAGCCACAGATTACCTTACAAAGTGGGTGGAAGTAAAAGCCACGACAAAGAATGATGCTCAAACGACGCCTAAGTTCTTATTCGAAAATGTGTTCACTAGATATGGGTTACCAATAGAGTTGGTTAGTGATAGAGGTACGCACTTCTTGAATGAGGTCATTGAAAATCTCCTTCAAGAATTCATGGTGATACATAAGAAGTCTGCCCCCTATCACCCACAAGCTAACGGACAAGCCGAGAGCACGAATAAGATCCTATGTAACGTATTGACGAAACTTGTAAATAATAAACGCTCTGATTGGGACAAACAACTTCATCATGCTGTTTGGGCATACCGAGTTGCCTACAAAACGGTACTCAATGCTACCCCATTTCAGATGGTCTTTGGACAGAATGCCGTGCTACCATTGGACTTCCTAATCCCAGCCTTGAAAGTAGCACAAGAGCATGAGTGGAATGGACATGAGTTGTCTTCCAGGATCTTTGATCTAGAACGCTTAGGTGAGACGAGGCTACGGGCAGCAGCAGGCATTTATGCTGCAAAGAAAAGGCAAAAGGCATACTTTGATGCCCATGTAAAGGATAAAGGATTGAAGGAAGGAGATCTAGTGCTGGTTTATACGTTAAAGCAACATGCCCGCAAATTGGAGAAACGAGGATATGGACC
Source organism: Ceratopteris richardii (assembly GCA_020310875.1). Classification (NCBI taxonomy): domain Eukaryota; kingdom Viridiplantae; phylum Streptophyta; class Polypodiopsida; order Polypodiales; family Pteridaceae; genus Ceratopteris; species Ceratopteris richardii. The sequence continues at coordinate 112,880,583 of CM035411.1, forward strand.
CATGATCATTAATAGACTCTCCACTAGCGGTGCAGTTCAATTGGCCACTTTAGAAGGTGATATCCTACCAAACTATATTAGTGGATGCCGAGTCAAGTTATATCAAGAACCTCTTACAGAGGAAATGCTCATGAGACTCAACACTGCTAAGAAGCGAAAAGAAGAGGAGTTAAGGGTTAGAGAAGAGGCACAAGCAGAGGCGAGAGAGCGCATCAGAAGAAATAAGCTACGACGGCTAGGCCTAGATGTCAACACAAAAGCTCCAAAATATCACATGGACATGTGCCAAAAATCGGGCATAACTACTTCTCAAATAATTGATCGACGGCCCTTTGTGACTATAGAGGTAGGACGCGGAAAGAGTGTAAAGATTGTGAGAGCATTAGTTGATTCAGGTGCAGCAACTAGTGCAGTTCGACTTTCATACTGCCAAGACCTGCAATTGGACATCAAGCCCATAGAAGCCTATCTCATAGGATTGGGAGGTGTGGAAACCTCTTGTCTGGGAGAGGTGGAACTTCCCATCTACCTTCAAGATGTTCCAATAAAAGTCAAAATGCTAGTGTGTCATGATGAGGACCTCACAGAGCCACTTGTCTTGGGTCAAGATTGGATTTACGACCATGCTGTCAACTTGAACCTAAGAAGTCAATTGCTTCATGTTTGGGCACATGAACAATGCATTACATTAGAATTGGAGAATTGCATGGCCACTGACCAAGACACCACACGCTCTCTTCTTTCCTCTAAGGCTAATCTTCTCGAACAAGATGTTGTAAATGTCAAAGGACCTATGATCCAGACGGGCACAATCATGGAAGGACAGTCGCAAAGGCAAGAAGAACCTTCTTCTTTTTCAAAGAGTAAAGCATTCACATTAGTCCAACCTCAGAAGCAAACAAAACAGTGCAAGATAGCCAGTCTATCAAATAGACAAAGAGCCTTCAAGAAGAAAGAAGTTATGGGCATGAAGCAGATCTGGGTAAAGAAAGGAGTGCAACCATCGATGTGGCCTCAAAGATTCCCACCCAACCAGATCGACCATGAAAAAAGAAGGACCAAGCACCTATGACAGGCTCAAGCACGAAGAATCCAACAAATTTGGGTACCGAAGCTATCAAAGAAGGCCGACCACAATCATGTACAAATTTGGGTGCCTAAAAAATTAGCTACAGCTCAACACGGGCGATTACAGATGTGGGTACCCAAGAAGCTCTTACATACACTACGGCCTATGCTCCCCACCATGCAAAAGGTCTCAACAAAGAAGCCAAGGAAAGCAAAGGGTGAGAACAAAACACAAAGAACGAACAAAGATAAACTCAACCCTCCTGCAACAGTAAGCAGGCAATCATCAAGGATATGGGTTTGGAAGCCAAAAGCACCAACAACATCCACCGAACCAAAAGACCAATCACACGGGATACTAAAGTTTGGAAAGCATCCAAAGATGAAGTGGCCTGAGGTGATCTCTACAGTACCAAACCCTATTCCAAAATGGGTTCCAATCCAGAGGATTACATCATTTCGAGATCCAATAGACACCTCCAATCAAGAATTCATCAAGTATGCAAGTAACATCAAAAGCCTCGACCAGCAGCAACCATGTGCCTTTGGCATAACCCAGTCGTTTGCACCATTCAGGTCATGCATTTCCAAAGTATGCATCAATATAGGGCCACCTTACATGGCCGTGCATAGACACAATTGAGAAATCCCAGGCACATGAGACACAATTTTCACATGCAAAATATATTATTGATACTAACCTCTTTCTTCTTGTTTGATGCCATCGTGTGTTCCAAAAAAACAAAAAAAAATAAAAATTAAAATTAAAAAAAAAACAAACAAACAAAAAAAAAAAGAAGAAGGGGGGCAAAGAAGAGGACTGTGCTTGAAAATGCTCATCAGCGAACTTTCAGCAAGGACATCCATCAACAAAAAGGACAAGCCGATGGTCAAACACCATGATGGAACTACAACACGAAGAGATGAAGATCAACGGACCCTTCACCATGGTAAGACGTGTATGCTTCAACAACACTATAACCATGATCGATTAGGAAACCTCTTCGTCAGCATACCCTTGAGCACCTAGCTCAAGACCCAATCTCTTGCACCATACTTTTTGCCATGCATTTTCCAAGTACGCATACGTAGGGCCACATTACAAGGCCATGCACAAAGCACATAATTTGTTCAACCCATGCACTAATGCACTTAACCATCATCCATTATGGGTTACAAGTACTTGGCATGAAAACTATGAAAGCCATCTTTGGAAGAATCAGAGGACATCACGGTGACCACTACAAGAACAAGGGAGCCATCCACCATTGAGAGTTGCTCATAATCAACATTGAACACCTCCTTTGAGCAACTAGTAGTTTTGGAAAACTCACAAATGCACCATCCAGATGGAATACAAGGCAGAAGTACGTACAAAGGGACTACAAACTGCAAGAGATAACAGTGGCAAAGTGAAGAACCAGATAAACGACCAGGATACATTGGGAAGAAGGATCGCCCCTGTTGGACGCAAAGGACGCTACCTCTCAACGTACTACATGGAACGACCACTACAACAAGGGTCTGTCAGGGACGACAGACTCAAGAGGGGGGGGAGTGTTGAAGCTCAAGGTCAAGGACAAAGCATGGAAGCGCATCAAGAAAGTGGACACACAAGAAGAAGGAGCAAGTAGGGAGCTCCAAGAAGCACCTGTCCAATTTTCAGATGAAATCCCTATAAAAATAGTGATTATTATCACTAAAAACCATTGTAAATACCATTTTCCATTTTTGTAACTCCGTTTTGTTCAAGCCGAGGAGTCCTTGAGCTTGAGGAGTATTAGAACTACCATCCTACCGAGTTTCATAATTTTTAGACTCCGTTTGAGCCCCCAAATAAGCCCTGGAACCTATTTTTTAACTAGGTCGGACACTAGGTCTGGACAGGGCCAAAACCACTCAAAAACTATAAAAAGGGCTGGAGAGCTCATTTTTGAGGTTAGCTTGTTGTAGATTTCAGCTTGTAAGAGAGCTCTTTGGTAATCGAAGCTTTCCATTGTTCCACTCTTTGCTCTTACTTTGTGCGCGTGTGTGTGTGTATGTGTGTGCATGCTTGTGTGCTTTCACTCACGCACTTGTGCCATCACTGGCTCACGGTCTTCATACCGGTCCTCACGTCTCCACGGATTGACATTTATGAGGTGTATCTCCTCACGTTGGTACTCACCATTGTGCTAGAGTGACACCAAAGCTAGTCAAAAACTATAAAAAGAGCTAGAGAGATCATTTTTTAGGTTAGCTTGTTGTAGAATTGAACTTGTAAGAGCACTTTTGAAAAATCTAAAGAACTCCATTATCTCTCTCTTTGTTCTTGCCTTGTGTGTGCGTGTGTGTGTATGTGTGTGCATGTTAGTGTGCTTCTCACTCACACACTTGTGCCATCACTTACCATCCTCACATCTTCCCGGATTGACATTAAAGGAGGTGCTACTCATCACTGAGCTACACCAAATTTTGGCGCCGTTGCTCGGGATCGAGCTTTGAGGACGAGCGTGTGATGGTAAGACGTAGAGTTGAGATGTTGGATTCATAGGTATTTTCTTCACTTTTATCTATTTATTTTCCTCACCATCTTCATCACCATCATCATCATCACCATCTCCCACCTCCATCTCCATCATCGCGACATTTTCAGTTTTTTGGTCATATCCTCACTCCCATATCATTTCCCTCATTTCACTTGAGAGAGAGAGTGAGAGAGTGTTTGCGTGCTTGTGCTTTCCTGTGTTTTTTGAGATTTTCTATAGAAATCAGCATCCCCAGCAGCTACCAGCTTCAGTAGGTACAAATTTTTTATTGTGTAGGTCCCGAGGCATTGACCTCTGTCAATCACAACCGACAGAAAAATTGACCAAGAGCATTCCAAAGTGTATAAACATGATGTGTAGGCCTAGAGCATTCCAAAAGTGTATTTAAAATTTTTAAATTCCTCTGTTTTCTGTCAATCGTGATTGACACGTCAATCGCGATCGACAAACGACGATGGACACTTGTCGACGGACTTGTCAATCAGGACCGACACCTCGATCGCGACTGACAGAGTCAACGACCGACTGACCACGACCGAAAGAGCCTATGCGTGCCACATGTCAATCGTGATCGACTCATCAATCACGATTGATCCATCAATCGCGATCGACGGTCCCGACGGACCTGTCAAATCGCGACTGACTAAGTCAACGACCCTTTGACCATGACGGACTGAATTCTCGACTGACCCATCAATCGCAACTGACAGCCCCGACGGACCTGTCAATCGCGATCGACACAATCAACGATTGTTTGACCATGACTGACTGAAAATTCGGGCCACGTGTCAATCGCGATTAACCCATCAATCGTGATCGACAACCATGACGAACTTGTCAATCGCGATCGACACAGTCAACGATTGTTTGACCACGACTGACTGAAAATTCGAGCCACGTGTCAATCGCGATGGACCATCAATCGCGATCGATAGCCACGATGGACCTATCAATCGCGACCAACACGTCGATCACAACTGACATAACAATCGCGATTGACGAGCAAATTCGGCCATTTTTTAGGGCAAAGACATTGGGTCTATTTTTGGTTAATATTTGGGGATCACTAAGGGAGTAAGACATAATTGAACTATCTGTACATATGTGTACATGTCTTCCTCTTCTGAATGTATACTTCTTCCTTGCATTCAAAAAAGCATTCTTCACATCTAATTGACACAATTTCCAACCTTTACATGCAGCAATTGCTATGAGTGTTCTGATGGTTGTCATCTTTGCCACAGGACTATAAGTCTCATCATAATCAATACCATATGTTTGAGCAAACCCTTTCACAACAAGTCTAGCTTTGTACCTAGACACACTTCCATCTGCAAACCTCTTTGTCTTGTAGACCCACTTACATCCAATGATCTTCTGGCTATTTGGTTTTGGAACCAAATCCCATGTTTGATTCTCCATCAATGCATCATATTCTTCCTGCATAGCTTTCTCCCAATTTTCTTTACCCTTTGCCTCTTCATATGTAGAAGGATCTTCATCTGCTTTTATCATGTAAGCATAATCTTTGGTAGCCAAAAATGAAGTATCATAGCTATACCTTGTAGGTTGCCACTTGTGTCTTGATGACCTTCTAAGTTCTCCACTCCTTGAGGTTTCTGGTTCTTCACACTCAGGATCAAATCTTGGCATTTCTTCAACTTCAACCTGCACTTCATTATTCTCCTCTTCATCAAATATCTGTACCTTTGATTTACCTTTCCTTTGACTCACAACTTCTTCATCACCTGTATTAATATTGATAGTACCTGCATACCAAGTACCTTGCTCATCAAATGTAACATCCTTAGATACAATAAATTGTTTTGTGGATGGACTCCACAACCTATATCCCATCTGCTTATCATCATAACCAATGAACACATACTTTTCAACTTTAGGTTCCAATTTGTGTCTTAATTGTGATGGCACATATGCATATGCCAAACATCCAAATACTTTGCAATGGTCTAATGTAGGTCTCTTACCCCACCATGCCTCATATGGTGTCATACCCTGCAAGGCTTTACATGGTAGCCTATTGACCAGATAAGTGGCTGTATTTACAGCCTGAGCCCACAAATAATTTGGGCAATTTTTCTCCCTCATCATGGATCTTGCAAACTCAACAAGAGTCCTATTCCTCCTTTCTGCTACACCATTTTGTTGAGGAGAGTACCTGCAAGTAACCTCCCTTTTTATACCTGCATTCCACAAGTAATCACTGAACTCATTAAAGAAATACTCTCCCCGTCCATCTGACCTTAGTCTCTTCAACTTATGACCTGTAATTCTTTCTGCATACACATGAAAATGTTTGAATGTATTGAATACCTCCGACTTATCTTTGATCACATAGATAGTGATCCATCTGGTAGCATCATCAACATAAATCACATAATACCTTGAACCATTGATACTGAAATCCTTTGATGGTCCCCACACATCTGTGTGTACCAACTCAAGCTTCTCTGAATACATAAAACCATGCTTGGAATAAGATTGCTTATGAGCCTTACCTAATTGACATGCCTCACATCTGTATGTCATATGTTGACCTGCAACATTAGGCAATCCAAGCACTGCACCATTGTTAATCATGTCTTTGATACCTCTTTCATTGAAATGTCCAAGCCTCTTATGCCAAAGATCTAACTCAGAGATCTTATGTCCTCCATAAGTGAACAAGGCATGACCAACATTACCTTGAATCTTCAATGTGAACAATCTTCCTTCTTTCTTCCCTGAAACAATTTGTTTATACCCATTGCTAGGGTCTTCCACAAACACTCCTTCATTAGTGAACCTCAAATTTACAACCTTATGACTTCTTAAGACATAATTGAACTATCTGTACATATGTGTACATGTCTTCCTCTTCTGAATGTATACTTCTTCCTTGCTTGAATCTTTCCTTCAAATCTTGACTTCATTTGCATGTCAAAACATCAATTGGTGATTGTCCTGCACCAACAAAGGTTGGAAATTCTCAACATCCTCTGTCAATTCCTAGCTTAGGCTAAGTATGTATAGAGGTTTTGGTTCATTAGGGTTACGTTAAGCACGATCAAGTCCAAGAATTCTAATCAGTCAAGTGCAAGTACAAAGAGATTACATTTGTGAAACAACATAAGGGAAAAGAATTTAAATCAAGCGACCAAACTCAAATACGATAAAACCTAAGTATTCCTCACAACGAAGATTGATTGGACAAGAAGTGACATCCTAAGAAAAATTAAAAAGAACAAGTGCTTGGTACAAAAGTGAGATAATCCTTTGTAGTCCCGAGGAGTCCCCTCACTTTTGGGAGGCTTTGCACAGAAATCGAGGACCTAACTCAGAGTACACACACGCGCCTTCTCTCTACACGGAGATCCACCTTGGAATTGTTGCCCAGCCGCGTGGTCTTCTATGACTACCCTCTCTCTCAAACATACCCAAAATGGGTCAATGGTCAAAACTCCTCACATGAGTGCCACTTGGCACTCATGTGAATATCATACTCATTATGAATAAGGGGAGGTTCTCACCTCATATCCCTATTCATATATGATACTCCATATGATCCATATGACATTTCCTTCCCCTTATTCCATTTTTGTCCTCAAAAATGGTATTGGAAGGTCTGATAGAGAGAGAGAGAGAGCAATAATAAAACTACCACTCCCACTATATCCCCATGTATAGAAATACATGGTCCTGTCTTCGTGTTGTCTCCCCATATCCTTCCCCTTAAGAAAATTCTTGGGAAGGTAATCTAAAACTGGGAAACCATCTCTGAAGGGTGCTCACCCGCTCCCATGTGGCACTATCTTCTGAACTATCTTTCCACTTTACTAGACACTCTTAATGCAAGTGACTTCTCGTCTATTTCTCTCGAGTGCGTAGTATGCTCTCAGGCTCATGTGGAGTAGATTGAACAAAAATAGGCTCTACTACCTCATTATTTGGAATGAGGTTGTCAGATTCACCCAGCCTTTTCTTAAGCCGACTAACATGAAAAACTGGATGGACTTGACTATTCTCTGGAAGTTGGAGGTGGTAAGCCATCTTTCCTATTCTCTTAAGTATTTGGAAAGGTCCACAATACCTAGGAGATAGTTTGGGAGAGGGTCCCGTCTTCATGGTTTCAGCTTGAACTCTTTCATTCTGCAAGCCTACTGCATAAGGAGCTCTTGGCTAAAACCCATACATAAGCATAAATGGACTATGCCCAGTGGAAGAGTGCTTGGCACTATTATAAGCAAACTTTACTATAGGTAAGTACTCTTCCCAATTAGTTTGCTTTTCATTCACATATGCTCGAAGCATATCTTCTAGGATTTGGTTAACCCTCTTTGTTTGTCCATCCGACTGTGGATGCTCGGCCGTACTCATGCTAAGTCTCGTATCCAACCTTTTGAAGACCGCTCTCCAAAAGTGGCTAGTAAAATTCCTATCCCGATCGGAAACTATGTCTATAGGAAGACCGTATAACCGGTATAGGTTCTCCACAAAAAGTCTAGCCAACTCTAGTGTCTTCACTATAGTACGTGTTGGAATAAACCTAGCCATTTTGGTTAACCTATCCACAATTACCCAGACTGAGTCGTGCCCTCTCTGTGTCTTAGGTAATCTGACTATAAAGTCCATGGAGATACTCTTCCACTTCCCATTAGGAATATCTAATGGGTGGAGTAGTTCTCCAATCCTCAACCTCTCAGCTTTGTTGACTTGGCATTTGTTTCACTTAAGCACATACTCAAGGACGTCCTTATGAAGTCTAGGCCAATAAAACTTCCTCTTAACAAGATCATAAGTCTTGTTAACTATTGGGTGTCCCACACTACGTGTGTCATGACACTCATACAAAATATGTCGTCTCATCTCAGTATCTCTAGGGACACACACCTTACCTTTGTATAACAGATATCCATCATGGACACTGTAATTCTTCCACTTGAATCCTTCTTGAGTACCCCTCGATACTCCATCCTCACTGGAAACCTGTATATCACGATCCCCATTCTCTATGGCTTCCCAAATCTTGGAATATGTCGGATCAAGCCTACATTTTCCTCTAAGGGACTCAAGTAGCTCTCTAGTGATCTAGGTAAAACACAGTCCATTGAGCATAGGCATGCGGCTAAGTGAATCAGCCACTACATTAAAATTTCCCTTCCTATACCTAAGCTCATAATCAAACTCTTGAAGGGTCTCTGCCCATCGAGCCTTACAACCTTTTAGGTCTGTTTGATTAGACAGCCACTTAATGCTCTCTTGATCAAACACTATCGTAACTTTGGCACCATATAAATAATGACGCCACTTCTTCAAAGCATGGACAATTGCATACAACTCCTTCTCATAGACGGAGTAATTCTTCTGAGCCTCTTCTAGTTTCTTGATCTCAAAAGCTACTGGTCGACCATCCTGTACTAGAACCGCTCCTATGGCAAAATCACTCGTGTCAGTCTCAACCACAAATGGTTTGTTGGGATCTGCTATATGTAAAAGTGGAGCTGCTACTTTCAACTTTTCCATACTTTGCTTCTATTCGTCTCCCCAATGAAAGGCTTTCCCTTTCCCTTTAATGGGACAACAATCTTAGCATAGTTTTTAATGAATCTTCGATAGAAACATGATAAACCTAGGAGGATCTGCAGCTCTTTCAAGTTCCTTGGATGTGGCCATTCCATAATAGCCCTTACTTTTTCAGGATCCATCTAGATTCCATCCTGGGAGACTATATGCCCAAGGTATCTAACCTCTGTCTTGAAAAATTCACACTTTGATTCCTTAGCAAAGAGTGAATTTTCCCTTAGCACTTGAAATACTTTCCTCAAGTGTTCCAAGTGCTCCTCTTCTGATGCACTATAGATCAGAATGTCGTCCAAAAAATCTACTACAAAGTGTCCTAGATAAGGCCGTAAAACACTATTCATAAGTTTCATGAAAGTGGCAGGAGCATTGGTGAGACCAAAAGGCATCACCAAAAACTCATAGTGCCCATATCTAGTCCTAAATGAAGTCTTAGGGACATCCTCTGCCCTAATCCTGATCTGATGATATCCTGATCTAAGGTCAAGCTTGGTAAAATACCTAGCTTGATGTAACTGGTCAAATAGATCTTCCAATCTAGGCATTGGAAACCTATTTTTGATAGTTACCTTATTAAGTGGTCTATAGTCTATACATAATCTCATAGAGCCATCCTTCTTTTTAACTAGGAGCATTGGCAATGCCCAAGGTGAGTTACTAGGTTTAATGAAGCCCTTATCTAAATAATCCGGCAATTGCTTCTCAACCTCATCATGCTGAGAAACACTAAGCCTATAAGGTGGCCTACAAATAGGGTTAGTGTTAGTAACGACCTCTATGGCATGGTCAATGTCCCCTCTCTCAGGTGGTAGCCCTCTAGGTAAGTCAGTGGGAAAAACATCTCTATACTCAAACATAAGATCCTTAAAACTTTTAACCACACACTCTTGCAAAAAAGAATAGTAGAAATTCCTGTTCATATTTACATTCCTAGCATGAAAATATACATCAGATGAGCTGTCTGTACAAAGCTCCATATCATGACTATACAATAAAAATATGTCCTGTACATGCTGAGAATAACAAAGACTATACAACTCTAGTGATGAAATGAGAGGTGCACTAGGTACATCTCTCTCTCCCTGAATACAAACTTTACTTCCATTCTTTTCAAATTCGAGTGTGTTATTTTGATAGCTGCGTTTAAGTGTGTCTCCCAACCCCCATAGCCACTCTCTTCCTAAGACTAGATCTGTCCTCTCCATATTCATAATTTGGAAGTCCATATAATCTGTATAGTCCTGCATCTTGACTTCCAAATTGGATACCATAGTATCCCATATCCTCTTATCTTTCCCTTGCATCATAGATACAATGTATTTATGTGCACTAGGCTACTGGGGAATCTTTAATTTCTTGACCAAAGCATAGTTTATAAAATTATGAGTAGCAGAGTCATCTATCATGACCCGCACCCTAGTCTCGTATACACTACCATGTAGCTTAACTAAGTCATGTGGTCAAAACTGCGGTGACCACAATGACTGAGTCAAACAACAGGTGTGCTCTATATCCTCGTGCATCACCTCCACTCCCTTGTAGCTAGAGCTGCCATGAATAGGAAGGGTTTGCACTAGGTGGACCGCCTTTTTGCCCTTTTCGGGGGTCGTACTAGACTCTCGTCCCTTCTTCTTTTCTTCCCCCTTCTTGAGTGGACAGCTCCACTGTGAATGGCTAGGAGATAGGCACCTAAAACACAGGTTCTCTCTTTTGGCCCTCTCAAACTGGTCTGTAGATAATCTAGGCCCTTGTGATCTTTGTTTTTTAATAAAAACTTTGTTTTTCCCAAAAGGCAACTTCTTCTTAAATTTATTCGTGCTAAGAGGCTTGAGGGCCTGATCCGTCTCCATAGGAGTATACTGAGGACGGTTATGGTCCTCATATATTTGTGCATACTTGATCGCCTCCTCAAACGTCTTAGGCGCATTCCTTCTGACTTCCCTCTTTATGGCTTTATCCAAGCCCCTAACAAACCCTCTAGTCTTCTGAAAATCATCTATGCCCTTAAGTTTCAAAATGATCTCTCTATAGTGGGATAGGTAGACTGAAAGAGGCCTACCTCTCTGTGCCTACCTCTCTGTGTAATCCTATCCCACTCATCCCAATTCCTCTCCTCTTCGTTCTCAGGAAGAAACTCTTTTAGAAAAAGAGTCTCAAAATAAGTCCAGTCAGTAGGGATAGAGTTCGCCTCCTTAAGACTCATCCACCACTTATAAGCACGCGGGCGGAGGGAAAGACTCACCTCTAGCACATGATACGCTGGTGGGGTGCCCTTCAGTTGATGCAAATCATGCCACTTTTGTAAAAAAGTGTAGATTTCATCCTTATTCCTATCTCGGTCATCCCCCGTAAAGGTAGGTGGCTTCAAGTCTTTCAGGAGGGGAGCTTCCCTAGAGCCCTCTCCTTTGTGCTTACTAGGAAGAGAAGTATCTTTCCTAGTGAGCTCTAGAGGAATAGGGGGGGTCTCTCTTTCCTTCCTAGCTAGGAAAGAGGTGACACTAGTCTCAAGTGAGATCATTTGAGACTTAAGCTGCTGTATAAGAGATGTGATGCTACCAAGATCTTTCTCTAATTTAAGGGTTTACTCTTTCAAGTCTATGAATTGGTCACGAGTGACAAATTCATCTAAAAGTTCCTCATATGTATATTCTTCCTGTGAAGGCTCTTTTTCTTCTAGGTTCTCTTCTATTTCTTGCCCTAATTCTACTTCTTCCATTCTAGAATCAGGATCCTCTAGTTGCTCTTTAGATGGAGAAGTGTTTTCAATTACTTGTTTACCTTTAGATTCCATATTTTACTACCCTTCCCCCATTTGCTAACTAGAGTATATGAAAATGAATGGAAGTAAAGCTCAAATATGCAAGAAGAAGAGAAATATATCACAAGAGCACTTCCCTGTTACAAAGTAAAGCTGCGGAAGCAAAACCAAGTGGTCCTTGAAGCTTCAAGTCACTGATTTTGAATCCTCGCCAGGCCCAAACAAAAATTGAAAATGTCCGGTTGGTCCGGGGAGGTTCTAAACACCATAAACCATCCAAAACAACGCCAAAAACACGTGGGAATAGCCCCGATTGGGCAAACTGAGTGAAACTGAGCAATTTCTGAGATGTGACAATCCTTGCCAATCCAAGAAATGTAGCCAAGCACCTGCACTTCAAGAATTCGAGACTATCCCAAGTGAAAAAAGTGAATTTGGACTCCGGATAACGAAAAACTGGGCCCGGGAGTGGCCACCTAGTTCTTGCTGAAATGCTGCTGAGAGATTTTGGTGGGGCAAATCTCATCCAAATCCAACATTGATGGTTTTTGAGCGAAGCTTAGGAGTGTAGCTTCGAAACATGACCAAGATTTTTAAAATCTGATATCGTATGAAAAAGCTATGGTGTAGAGAAGCCGGGTAGGTCAAGTAGGAAGTGAAAATGCTAATCTTCTTAGAGTAGTGACTTGGAGAAACTCAAAACTGAGATTTTGAAGCTTTTTTTATCAAATCCAACACCCACATCCCATATCCACAGCCCGTATTACATACATGTATCATCTCTTGGCCAAAATTTGATCTATAGCATCACCTTGATACTCCAAGATTCTCAAAAAACTTCGATTTTTTTTCCTAGTCCAGTTTTGAGCTCCCTATCCATTCGAAAAGGCTTGACGTCCTATCAAAGAGCTGTCGAAAAGCGTTTTTATCCCACATATAAAGGTCTGAGCGTAGAGCCTAAGTATAAATAGAAGAGTGTAGTCTTCACTCCCACATCTAAGAGGAGGGGAGGAGGGACTGGGCCTCTCGGCGGCTTGGCTCTGTGGTGCGCTTCAATCGACCGTCTGTTGACCGCTTGACCATCTACGTGGGCTATGCTGTGTCCGCCCATCGCCTGGGCTCTGAAACCAATGAGATAATCCTTCGTAGTCCCGAGGAGTCCCCTCACTTTTGGGAGGCTCTGCACAAAAATCGAGGACCTAACTCAGAGTACGCGCGTGCGCCTTCTCTCTACACAGAGATCCACCTTGGAATTGCCGCCCAGCCGTGTGGTCTTCTATGACTACCCTCTCTCTCAAACATATCCAAAATGGGTCAATGGTCAAAACTCCTCACATGAGTGCCACTTGGCACTCATGTGAATATCATACTCATTATGAATAAGGGGAGGTTCTCACCTCATATCCCTATTCATATATGATACTCCATATGATCCATATGACAAAAAGAACTCAGCAACGAGGTTGTACTTGGGAAACTTGGGGCTAATCAATTTGGCATATGAACCTTAGATCAGGATGACACCTTGGGAGAGATAGATAGAGCCTTAGGTCTTCAGAGGCTAGTGTCAATCATATTGCTAGGTCTTGGGCCCAGCAATTGAGCAATTATTCGCACTACCCTAGCTCTGAAACTAGCGAGTCCGAGATGTCTCATGGTATGGAGAGACCCGCAGGAAGTTCAGGTGTGAATTACTTACAAAAGGTCAAAGGTCCCTATAAGATGCAACTAGAATACCTTAGGACCAATCGATTAGGTGCTTGCATCTATGAAGACGGCCTAAGAAGATCCGTGGTTCAGATAAAAAACCCAGATCAACCCATTGGACTAGAACACCCAGCAGTCAAGTTTAAGAATGGTGCTTACTTGGATAAAGAAGGAACCATGTATGTGGTCACCACCTACCTAGATAGGACAGATGAATTTGGTAATGTGATCCCAGAAACAGACATGGGTGACCTAGAGCAAGGGAACATAGGTGTAGAGCCTAGAACCCCTCGAGGCAAGTCAGTTCTTACTAGAATTATCACACCAGAGTGGATTCCCAGCACAATAAGAGCATAGATCTGCTCTTAAATTGAGAGACCGATGAACCCTGATCAACCAAATGAGGTCCGAGCGCTCACAATCTATGAGTTCAAAGATCCTGATAGCCGAGGCAAAGTGACCTATTTAGACAATACTTCAGAAAGGATCTTTGTGGTCAGAGAGCATGGTAGGCATGCCTACACTTGGAAGGGTGAATTTATTTTTCCCCAACCAAGATCTCATGTCTCTTATGGCCACCAAGGAGCTGGAACATCTGTTGTCAATCAAGGTCACACACAAGCATGGAAGCACATCAATGAAGAGGACACACAAGAAGAAGGAACATGAAGGGAGCTCCAAGAAGCACATGTCAAATTTGCAGAAGAAATCCCTATAAAAATAGTGATTTTTATCACTAAAAACCATTGTAAATACCATTTTCTATTTTTACAACTCCATTTTGTTCAAGCCAAGGAGTTCTTGAGCTTGAGGAGTATTAGAAGTAGCATCCTACCAATTTTCATAGTTTTTAGGCTCCGTTTGAGCCCCCAAATAAGCCTTGGAACCTAATTTTTAACTAGGCCGGACACTAGGTGTGGATAGGGCCAAAACTACTCAAAAAACTATTAAAAGGGCTGGAGAGCTCATTTTTGGGGTTGGCTTGTTGTAGATTTCAGCTTGGTAAGAGAGTTCTTTTGTAATCGAAGTCCTTCCATTGTTCCACTCTTTGCTCTTACCTGGTGCATGTGTGTGTGTGTGCATGCTTGTGTGCTTTCACTCATGCACTTGTGCACTTCACTTGCTCTTGGTCTTCATATCAGTCCTCACGTCTCCACGGATTGACATTTATGAGGTGAAGCTCCTCACATTGGTACTCACCATTGTGCTAGTTGCCACAGTTCACAGGCCCATGGGAATCTAAATCTCTCCAGATCAGAGCTCCCACAATATTGATCAGAAATGAAGATTGAGTGGTTCCAAGAAACACTGATGTCGTGAAGAACACTAAGGTTCAGTGCCATCTCACTGTAGAAGAGCTGCTCAAAGCAAAACCTGAGCTATGGAATCATGTGAAAGATCAGGTTCCAAAACTTGATTCCAAGATGCCCAAAGCAGGCTCTAAGCAAAAAGTTCCAAAGATACCTCTAGACAAAATAGGGGACATGAGCAAAGGTGAGGAAGGTATTACTTATCTTCCGATCACCTACCAAGGTTACACAACCAAAGCAATCATAGATTCAGGTGCTGGTGTTGCTATTGCGACCACTTCCCTATGGAAGCAATGGGGTAAACCAGCATTAAGACCAACTAGAATGAAACTTTAGATCGCTGACAGCCATGTTGAAAGACCTCTAGGATTGCTAGAAGGGATAACTCTAACCACTTGTGGTGTAGAGTTTGAGCACACCTTTGCTATATGTGACTTTGGTAAAACTAGTACCTACGAAATGATCCTAGGAAGGCCCTTCCTATGACAACTGCAAGTTGTACACGATTGGGGAACCAACTCCTTGTACTTGCAATGCTTAGGGGTCACAACCAAGGTAAATCTGAAGGATTACACCTTCAGAGATGTCCCACCCCTACAGTGGAATTCCATCCACAAGCAGCAAGAAGATTCGATCTCTATGCATTCTAAAAGTTCATTTGAGATTTCCTGGATGCATGAAGATACTCATTTGTGGATGTGCAAGGTTGCAAAGGAAGAGGAGAAACGTCTAAAAGCGAGAGAAAAAGGAACTTCTCAAGGAGATAGACCAATTAGAGACCGAGCCTATACACCGATGATCTTTCCAGATGAGGAATTTGAGCCACATGGGTGGGCAGAAATCTTAGCTACCATGGACATTGCAGTGAATGAAGAACAATGGACACCTCATTGTGATGAGGAGGGTTATGATATCTCCGTGTTCATGTGTCAGCCCTTGCTAGAAGAATCTGACCCTAGTGACTTCATAGAAAAAGAAGAGAACGATGACAATCTAGAGTCCATTGTGATGGATAGTTGCTTTATTTCAGAGGAGCACTATCTAAAAGACATAGGAGTATTTACCCAAAAGGAAGAAGAACCTCTCACAGGCATTAAAACTGTCAATTCAAAGGATGGAAGTGAAGGAGGTCGAAAGAAAAAGAAAAGACAATGAGTCAAACAAGAAGAGAAGGAATCATTGTTCAAAGTACCAGATAATTTCAAGAAATACGAAGTTGAGGACCGAAAAATTTTGGTACGAATGCTTAAGAGAGAGGCCACCATAGGAGAAGTGTATGATAACAAAGAAAAGACCAAAACAGTCGTAGTCACCATTGAAGAAAACAAAGAGAGATGTACATACATAGGAGATGACCTAAGTAAAGAAGAGGAAGCAGAGTTGGTAGATTTGTTAAGGGAATATAGGGACGTGTTTGCATGGCACTATAGAGACTTGAAGGGAGTAGATCCGAAGGTTTGTTCTCATACAATCCCCATGATAGCAGAGGCCAAGCCCACCAAATAGAAGCCCTACACCTATAATGACACCTATGCAGCTAAAATAAAAGAGGAAATCGACAGATTGATTGAAGCCAGATTCATCTATGAAATTGAGCATACCGAATGGGTGTCCCCCGTTGTAGTGGTGCCCAAGAAGAATGGAAAGTTACGTGTGTGTATTAACCTTAAAAAAGTTAATGCCGCTACGATTAGAGATAGCTATCCACTTCCAATCACTGATCATTTATTGGAGCGTGTTGCGGGCAAGGAAGTTTATAGCTTCCTTCATGGATTTTCACGTTACAACCAAGTAGCCATTGCCACAGAAGATCAACACAAAACGGCATTTGCCACAGAGTGGGGAGTCTTTGCATTTCATGTGATGCCATTTGGACTCACCAATGCACCTGCAACATTCCAAAGGCTCATGTGTCATGTCTTGAAAGAGTTCTTGCGAAAGAGCTTAGAAGTATATGTGGATGATTTATGTGCTCATTCCCAAGAAAGAAGATGTCACATTCCTGAACTCAGATAGATTTTCAACAAGTGTAGACAATACCGAGTGTGTCTGAACCCAGAAAAGTATGTGTTCATGGTATGTCAATGTAAAATCTTAGGTCATATTGTTTCTAAGAACAGAATATCAACAGATGAGGAAAAAGTAAAAGCCATTGCAGAGCTGTCGAGGCCAAGGAATGTTAAAGAGGTACAAGCCTTTATGGTCCATTGTGGATATTACCATAGGTTTATTCACATGTATGCAATTATAGCTAAGCCTCTTTATGCCTTGTTGACAAAGTTTGAGTGGAACGATGAATGCGAGAAGTCCTTCAATGAGTTGAAGAAACGCTTGTGCACAGCACCAATACTGACCACTCCTGATTGGAATAAGCCATTCCATGTACATGTGGATGCATCCAATTATGCAATAGGATGTGTGTTGTCACAACCCACAGGAGAAGGAAATTTAGATTTACCTATAGCCTATGCTACTAGGCAATTGAACACTACTGAACAAAACTACACCACAACCGAAAGAGAAGGTTTAGGCATGGTATATGCTGTAAAGAAGTTTAGACACTATCTATTGGCCAACAAGTTCAAATTTTTCACTGATCATCAAGCTTTATTATACTTGGTCAATAAACCTTGCAACACATGACGCTTAGTAAGATGGCTCCTCTTACTAATGGAATATGACTTTGAAGTGGTTGTTAGGAAAGGTAAGACCCACCTCAGAGCGGATCACCTTTCTTGCATCACCTCAGGCGAGTCACCGCAAGGAGTGTCTGATGAATTGCCCGACGCTTATTTGTTAAATCTAGAAGTTGTTCCTAAATGGGCAAATAAGTTGGTACCAGTCTAACCTTTGGACCCGCAAATAAGAATGTAAAAACAAACAAAGATGAGATTGTAAAATCACAAAAAAAATATCAAATATTGGTAGGGAGCATGTACAAACAAGATACAGAAGGTGTATTAGCTTGTTGTGTCAAGGACGATGAACATAGTAGTTGGTTGCAACAAGCCCATGAAGGATTTCTAGGGAATCACTATTCTAAACAACGAACATTGCAAAATCTAAAGAGTTTAGGAGTGTATTGGCCTAGTATGCACAAAGAAGTTCATGAGTGGATTACGAATTGTCCAACATGCAAAGAGAGTCCCCCAGTGGAGCATGCCACTCTTTATCACGTGTCGCTAATCCCAGATTGGAGTGCTCCATTGGTAGAATTTATGAGATCAGGAACACTACCTAGCAAGGCTAGTCTAGCAAGAAAGCGAAGCGTGGAACAAGAAGCTCAGGACTATGCCTTAATAGGAGACACCCTATATCGAAGAGGCAAGGATGGTTACCTAAGACTGTGCGTTCATGAATCCGACTATTTCAAAGTCTTGGAAACTGCACACAGTAGTGCTGCAGGTGGACACTTTGGGCCTGATAGAGTAATTAAGACTATTCTATTCTCAAGAATTTGGTGGCCCACTCTTCATATGGATGCACATACCTATGTGAAGAAATGTGACACATGCCAACGTGCCCAGTACCCAATTAGAAAAGATGAGATGCCTTTGAGGCCAATGATGGGAGGACGTGCATTCTCGAAGTGGGGCATAGACTTTGTAGATCCTATCAACCCCCCAACTAGAAACTCCCATGCAGAGTACATTATTGTAGCCACAGATTATCTCACAAAGTGGGTAGAAGTAAAAGCTACAACAAAGAATGATGCTCAAACAACAGCTAAGTTCTTATTTGAGAATGTGTTCACGAGATATGGACTACCAATAGAGTTAGTAAGTGATAGAGGCACACACTTCTTGAATGAAGTCATTGAACATCTGCTATAGGAATTCTTAGTGATACATAAGAAGTCTGCCCCCTATCGTCCCCAGGCTAATGGACAAGCTGAGAGCACAAACAAGATCCTATGTAATGTATTGACAAAACTCATAAATAACAAAGCCTTGATTGGGACAAACAACTCCATCATGCTATTTGGGCGTACCGAGTTGCCTATAAAACGGTACTCAATGCCACCCAATTTCAGATGGTCTTCGGACAAAATGTTGTGCCACCATTGGATTTCCTAATCCCATTTTTAAAAGTAGCACAAGAGCATGAGTGGAATGGACATGAGTTATCCTCTAGGATCTTTGATCTCGAACGCTTAGGTGATACAAGGCTACGAGCGGCGACAGGCATCTATGCTGCAAAGAAAAGACAAAAGGCATACTTTGATGCACATATCAAAGATAAAGGCTTGAAAGAGGGAGACCTAGTGTTGGTTTACACACTAAAACAACATGCCCGTAAATTGGAAAAAAGAGGATATGGACCCATGATCATCAATAGAATTTCCACTAGCGGTGCAGTTCAATTGTGTTGGTGCATTTTACCCAAGCCTACATGCTTGATATATTTGATATCATCCTCATTTGTAAGTCACATGAGTAGTCATGTGAACACCTCTTGTAAAAGAGTTCATTTTTATCTCTTGTAATTGAAAAAAGAAAAAGGAAAAGGATGGCTTACCTCATGCATGATGTAAAAGCAATTTTGTGGCTCTAACTACCAAAACCCATGACTTTTTGAGCTGAGGGAATATCTCCTAACTTTGGGGATCACTTTTAGGTGGAGCCATTCGAATTCGAATTCAAAACTCCCTCCAAGAATAGCTATAAAAGGAGCAAGAAGGAAGAGGCGATTAGCAAGCCTCGTACGTGACCACTTCATGTCATTTTGTAGAGATTGAAGAGCTTACTCCATAGCTCTATCATTCTACTCCCATTGTGCAAAGATTCATTGCCAATGTGGTTGTAATCATATGTGAATCTATACATTTATTATCATCTACTTCTCTGTTTTGTTCTCTGCTATACTCACTCAGAGCAGTACCTTCAGAAGGTCATATCTCGAGTTCTACTGATCCTTTTTCAGTGATTTAATGTGCGTTGGATAGCTCTCACTGTCTAGTTTCTGCATATCAATTTGCAAGTAATTGGATTTATAATTTTGGAGATATTTGCATTTTACTGCTCACTGGTCTATCTCTGCAGAGCCCCGAGAATGGTGGGCATGTTCCAGAAATTGATGAAACTTGTCCTCAGTGCTCAGTCCATCATTTGAAGTGTTTTAACTTGGATTGGAAAGCTTGCTAAGTCTATTTTCTATTCCCAAAAGGAAGTTTTCTAATTCCTTCCAGGTTGAGAGCACTGTTCATTTTTTCCAGCAGGTGTATGTCCAAAAATAGCAAGTTTTGGGAGCTAGTCATTTCGCAACTAGTCTGTCTTGACTTAAACTTTTGGGATACATGTTCCAAAGTACTTGGCTGATATTTTGGTGGATTTAGAAAGCTAAAAGGGTCTACTAATCAACTCTGAAGTCTCAGTTGGCTGGTGTGAAGCTGGTTGTAGCAACACCTACTCATCTTTGGATTGCATCCACCATCTCTCTTCACAGTGGTATCAGAGCATAGTCAAGCAACATGGGAGATGGATTTCCATCAACAATTGACAAATTGGATCGAAAAAACTACCCGGGATGGTCTCTAAGGATGAAGGCTTACCTTCAAGGGAGAAATCTATATGGATTCATATCCGGAGATGAAGCAATGCCAACCATGAGGAACAAAGGGCAACCATCACATGAAGAAGTGGAAGGACTTTCGAATTGGTGTTCGAAGGATGCACTTGCAAGGTCCTATATTCTAAACTCAATCTCTGATTTTCTTTTACCTCATGTCAAGGGATGCAAGACATCAAGAGAGACCTGGAATGCACTTGCTTCTTTCTTCTCTTCCAACACTCGAGCAAGGAAGAACCAATTGTGGATGGAGTTCACAACAATGAAGAAAAGCCCGAAGCAAAATGTGACTGATTATGTCACAAAGATGAAGGAGATTTCCGACCAACTTGGAAGCATTGGAGAGGTAATTGAAGAGGAACATTAGACAAATCATAAATGGAATCAAAGCAGACGACAAGTGGGAGTCATTCACAACAGCCACGGATTTATACATGGATATGCATGTACCCGACCTCAACACACTCATGGGCCAACTCTTCACTCATGAAGCAAAGATTAGCAAAGGTGGTGAGTCCTCAAGAGGTAATCAAACTTCTTCCTTATATTCTGATAAAGCTAAGGTCAAGGACAAGTCAAAGAATAAGAAGAATGAAGATGAAGGTAGCTCTTTCCAAGAAAACTTTGCAGGTAGAGGAAGAGCTAGAGGAAGAGGCAGAGGTGGAAAGCAAGGCAGGGGGAGATTCCAATCATCTCAACCTTGCAACATATGTGGCTTATCTAACCATACTACTGAAGAATGTTTCAGGAATCCAAGGAACTCAAGAGGAAGAGGATTCAATAGAGGTGGCTATGGATCAAATAGAGGCCGGTACAATGGAGGCTACAACAACAACTACTACAACAACAATTACAACAACAACAACAACTATCAAAGTGGCCATAGAGGAAGAAGAGACTACAATAACTATGCAGAGGACCAAAGTCAAGAAGATTCATTATTGATGATGAATCTATCAGCGAAGAAGGGTAAGGATGATGATCACATATTTTTCATTGATTCGGGATGCTCGAACCATGTAGCAGGAAATGTGGCTTACTTTCTGATTTGGAAGATCCTCATAACAAGCATGAAGTGTAGACAGGAGATGATACAAAGCACTCAGTGGAGAAGATAGGTAATGTAAAGACATCAGATGGGAATATGAACCTCTTAAGCAAAGTCTTGTATGTCCCTACAATTACCAAAAATTTAATAAGTGTTGGACAGATTGTTGAAAAAGGATTGCAAGTTAGATTCAATCGATTTGGAGCATATGTTGAAGACCCAAGGCAAGGCTTTCGAAGGATTGCCAAAGGAGAAAAGACAGGAAGGCTTTTCACTTTTGAAGTGGAAGATACAAAGAACATAGCTTTGTTTAGCTATGGATCTCAAACTCTAACAGAGTTGGAGATATGGAACAAAAGGCTTGCTCACATTGGTGAGAGGACACTCAAACAGATTTGCAGGGACCAAAGTGTACTTGGTTTGCCTAATATCACAAGGCAACACATGATTTATAAGTGTGAAGCTTGTCAACTCAGCAAGGCTCATAGACAACCTTTCAATAAGAAAGGATATATGTATCAAAATCCTTTGGATCTAGTGCACACGGATGTGTGGGGTCCAAGTAAGGAGCCATCTATATCAGGCTCAAGATATTATGTGTCTTTCATAGATGATTGTAGCAGGTGGACCATTCTGTTTTTCATGAAGCACAAGGATGAAGTGTTTAATTGCTTTAAGAAGTATATTGCTCTTGTTGAAAACCAAACAGGTAGGACTTTGAAACGACTCAGATCAGATGGTGGAGGAGAATACTTCTCTTCTGAATTTGATGCCTTCTTGCATGAAAGAGGCATTAAAAGGGAAGTCACTACAAGGTATACACCCGAACTCAATGGTGTAGCAGAGAGGAGGAACAGAGCTATTGTCGAAGCAGCAAGGTCCATGCTCAACGAAAAGGGATTGCCAAATTACCTATGGGCAGAGGCTGTGTCTACAGCCACATATCTCATAAATAGACTTCCATCTAAGTCACTAGATGGAACCACTCCATATGAAGTGTGGAATGGAAGAAGACCTAGTCTAGAGCATTGCAAAATCTTTGGATGCTTAGCCTATGCTCACATTCCTTCTCAAGTAAGAGGGAAATTGGATCCTAAGGCAGAGAAGTGCGTATTTTTGGTTATGACCAAAACCAAAAAGGATATAGATTGTACAATCCAACCAATAAAGGATTTTCTATGAGTAGAGATGTAATTTTTGATGAAAACAAATCATGGTTTGATGATGACAGGAAAGTGAAGCTGCCATATGACTTGGATGAAGATTTTCCATCACTTCAACCAAAGGAGCCAAAGCAGATTCAAGAAAGTGATTCGGAGATTGACCTAGAAGACTTGGAAAGACTAAAGCTATGGAAGAACAAAGGTAAAGCAAAGATGTAGGATGCTACATATGGACCCGAGAGCTCACATCAATCACTTAGAAGGTCTTCGAGGGAGAAGAAGAAACCAGAGAGGTTTGGTTATGATACTTCTTTGGTCACGAAGCACTCAATCTACATTGCAAAGAATTCAACCAATGAAGAACCTACCACATTCGAAGAAGCACAAAGCAAGAAAGCTTGGAGAGATCCAATGGATGAAGAAATGGAAGCCTTGAAGGAGAATGACACTTGGGAGCTTGTACCTAACAAGCCATCTATGAAGGTAATTGGATCTCGATGGATATACAAAATCAAGAGGAATCCAGATGGAAGTATAAATAGACACAAAGCAAGGTTAGTTGCTAAAGGGTTTGCTCAAACCCATGGTATTGATTATGAGGAGACTTTCTCTCCTGTTGCAAAAATGCCTACAATTAGGGTTCTCATTAGTCTTGCTGCATCTAGAAATTGGAACCTTTATCAACTTGATGTAAAGAATGCTTTCTTGAATGGATGGATTTCTGAGGAAGTGTATATGGCACAACCTTCTGGATATGAGGATGCACATCATCCTAAATATGTATGCAAACTAAAGAAAGCTTTGTATGGATTGAAGCAAGCTCCAAGAGCTTGGAATTTTAGATTGGTGACTTATTTGCAGGACCAAGGATTCAAAGCTAGCAAGGCGGATACCTCTTTTTTCATAAAGAGGAATGGATCTGAAGTGATCTATTTATGTGTGTATGTTGATGATATTATTATCACAGGCAATGATCTTGAAGGAATCAAACAGGTAAAGAGTCAAATGAAGGAGGAGTTCAAAATAAGTGACCTCGGACCACTCACTTATTTTCTTGGATTGGAGTTGATCTACACAGATTCAGGTATATACATCACACAAAGGAAGTATGTCCATGACATGCTCGTCAAGTTCAAGATGGAAAATACCAAGTGTGCAGGTACACCTATGGAGCAAAATCATAAGCCTAGTGCTTATGAAGGAGAGCCAATTGAAGACATCACAAGCTATCAAAGCTTGGTTGGAAGTTTGAACTATGCAACACTCACAAGGGTGGATATATGCTATAGTGTTAGCATATTGAGTCAGTTTATGCATAAGCCGAGAAGACCACATATGGAAGCGGCCAAGAGAGTCCTCAAGTACCGAAAGGGGACCATGAATGAAGGTTTGTTCTATTCATATACTTCAAATATTGAGCTAAAGGTCTACTCAGATGCAGATTGGGCCGGATCTAAAGATGATAGAAGAAGCACATCAGGATATATATCATTTGCAGGTTCAAAAATCATTTCTTGGTCATCGAAGAAGCAACCAACCGTTGCATTATCTTCTACTGAAGCAGAATATAGAGGTTTGGCTAATGCAACTCAAGAAATCATGTGGTTAAAGTCTTTGTACACAGATCTTGGACTTCATTCTTCAACACCTCACATTTTTGGTGACAACACAAGCTCACTACATCTAGCAGCTAATCTGGTATACCATGCTAGAACCAAGCATATTGAAGTCCACTACCATTATGTAAGGGAGAAGCTAATGAGCAAGGATATTCAACTATCCTATGTCTCTACAGATATGCAATGTGCCGACATGTTGACTAAAGCTCTTGATGGTACAAAATTAAGTAGATTCAAGTTGATGATTGGCTTGCAGGAAATCAAGTACAATTGAAGACTTATTTGAAGGCCAAGCATGTTAGGCTTGAGGGGGAGCTGTTGGTGCATTTTACCCAAGCCTACATGCTTGATATATTTGATATCATCCTCATTTGTAAGTCACATGAGTAGTCATGTGAACACCTCTTGTAAAAGAGTTCATTTTTATCTCTTGTAATTGAAAAAAAGA
Source organism: Ceratopteris richardii (assembly GCA_020310875.1). Classification (NCBI taxonomy): domain Eukaryota; kingdom Viridiplantae; phylum Streptophyta; class Polypodiopsida; order Polypodiales; family Pteridaceae; genus Ceratopteris; species Ceratopteris richardii. The sequence continues at coordinate 112,905,380 of CM035411.1, forward strand.
AAAAGGAAAATGATGGCTTACCTCATGCATGATGTAAAAGCAATTTTGTGGCTCTAACTACCAAAACCCACGACTTTTTGAGCTGAGGGAATATCTCCTAACTTTGGGGATCACTTTTAGGTGGAGCCATTCGAATTCGAATTCAAAACTCCCTCCAAGAATAGCTATAAAAGGAGCAAGAAGGAAGAGGCGATTAGCAAGCCTCGTACGTGACCACTTCATGTCATTTTGTAGAGATTGAAGATCTTACTCCATAGCTCTATCATTCTACTCCCATTGTGCGAAGATTCATTGCCAATGTGGTTGTAATCATATGTGAATCTATACATTTATTATCATCTACTTCTCTGTTTTGTTCTCTGCTATACTCACTCAGAGCACTACCTTCAGAAAATCATATCTCGAGTTCTACTGATCCTTTTTCAGCAATTTAATGTGCGTTGGATAGCTCTTACTGTCTAGTATCTGAATATCAATTTTCAAGGTCATTGGATTTATAATTTTGGAGATATCTGCATTTTACTGCTCACTGGTCTATCTCTGCAGAGCCCCAAGAATGGTGGGCATGTTCCAGAAATTGATGAAACTTGTTCTCAGTGCTCAATCCATCATTTGAAGTGTTTTAACTTGGATTGGGAAGCTTGCTAAGTCTATTTGCTATGCCCAAAAGGAAGTTTTCTAATTCCTTCCAGGTTGAGAGCACTGTTCATTTTTTCTAGCAGGTGTATGTCCAAAAATAGCAAGTTTTGGGAGCTAGTCATTTCGCAACTAGTCTGTCTTGACTTAAACTTTTGGGATACATGTTCCAAAGTACTTGGCTGATATTTTGGTGGATTTAGAAAGCTAAAAGGGTCTACTAATCAACTCTGAAGTCTCAGTTGGCTGGTGTGAAGCTGGTTGTAGCAGCACCTACTCATCTTTGGATTGCATCCACCATCTCTCTTCACAAATTGGCCACACTAGAAGGTGATATCTTGCCCAACTATATCAGTGGTTGTCCAGTCAAGCTATATAAAGAACCTCTTACAGAGGATATGCTAAAGAGACTCAACACTGCTAAGAAGCGAAAAGAAGAAGAGTTAAGGATTAGAGAAGAAGCACAGGTAGAGGCTAGAGAACGCATTAGGAGAAATAAGTTAAGACGCCTAGGCCTAGATATCAATCATGAGGCCCCAAGATACCACATGGCCATGTGTCAACCATCAAGTGCACTTGCCTCTCAAATAATTGATCGACGTCCATTTGTGACCATAGCGATAGGACAAGGGAAGATTCCAAGGACTGTGAGAGCATTAATTGACTCAGGTGCAGCAACTAGTGCGGTTAGACTTTCTTACTGCCAAGACCTACAATTGAACATCCAGCCCATAGAAGCCTATCTCATAGGTTTGGGAGGAGTTGAAACCCCTTGTTTGGGCGAGGTGGAACTTCCCCTCTACCTTCAAGATGTTCTAATGAGAGTCAAAATGCTAGTATGTCATGATGAGGATATTATAGAGCCACTTGTCCTGGGTCAAGATTGGATTTACGACCATGCAGTCAACTTGAACCTAAGAAGTCAAATCCTTCAAGTTTGGGCACATGATCAATGTATTACATTAGAATTAGACAATTGCATGCTCACAAATCCAGAGGTCACGCATTCTCTTAGTTCTTCCGACACTAATATTCGTAAAGAAAATGTTGTGTGTGTCAAAAACCCTACGAAGCAAAAGGACTCAATCATGGGAGCACAAGCTCAAAGGCCAGCAAACCACTCTTCTTCTTCACAGACTAATGCAAGTGTAACTCGACCAAAGAGGCAAGCAAAAAAGACATCTGCTATAACAACTAGACAGACAAAATTCAAGAAGAAAGAAGCTCAGGGCATGAAGCAGATGTGGGTACGAAAAGGAGAACAACCAACAGCTTTGCCACAACCATTCCCATCAAAGCAAGCTAATCATGCTAAAAGAAGCACCAAGAAACGAGGAAAAGCTCAATCCCACGGTCTTCGACAAATTTGGGTACCAAAGCAATCAATGAAGGCCAACCATACTAACGTACAAATTTGGGTGCCAAAGAAATTAGCTGCAGCTCAACAAGGGCAATTACAAATGTGGGTACCCAAGGCACTCTTACATGCACAAAACCATATGATCTCCCTCAACAAAAAAATCTCAACAAAAACACCACGGAGAAGCAAGACTCAAAACCAAGGGTAGAGACCAAAAGAAGATGCATTCATCTCCTGGCTGGTAATAAAAAGACAATCACACAGGATATGGGTTTGGAAGCCAAAAGTACTAGCAGCTTCCACAACACCAAGGAGCCAACCATGGTGGATATCAAAATTTAGAAATCATCCAAAGATGAAAGGGCCAGAAGTGATCTCCATAGGACCACATACCATTCTCAAATGGATTCCTATAAGGAGGATAACATCATTGCAAGATTCAATTGACACCTCCAAACAAAGAGTCTACAAGTAACCTCAAAAGCCTCGACTAGCAACAACGATGCGCCTTTGGCATAACCTTGTCTTTTGCACCATTCAAGTCATGCATTTCCAAAGTATGCATTAATATAGGGCTTCCTTACACGGTAGTGCATATACACAATTGAGAATCCCAGGCACATGATACACATCTGACATATGTAAAATATTTTATTGATGCTAACACCTTTCTTCTTGTTTTATTCAATTGTTCCAAAAAAAAAAAGCAAATAAAAAGAAACAAAGAGAGCGACAGGACAGGAGTGCACGCTTGAACAATCTCTGGTGAGAACCATCAACACATCAACATGGTAAGATGTACATGCTTCAACAACACTATAACCATGATAGATTAGGAAACCTCTTCGTCAGCATACCCTTCAGCACTTAGCTCAAGACCCAACTCTTGCACTATAATTTTTCCAATGCATTTCCCAAGTATGCATGCATAGGGCCCCATTACAAGGCCGTGCACAAGGCACATTCTTCTTCCAACCCATGCACTAATGCACTTAACCATCATTCATTATGGGTCACGAGTACTGGGTATGGAAACTAGGGAAGCCATCTTTGGAAGAACCAGAGGACCTCAAGGCGACAACAACAAGAGCATGGAAGCAGTCCACCACGAGCGTTGCTCACACCCAACATTGACAACCTCTTTCAAGTAGCTCACAATTACTGAAAGCTCACAACGACACCATCAAGCGGGAATACAAGCAAGATGTACATACAAAATTAGCAGTGACAAAATGAGGAACCAGATAACTGCCCAAGCTACAATTGGAAAATGGACCGCTCTTGTGGATACATGATGGACACTATCTCTCAAAGCACTACACAGAACAAACACTGCAACAAGGGTCTATCAGGGACGACAGACTCTAGAGGGGGGGGAGTGTTGTCAGTCAAGGTCACACACAAGCATGGAAGCACATCAATGAAGAGGACACACAAGAAGAAGGAGCATGTAGGGAGCTCCAAGAAGCACATGTCAAATTTGCAGAAGAAATCCCTATAAAAATAGTGATTTTTATCACTAAAAACCATTGTAAATACCATTTTCTATTTTTACAACTCCATTTTGTTCAAGCCAAGGATTCCTTGAGCTTGAGGAGTATTAGAAGTAGCATCCTACCAATTTTCATAATTTTTAGACTCCGTTTGAGCCCCCAAATAAGCCTTGGAACCTAATTTTTAACTAGGCCGGACACTAGGTCTGGACAGGGCCAAAACTACTCAAAAAACTATAAAAAGGGCTGGAGAGCTCATTTTTGGGGTTGGCTTGTTGTATATTTCAGCTTGGTAAGAGAGTTCTTTTGTAATCGAAGTCCTTCCATTGTTCCACTCTTTGCTCTTACCTGGTGCGTGTGTGTGTATGTGTGTGCATGCTTGTGTGCTTTCACTCACGCACTTGTGCACTTCACTTGCTCTTGGTCTTCATACCAGTCCTCACGTCTCCACGGATTGACATTTATGAGGTGAAGCTCCTCACGTTGGTACTCACCATTGTGCTAGAGTGACACCAACATCCCAAGCTCATGGAGCTCAAAGAGACAGAAGTAGAGACAAGCCAGAGGTAAGTTTTGCCAACCCACTGGGAAGAGAAAGAACAAGAACAGAGACAGATAGAGTGGAACCTGAGAGACCTAGAGCCCCAAGAAACCAAAGAAATGCTGATGATTTTCCTTTGCCAAGGCCTAGAGAATACACTAGAACCTTGAGGCCAACCCAGTTGATTAATTCCATGAAGAATTGCTTCGATGGCACTAGAGACCCATATGATCATGTGGCCGAGTTTAGGCAAGTCTTGAGAACTGAACAAGTTGAGGACCTATTCACGCAATAGAATGCTTTTGGTCTAACCCTCAGGAACACAGCCCTTACATGGTTTCAACCACTAAATGAGAGACAGTTCAGGAGCATAGACCAACTTCTAGAGGCTTTCGTCACTGAATTCTCTAAGAGTGGCATAAGGCATAATACTTCCTCATTGATTCACAGCTTTAAGCAGACACCTCAAGAGACCATTAGACTTGCAAGACGAAGATTTAGGCAATATCTAGAGAGATGTCCTGTTCTTGAGCTACCCACACCCGCCAAACAAGTGGCTTTATTCTTGGATGGACTGCTAAGTACCAAATTTAGATCATATGTGTACTTGAAGGAACCTAGGACCATAGAAGAGTGTGTACGCATGTGCATCGACATTGAAGATAACCTAGGGGAGGAATTAGAACTTTCAAAAATCTACAAAGATTCAGATAGTTCTACTAGCCTCACATCCATGCAATCCACATCTATTGAGGAACTTGTTGAGAAAGTAGCTCAAAAGTTAGGTGTATCAAGCAAACAAATACCAAGGTTTGCTCCAGTGAAAAGATGTTATACTTGTGGAGGTGACCATATGGCGAACGTATGTCCCATCATGGCTCAACCCCAAGTGAACCCTAGTAGCCAATACTGCACCATAGAACGGAGATACACTAATCACACCGCAAGACTGCCCATACAATAAGCAAGCAGTTAGGCAACCTTACCCACAACCATATCCACAACAGGGTAGATACCAGAACCAATACCCACCACAGTAGTACGATAGGCCCTAGCAACCCTATTAGCCACCCTATCAAGGGCAGCAGAGACCTCAACCAGTTCTAGCACAGCAACCTCCAACCCCAGCTAATGTGATCCCGATAAAGTATGCAACTGTAGAAGAGAATCTGAATAGAGCCATAGTGCCAGTAAACCCATTGCTTTCAAAAAGTGACCCTAGTGATCATAGCTTTGACTCTACTCATGTTGATAGCTGCCAGGCTTACTACATGCAATCACCAGAGCATAATGAGTCTTATTACTATGAAGATCCGAGTGAACCTAGTTGGGAGCCAGAGTACCCAAATGTCATGTATGCACATCCAAACTCTAGGCCCCAACCTAGGCAAGTAAGACCCCCATTTCCTAGAGGATCGTGTTATCGATGTCAAGGAGATCACCTCATTTGTGATTGCCCTATGCCTGCACCAGCACAACCCCAATCGGTGACAATTCAAGGCTTTTGTCAAGATTGTGGAAAGGAGCATCTCTTACGAGACTGCCCAAAGAACCCCAATAACATGCCGAAAATCACTCCTATCAACGTTATTGGGTTAGTAATGAACTCTACAGGAAGTGCAACTTCCACTGCACCTGTGCAGGTGGTCACCAGAGCTCAGGCTCTACAACAAAATCAAGGTTTGGGCCAAGAAAAGAGTGCTGAGGTTAGTGAAATTGAGAGCATAGCAAATAAATGAACGAGAGCCTGGAAAGATAGCCAAGAAAGGATGAAAAGACAATGGTATAAGAAGATGAGCAAATTTGAGGAAAGCATAAGAGAAACAAAATCCAAAATTGTTGAACTCACCTTTCAACCAAACTCTCACATGCCACCACCACCTCCATCCCTATCACCTTCTCCATCACCTTCCATCCCACCTCAGCCAATTCCACCACCCCCTAGAGTAGGATCAGTCTTAGCTGGCCCCACTCCTGAAGACATAGACATGATGCCTAACGCATATCAGGCCAGAATCCAAGAAGGGCCACATGTTACAGATCATGAAAAATGCTACCCTAGAGCTGATCTAGAGATAGAAAGAACCAAGCTTTGTGCTAAATTGGTAGCGTTGGCTCAGACCATGTTTGAAGCCAGTCACCTCTTTAACTTCTCTAGTTCAGCAAAGACGCAGTTGCACTTTGATGGACTGCTAGAAAGATTGGAGAGGTTAATAGCACAATCAGAAAAGGAACCTTCCTCTCAAAATAAGGACAAGGAAAGTGAAAGGATAAGCCTTCCCCCCCAGGAGGCTTATGTGCCTAACTCCATCGAACCAGATACCTCTTCTTCTATGAATAGGTATTCACCAGAATTCCTGCGAGAGATTCAAGAAGAGAAATGGGCTAAAGAAAGTGAAGTTCCTCCTCCCATCGAACTTGTGGATGACTTGCATGATCAATTCCCACAAGATATTCCTTCCATCTATGGAGAGCAGGAGAGCACCCAATCTCAAGAAAGATTAGACTTTGAGTCTAATTCCTTGCAGGAGCTACCCCATTTCATAGGCCCATGGGAAGCTAAGTCTACTTGTATGAGAGCACCCACAGTCATGGTAAGAAATGAAGACTTAGTCATAACTAGGAACACAGAGGTAGTGAAAAACACTAAAGTGCAGTGCAACCTCATTTTAGAAGAGCTACTCAAAGTTAGGCCAGAGATATGGAAACATGTGGCCAATCAAGTGCCAAAAGTAGCAAAACCTCGTTCCCAGGTAGGATATCATAGAGCAGTGTCAGAAATACCCTTGGACAAGATAGGAGACATGAGTGAAGGAGAAGAAGGAAACACCTATTTGCCCATTACCCATCAAGGATACACAACCAAGGCCATTCTAGACTCAGATGCAGGAGTTGCAATTGCTACCACTTCCCTATGGAAGCGTTGGGGCAAGCCAGCACTCAGGCCCAGCCCACGAGAATGAAATTGCAGATGATTGATGGTCACATTGAGAGACCCTTAGGATTGCTAGAAGGAATAACTCTCACCACATGTGGTGTGGAGTTCGAGCATACTTTTGCTATATGTGACTTTAGCAAGAATCATGCCTATCAGATGATTTTGGGAAGACCATTTATGCAGCAGTTGCAGGTGGTACAAGATTGGGGAACCAACTCTTTGTACTTGCAACACTTAGGTGTCACGACCAAAGTTAATCTCAAGAATTACTCTCATAGAGATGTCCCTCCTATCCAATGGAATCCCATCCATAGAGCCAAAGATGATACGGAGTCAGTGCATTCCATAGGATCAGGATCCTCATGGATGCATGAAGACACTCACTTGTGGATGTGTAAGGTAGCAGTAGAAGAAGAGAAGAGAGAAAAAGCCAGAGAGATAGGTGTGAAGGAAACCCATAGATCAATTCAAGACCCAGCCTATGCACCTGTAGTATTTCCTGACGAAGAATTTGAACCTCACGACTGGGCAGAAATTCTAGCAACAATGGATGTAGCCATCAATGAAGAACAATGGACACCCCACTTTGACGAGGATGGCTATGACATTTCAGTATTCTCCATAGAGCCAATCATGGGAGATTCGGTTCTTGAGGAATGTGAACCTAGCACTGATGCATTCGAGGATGCAAGTGACTCTGATCTAGAGTCAATCATTATGGACCCACCTTTTGCATCAGATGAAGAATACTTCCATGAAGTGGAAGTTCACCCTCAGAGACATGAAGAGCTCACAAATGATGTAAGGTTAACCATGCATGTGACTCCTAAGAATGAAGGCAAGAAAACAAAGAAGAGAGAAGTCACACCAGAAGAAGAAGAATCTTTGTTTGAGGTCCCCGAAAACTTTAAGAAATATGAGATAGATGATAGGAGAGTCATAATAAGAATGCCTAAACATGAGGCACAATCAGGAGAGGCCTATCATAACAAAGAGACCACCAAGAAAGTAGTTGTAGCCATAGAAGAAGGAGAAGAAAGATGCACGTACATAGGCCATGACCTGACAGAGGAAGAAGAGCATGAGCTAATAGCCTTGCTAAGAGAAAATAGAGATGTATTCGCTTGGAGCTATAAGAATTTGAAAGGTGTAGACCCTGACATATGCTCACACACAATTCCCATGACCTCAGATGCAAAACCCTCTAAGCAGAAGCCATACACATATAATGATAACTATGCTGCCAAGATTAAAGAAGAGATAGATCGCTTGTGTTGGCAGTAGCCTTGGTACATCAGGACCTACAAGACGTGAAAGTCAAAGAAGGGAGTCAGAGCGAAGGGACAGCACAAGCGAGCGAAGGGACAGCACAAGCAAACAAGGCAGTCAAAGAAGATCTGGCAAGTAGGCCAATATTTTTTCACGACATTAATGCAAATCAGAGAGATGGACATGCAGGGAAGAAGAGCAAGTAGGGAGCTTGAAGATATGTATGGCAGATCACTAGAAGAAATCCCTACAACAACAGTGATTTTTATCACTAATAATCATTGTAAATCTCATTTCACATTTTTGTAGCTCCATTTTGTGCAAGCCAAGGAGTCCTTGAGCTTGAGGAGCCTTAGAAGTAGTTGCGTACCAATTTTCATAAATTTTAGATCTCGATTGAGCCCCCAAATAAGCCCTGGAACCTAATTTTTAACTAGGCCGGACACTAGGTCTGGACAGGGCCAAAAGCTAGTCAAAAACTATAAAAGGAGCTAGAGAGCTCATTTTTGGGGTTAGATTGTAATTGAAACGAACTTGTAAGAGCATTTTGAAAGTAATCTAAAAGCTCCATTGATTCTCTCTCTCTTTGTCTTGCCGTGTGTGCGCGTGTGTGTGTATGTGTGTGCATGCTAGTGTGCTTCTCACTCACGCACTTGTGCCGCCACTTGCTCGAGGTCTTCATACCATCCTCACGTCTTCCCGGATTGACATTAAAGGAGGTGCTACTCATCACTGAGCTACACCAAATTTTGGCGCCGTTGCCGGGGATCGAGCTTTGAGGACAAGCGTGTGATGGTAAGACGTAGAGTTGACGCGTTGGAGTTGTAGGTATTTTCTTCACTCTCATCGATTTTCTGTTACTTTCTTCACCATCTTCATCACCATCATCATCATCACCATCTTCCACCTCCATCTCCATCATCGCGAAATTTCAGTTTTTTTTGGACTATATCCCCATCTCCACCTCATTCCCCTCATTTCACTTGTGAGAGAGAGCGAGAGAGCGAATTTGCATGTGCTGTTTTTTGCATGTTTTGTGAGCATTCTGCAGGTACAGGCCGCATCATCATCCTCAGCACCCTGCGCAGGTACGGAATTCTGGGTAACTGTCTGTGTGTCGCCGAGCTCTGTCAATCGCGACCGACTGAAAAATTGCTCTAATTGCTAAACAAAGTGCATATCCATGACCTACAGGCCAAGGGCTTCCCAAAAATGTGTTTAGTTTTTTGAAATTCCACAGATTTCTGTCAATCGCGATCGCTCTGTCAATCGCGATCGACAAACCACGACGGACAGACCTGTCAATCGCGATCGACACGTCAATCGCGACCGACAGCCCACGACGGCTCTGTCAATCGCGACCGACAGAGTCAACGACCGATTGACCACGACCGACTGACCATACGCGTGACACGTGTCAATCGCGATCGAGTCATCAATCGCGATCGACTCATCAATCGCGACCGACACAGTCAACGACGGTTTGACCACGACGGACAGACCACGACGCCTCTGTCAATCGCGACCGACACAGTCAACGACTGTTTGACCACGATCGACAGATCCTCGCGACCGACCTGTCAATCGCGATCGACTCATCAATCGCGACCGACAGAGTCAACGACGCTTTGACCACGATTGATTGACTTTTCGGCCACGTGTCAATCGCGACTGACCAGTCAATCGCGACTGACAGCCACGACGGACCTGTCAATCGCGATCGACACGTCGATCGCGACTGACCTGTCAATCGCGACCGACAGACTTTGCGAACGCGTTAGAAGGGCAAATTACGTCAAATTTTCAAGGCAAAATTATTGGTCTAAATTTTGATTGAGTGTGGGACAAACACTAGGGCGTAGTATTGCATCGCGAGGCCGTGCCACAAGCTACTCGAGTATTCCTGTTTGACTGTTAGCTTGTGTTGAATTCTGATTTAACTCCCTAAACCCTGAACAGTCCTAACTTTTTCATACGAAATCCAATTTTTGAGCTCTTAGGCTTGTTGGAAAGCTCGTGGCATATACTACACGCCCTCAACTGTTTTTTATAAAGATAATGCGTTGATTTTCAGAGAGGGTATTTTGAAGTTGACCATACCCAGGGGGATCAAAGTCAGGGGTCTTTAGAATTATTTTCCTAAAAGTCACAATGCAAATGTGTGTTTGTGTTACATGAATGAAAGTGGTAGGTTGTGTCCTTTGAATCTAAGCATTGAGCTAACCGTGGGACTTTTATAGGTTCATTGAGAGCAACGGAGAGCATACAAAGCAAGGTTTCTTTGCAAGCTTGAGAACCGGGTTCTTGAGCACCATAAAGCAAGGGATCAACAAGTAAGGTTGGAATATTCTCAACCCCCTCTGTCATTTCCTAGCTCAAGCTAAGAACGAGAAGAGGTAGGAGTAAGTCAGGTGGACGATAGGCAGTTATCAAGTTGAAGACTATCTAAAAACTCAAGTTCAAGCTAAAAACTGAGTTACTGTACTGTCGATAACATAAAGGAAAAGAACCTAACGTGGAGCGATCAATCTGAAAGCACGAAGAACATTCAAGTATTCCTGACGACGTGATATCAGACAAGACCATAAACACAATAATTAACTAAAAAGAATCAAGTGACTGGTACCAATTGATTGGCAACGAGGTTGTACTCTGGAAAAAAGTGGGTTAATCAGTTAGGCATATGAACCTTAGATCAGGACGACATCTAGCAAGAGAGAGACAAAGCCTTAGGTCTTCAGAGGCTAGTGTCAATCACACTGCAGGGTCTTGGGCCCAACAGTTGAGCCACCACTCATACTACCCTAGCTCTGAGACCAGTGAGTCAGAAATGTCCCAAGGCATGGACAGGCCTACGGGAAGTTCAGGAGTACCTTATTTGTACAGGGTAGAAGGCCCGTACAAAACACAGCTGGAATATCTTAGGACCAACCGACTAGGTGCTAGCATCTATGAGGACGGCTTAGGAAGATCTGTGGTCCAGATTAAAAACCCTGATCAATCCATTGGACTAGAACACCCAGCTGTCAAGTTTGAAAATGGTGCATACTTGGACAAAGAAGGAACTATATATGTTGTCACTAGCCACCCTGATAGGACAGATGACTTCGGGAATGTGATCTCAGAAGCGGACTTAGGTGACCTAGAACAAGGGAACATGGGTGCGGAACCTAGAACCCCTCGAGGTAAATCAGTCCTCACAAGGATTATTACACCTGAATGGGTTCCCCAAGACAACAAGAGCATAGAGTTGCTCCTCAATCGAGAAACTGATGAAGCCTTTTGGAGGTATAAGTCTAATCAGCCAACAGACATAGGAAATATCATGATCTATGAACTTAAGGATCCAGATAGCCCAGGCAGAGTGACCTACTTAGATCATGCTTCAGAACGGATCTTTGTAGTGACAGAAAATGATAGGCATGCCTACACTTGGAAGGGTGAATTTATTTTCCCTCAACCAAGATCAAATGTATCCTATGGTCACCCTGGGGCTGGAACTTCCCAAGCTCATGGTACGCAAAGAGACAGAACTAGGGATCGACCAGAAGTAAGCTTCGCCAACCTTGTAGGCAGAGAAAGAACGAGAACAGAAACGAATAGGATAGAACCTGAGATGCTTAGAGCTCCCAGGAACCAAAGAAATGTAGATGGATTCCCTCTGCCGAGACCTAGAGAGCACACAAGAACTTTGAGACCCACCCAGCTAGTTAAGTCCATGAAGAATTACTTTGATGGCACAGGAGATCCCTATGATCATGTGGCGGAGTTCAAACAAGTCCTGAGGGCTGAACAAGTGGAAGATCTGTTCACGCAGTACAATGCCTTCGGTCTAACCCTTAGGAACACGGCACTTACATGGTTTCAGCCATTAGATGAGCGTCAGTTCAGGAGCATAGACCAACTCCTAGAGGCATTCATTGTAGAGTTCTCTAAGAGCGGCATAAGACACAATACCTCCTCATTGATCCACAGCTTCAAACAGACCCCCCAAGAGACTGTCAGATTGGCCGGAAGAAGGTTTAGACAATATCTGGAAAGGTGCCCTATTTCGGAGTTACCCACATCTGCTAAACAAGTAGCCTTATTCCTTGATGGATTGCTGAGTACGAAATTGAGATCCTATGTGTATCTGAAGGACCCTAGGACTATAGAAGAGTGTGTACGCATGTGCATTGACATTGAAGATAACCTAGGGGAAGAACTAGAGCTTTCCAAAATCTACAAAGATTCAGATAGTGCATCTAGTCACTCTTCCACGCAGTCCACATCAATTGAGGAACTTGCCGAAAAGGTAGCTCAGAAATTAGGTGTATCGAGCAAACAAATCCCAAGGTTTGCCCCTGTGAAAAGATGCTATACATGCGGTGGTGACCATATGGCGAATGTCTGCCCCATTATGGCTCAACCCCAAGTAAACCCTAGTAGCCAGTACTGCACCATAGAACGGAGATACACCAATCACACCGCACAAGATTGCCCATACAACAAGCAGGCAGTTAGACAACCCTACCCGCAGCCCTACCAACAAGGCAGATACCAAAACCAAAATCCACCACCACAATATGCTAGACCCCAACAAACCTACCAACCACAATATCAGGCCCAACAGAGACCCCAACCGGTACTAGCTCAACAGCCCCCAAACCCCGCTAACGTGATTCCAGTAAAGTATGCTGTTGCAGAAGAAAACCTGAATAGGGCCATAGTACCAGTAACCCCATTGATCTCGGAAAGTGACCCAAGTGACCATAGCTTTGATTCTACACATGTCGATAGTCCCCAGGCTTACTACATGCAGTCCCCAGAACATGGTGAGTCTTACTATAGTGAAGAACCAAGTGAACCTAGTTGGGAGTCAGATTACACGAACGTCATGTATGCAAACCCCAACCTCAGGCCACAACCTAGGCAAGTAAGACCTCCATTCCCAAGAGGACCGTGCTACAGATGCCAAGGAGATCATATCGTTCGTGATTGTCCCTTGCCCCCACCTACACAACCCCAGTCAGTGACTATCCAAGGTTTTTGCCAAGATTGTGGAAAAGAGCATCTTTTACGAGATTGCCCAAAGAACCCCAATAATATGCCAAAAATCACTCCGATCAATGTGATTGGTTTAGTTGTAGATTCATCAGGAAGCGTCACTTCCACTGCACCAGTGCAGGTAGTCACTAGAGCTCAGGCTTTGCAGCAAAACCAAGAGACAAACCAGGGTAAGAACTCAGAGGCTAGTGAAACCGAGAGCATAACAAAGAAAAGGACTAGAGCATGGAAAGATAGTCGGGAAAGAATGAAAAGACAATGGGCTAAAAAGATGAGTGAACTTGAGGAAAGCATAAGAGAAACCAAAGCTAGGATAACTGAAATCACCTCTCAAATCCCTTCTCACAATACACCGCCGCCACCCCTACCATCTCCATCTGACCCACCACCCTCCCCACCACGTCATACGATTCCACCACCTCCTAGAGTAGGATCAGTGTTAGCTGATCCCACTCCTGAGGACATAGACATGATGCTCAAAGCATATCAGTCCAGAATACAAGAAGGGCCAAATGTCACGGATCATGCCAAGTGCTATCCTAGAGCTGACCTAGAGATAGAAAGAACCAAACTGTGCGCGAAAATGGTCGCATTGGCTCAAACTATGTTTGAAGCCAGTCGCCTTTTCAATTACTCGGGCTCAGCCAAAACGCAATTACACTTGGATGGATTCCTAGAGAAGTTAGAGAGGATAATTGCAAGATCTGACAAGGAAGAAAAAAATCAAGAGAGAGAGAAAGCAAGCAAAAACATGAATCATTCCCCATCGGAAGTGTATGTGGCCAATTCCACTAAACCAGACTCCTTTCCCTCCTTAGAAAGATTAGAGAGGCTAGTTGCACAGCCAGAAAAGGAGCCTACCCCTCAAAGAAAGGAAAGGGTAAGAGAACGGAAAAGCCAGCCTCTTCAGGAAGCCCACATGCCTTTTCAAGGAGCCTATCTTCCTCCCCAAAGGTCACAGGAGCCTCCCTCGAAAGCTTATGTACCCCCACAGGTAACCCACATCCCTTCCCAGAAAGCGTATGAGCCTGTTCGGAAAATTAATAGCATAAGTAATCCTCCCCAAGAAGCTTGTGCCTCAGCTATCTATGACACCGAGGAAAGAGCCAACGATAGAATAAGCCCTCCTTCCCAGATAGCATATGTACCTAATTCTACGGAGCCAGATACTTCTTCTTCGATGAATCGGTTTGCACCAGACTTCCTACGAGAGATTCAAGAAGACAAATGGGATAACGAAAGTGAGGTCGCCCCTCCTTTTGAACTTGTGGACGATGCACACGACCAATTCCCACAAGACATCCCATCAATTTACGGGGAACATGAGAGTGCTCAATCTCATGAGAGATTGGACTTTGAGTCTAATTCCATACAGGAGCTACCCCACTTCACAGGCCCATGGGAAGCAAAGTCCACATGTATGAGAGCACCCACAGTCATGGTAAGGAACGACGATTCAGTCATACCTAGGAACACGGAGATAGTAAAGAACACCAAAATGCAGCGCAATCTCACCTTGGAAGAACTGCCCAAGGATAGACCAGAAGCGCGGAAATATGTAGCTAGTCGAGTAACTGAAATTGCAAAACCTCGTTCCAGGGTAGGATCCCATAGGACAGTGCCAGAAATTCCCTTGGATAAAATAGGAGATATGTGTGAGGGTGAAGAAGGGAACACCTATCTGCCCATCACCTACCAAGAGTACACCACCAAGGCAATTTGGGACTCAGGTGCAGGAGTTGCAATTGCCACCACCTCCTTATGGAAACGTTGGGGCAAGCCGGCACTCAGGCCGACGAGAATGAAATTGCAGATGGCCGATGGTCACATAGAGAGACCCCTAGGATTGCTAGAAGGAATAACTCTCACCACTTGTGGTGTCGAGTTTGAACATACCTTTGCCATATGTGACTTCAGCAAAAATCATGCCTATGAGATGATTTTAGGAAGACCATTCATGCGACAGTTGCAAGTGGTACAGGATTGGGGGACCAATTCTTTGTACCTGCAGCACTTAGGTGTTACAACCAAAGTCAATCTCAAGGATTATTCTCATAGAGATGTCCCTCCTATCCAATGGAATCCCATCCATAGAGCCAAAGATGATACAGAATCTGTGCATTCTATAGGATCAGGATCCTCCTGGATGCACGAAGACACTCACTTATGGATGTGCAAAGTAGCAGTGGAGGAAGAGAAGAGAGAAAAGGCTAGAGAAATAGGTGCAAACGAAACCCATAGACCCATTCAAGACCCAGCCTATGCACCTGTAGTTTTTCCAGACGAGGAATTTGAACCCCATGGCTGGGCAGAAATTTTAGCAACAATGGACGTAGCCATCAATGAAGAACAATGGACACCTCACTGTGATGAGGATGGCTATGACATTTCAGTCTTCTCCATAGAGCCAATCATGGGAGAGGCAGTTTTAGAAGAATGCGAACCTAGCCCTGATGCATTTGAGGATGCAAGTGACTCCGATCTAGAGTCAATCATTATGGACCCACCATTTGCATCAGATGAGGAATACTTCCATGAAGTAGAATTTCAACCCCAGAGGCATGGAGAAGTTACAAATGGTGTAAGATTAGCAACGCATATGACCCCTAAGGAAGAAGGAAAGAAACGAAGGAAGAGAGAAGCCTTACCAGAAGAGGAAGAATCTTTGTTTGAGGTCCCAGAAAATTTTAAGAAGTACGAGATAGATGACAGAAGAGTCATGATAAGAATGCCTAAACGAGAGGCACAATCAGGAGAGGCCTATGATAACAAAGAAACCACCAAGAAAGTCGTAGTGGCCCTAGAAGAAGGAGAGGAGAGATGTACGTATATAGGCCATGACCTAACAGAAGAAGAGGAGTACGAATTGATAGCCTTGCTAAGAGAATACAGAGATGTATTCGCTTGGAGTTACAAGGATTTGAAAGGTGTTGACCCTGATATATGCTCACACACCATTCCCATGACCTCAGATGCTAAACCCTCTAAGCAAAAGCCTTATACATATAACGATAACTATGCTGCTAAGATCAAGGAAGAGATAGATAGACTGGTCGAAGCCGGATTTATCTATGAAATTGAGCACACTGAATGGGTATCCCCCATCGTAGTGGTGCCCAAGAAAAATGGCAAGCTGCGTGTGTGCATTAACTTGAAAAAGGTTAATGCCGCCACGATTCGAGATAACTATCCGCTTCCCATCACAGAACATCTCTTAGAAAGAGTGGCAGGCAAGGAAGTGTACAGTTTCCTTGATGGATTCTCGGGCTACAATCAAGTAGCCATAGCTCCAGAGGATCAGCATAAGACAGCCTTTGCCACAGAATGGGGCATTTTTGCTTTTAGAGTAATGCCATTTGGGCTTACCAATGCACCAGCCACCTTCCAGAGGCTGATGTGCCATGTGTTTAAGGAGTTCCTGAGGAAGAGTTTAGAAGTCTACGTTGACGATCTCTGTGCTCATTCCAATGTTAGGCAAACCCATATTCCTGAACTCAAACAAATCTTTGACAAATGTAGAGAATATCAAGTCTGCCTGAACCCCGAAAAGTGTGTTTTTATGGTCAGGCAAGGCAAGATCCTGGGACATATAGTGTCAAAGAATGGCATATCTACTGACGAAGAAAAAGTGAGAGCCATAGCGGAGCTACCTAGGCCAAAGAATGTCAAGGAAGTACAGGCTTTCATGGGGCATTGTGGTTATTATCGACGATTTATACACATGTATGCGGTCATTGCAAAGCCCATGTATGGACTTCTGACAAACTTTGAGTGGACGGATGAATGTGAGAATTCCTTCCAGGAGCTTAAACGAAGATTATGTTCAGCACCAATCTTGACCACACCAGATTGGAATAAGCCATTCCATGTTCACGTGGATGCATCCAATTATGCTATTGGATGTGTACTTGCACAACCTACTGGTGAAGGTAATATGGACCTTCCAATTGCCTATGCCAGTAGACAATTGAATGCGGCTGAACGAAATTATACCACTACTGAACGAGAAGGATTAGGCATGGTATATGCAGTTAAAAAGTTTAGACATTATTTGCTTGCAAATAAGTTTAAATTTTTTACGGACCATCAGGCATTGTTGTACTTAGTAAACAAGCCATGCAATACAGGTAGATTAGTAAGATGGTTTCTCTTACTAATGGAATATGACTTTGAGGTTGTGGTAAGAAAAGGTAGGACTCACTTGAGAGCAGATCATCTCTCTAGGCTCACATCTGGAGAAGCCCCACAAGGAGTGTCAGATGACCTTCCTGATGCTTACTTGTTTAATTTGGAGGTGGTGCCGCAGTGGGCTAAGCCATTGGTACCAGTCTTGACATACGGGCCTAATCATCCAGTGATAAACACCCGGAATAGAGAGGTTGTAAGAGCCCAAAAGTACCACATCATGGCAGGAAGCATGTACAAGCACACAGATCAAGGGATCTTGGCTTGTTGCGTAGAAGAGGATGAGTATACTAAATGGTTGCAATTAGCACACGTAGGTGCACTAGAGCAACACCATTCAAAGCAACGAACTTTACAGACCCTAAAGAGATTCGGAGTACATTGGCCAACTATGGAAGCTGATGTCCAAAAGTTGTGCAAGGAATGCCCAATCTGTTGCACTAAGCCACCTGTGGAACACGCCACTCTTTATCAAGTATCTATTGTGCCAGAATGGAGTGAACCACTAGTATCCTTCCTAAAGACGAAAGCGTTCCCTCCAGACATGACTCTGGCAAGGAAAAGGAGTTTGGAACACGAAGCCCAGGATTATTCACTCGTTGGTGATAATCTATACAAGCGCGGTAAGGATGGTTACCTGAGACTGTGTGTCCATGAAAGTGAGTATCTTAAGATCTTAGAAACTGCTCACCAAGGCGTAGCAGGAGGACACTTTGGGCCAGATCGGGTGATCAAGGCAATACTATTTGCGGGCTTCTGGTGGCCTACCCTTCACATGGATGCACATACCTATGTGAAACGGTGTGATGTCTGTCAGAGGACCCAGTATCCTATACGCAAAGATGAGATGCCACTGAAACCTATGATGGGTGGACGTGCATTCTCTAAGTGGGGAATAGACTTCGTAGGTCCTATTAATCCCCCAGCTAAGGGTTCTCATGCGGAATACATCATTGTGGCAACAGATTATCTCACCAAGTGGGTAGAGGTAAAAGCTACAACCAAGAACGATGCTCAAACAACTGCCAAATTCTTGTTTGAGAATGTATTCACGAGATATGGACTACCCATAGAGCTTGTAAGTGATAGAGGCACTCATTTCTTGAACGAAGTGATTGAAAATCTACTCCAAGAATTCTTGGTAATACACAAGAAGTCTGCCCCTTATCACCCTCAAGCTAATGGACAAGCTGAGAGCACTAATAAGATTTTATGCAATGTATTGACGAAACTAGTGAACACTAAACGCTCTGATTGGGACAAACAGCTACACCATGCTGTTTGGGCATACCGAGTTGCCTATAAAACGGTACTCCAAGCCACCCCCTTCCAGATGGTTTTCGGCCAAAACGCTGTGCTACCCTTGGACTTCCTGATCCCCACATTGAGAGTAGCACAAGAGCACGAATGGACAGGTCATGAGCTCTCCTCTAGGATCTTTGACCTTGAACGATTAGGAGAAACAAGACTGAGAGCTGCTGCAGGCATATATGCTGCCAAGAAGAGACAGAAGGCATACTTTGATGCCCACGTAAAGGATAAGGGTTTGAAAGCAGGAGATCTAGTCTTAGTCTATACACTGAAACAACACGCGAGGAAGCTAGAAAAGAGAGGCTACGGACCTATGATCATCAATAGGATCTCCACAAGTGGAGCAGTGCAATTGGCCACATTAGAGGGTGATGTTCTCCCAAATTATATTAGCGGTTGCAGAGTCAAGTTGTATCAGGAACCCCTCACGGAGGAAATGCTTAGCCGACTCAACACTGCTAAGAAACGCAAAGAGGAAGAAAAGAGAATTAGAGAAGAAGCTCAAGCAGAGGCTTTAGAACGCATCAGAAGGATGAAATTACGAAGGCAAGGTAGAGATCAGCCTGGAGCGAATGACTCTGCAGACCAAGGATTTCCCATAGCCATGTGTGAAGTTGCAGGAACAAGCTCGAATAGAATAATCGATAGACGTCCTTTCATAACCATAGACATAGGACAAGGAAAGAGTACAAGAACCGTAAGAGCCTTGATTGACTCAGGTGCTGCCACTAGCGCTGTGAAGTTGTCTTACTGTCAAGAGTTACAGTTAACTGTCCATCCTGTGGAAGCATACCTCATAGGATTGGGAGGCGTGGAAACCCCTTGCATGGGTGAGGTGGAACTTCCCCTCTACATTCACGAGGAGGCAATGACCGTTAAAGTACTAGTGTGTCAAGATGAGGATCTCACTGAACCTCTCGTCTTGGGTCAGGATTGGATCTATGACCAAGCAGTCAATCTAAACCTAAGAAGTGGACTTCTCCAGGTTTGGGTCAATCATAGTCGAGTTACAGTAGAATTAGACAATGGAGCACTCAAGGAACTAGGAGAGGCACAGACTCCTGGTCCTTCCAGGGGTACACATGAAGATGACCATGCTGTTCTTGTCCAAAACTATGTGTTGCAGAGGAATGATATTCGCAAAAAAGAAGTCAGGAATGCAACGGAACTCCCTTCTTTTCCAAAGGCTAGAAGGAGGCAGCAACCCAAGGTGGATCAAAGGCAGAAGAAGCAGGGTACTACCTATGTCAGAGATCAAAAGTACCTGCGCAGCAGAACAGCCCAGAAAATAGACCAGGTATGGGTGCGGAAAGGCGAACGACCAGTTGCACCACCGTCAACTACAGGGGCAAAGCCTCTTATTAGTGGCCAACAACGCAACGCTAATAAGAAGTCTTTCAGAAATTCTTCTGCTAGAGTAAAATCTATTTGGGTGCCCAAGAAGTCGATGAAGGCAAGCCCACAATCAAGCCAAATTTGGGTGCCTAAGGCTTGCTTGATGGCACAAGTAGCTACGCTGAGGCCACAACTTAAACAGCATAACGCAGCGACG
Organism: Ceratopteris richardii; assembly: GCA_020310875.1. NCBI lineage: Eukaryota > Viridiplantae > Streptophyta > Polypodiopsida > Polypodiales > Pteridaceae > Ceratopteris > Ceratopteris richardii. The sequence goes on from CM035411.1 coordinate 112,925,711, forward strand.
CATGCTGCCAGATTTCACTCGTTCTCGACACTCATGAACACACCAAAACCCAAGAACGTGCATGTAATCAATTGTATATGGGTCCCAAAAAGGCCTCGTTTTCAAAACACGACACCGAAAAAGCTCTGTAGAGACTCTCCGAAACCGAAAGCAAAGCCCATTCACTACATTTGGCAGCCTAGGGCCTGTAATAAACCCCCCGACCCCAATTTGTAAATTCATAACCCACTTACTAACTGCAATAGTTTCCTAGGACAACACAATCACTAACTACACACACTGCCTTCATGCACTTACTAACCACTAACTCACCCTCTACCTTATGTTAATGTTGTAACGGGGACAACAACGGATTTATTTTGTCCATTACAATGTTAACACTTGGTTCTATATTCTCACAGAACCAATCAGCAAACAGGGTCATGGCAGAAGCAGGTACCAGCTCTCAAGCCGGATCTGGTCCCCAGATCGTGGACATAGAAACACTTCTCCTTGAGCCACGTCTCACTGCAAGACCGCAAGAGCTTCAAGAAGTGCATGTGCTCCCCATCCAGGATCCTCCTCAAGGTCACACTTCTCAAGTAGGTAAGCATGCGCATTGGTTCAGTGATGTTGCTGGACCACTGGGCGATGGAACCTACTTCTGGGAAGCAGAATTGGAGTTCAATGGCAAATGGGGTCGATACCACTTTTTCACACGCGAATTTGAAAGCTACCAAAATGCCGAAGTCATGAGATCAGTTTGGGTCAAAGCAGGTGTGGAAAGTTATTTCAGGACTCACTTACCAAAGCCGGATTTTTTACGATGCTCTTATCTGATCAGTACCATCACGCCAAGCAGAGCCAAGGGCGGCGACAGCACCTTTGTGTTGCCATCACTGCTGCCGGGTAATGAGCTCAAAAGATTCAAGTTGACCCTCAATCTGGTAAGAGAAGCGTTGGGTATGTATGGCATGCACATCCCAACAGAAAAGGAAACCATGGTTCCTGGTCGAATGAAGCACAAGGATCTTAATAAGCTCAAGGACATGGTGGCGATGACACCTACCATTGCGCTTCACCTGCGAACCATCATGCAACATTTTGCGTTTCCCGCCCAAGAACGATTCACAATGCCCCCGAAAAAAATATGGTTCAGTTTATATCTAGCAGAAACCGAAAGCCTGCCCATCAATGTACCACACTGGATCATAGATCAGATCCACCTAGCGCATCAAAGGTGGAACAAAAAACAGAAGAATGTGCTCCACGGGTGTTGTGCTTTGACCAGAATAATCTATAGATGCTTGGCTTATGACGTGCCTGTTCAGCGGGCACTCGTATGGTCCCGAGTCCAAGAATTCCAGAGAAGACTATCAGCAGCAGGTCCCCCATCAAAGAAGATGAGGGGGGGAGTCCAACTACCCTGTGCCCAACCAAGGGGAGCTACCGCTACACCAGAAATCACTCCTCCCCAGACACGACGAGTTAGGCCATTCACAATCCGGTTACCAAGACCAAGCACAGAGGGGCCTAATCTGGTGTTTCCACCCATTCCATCCGATTTGGAATTTCCGCAGGGATTTACTCTTGAGGACCTCACGGATGAAGAAATTGCCAGATTAATCTATGACTCTAACCTCGAAGCCGAAGCAGCGCGAGCTCAGGAACCGCGACCCCAAACAACATCGGCCCCCACCCAACCACAAACTGTAGTAGTCGATGTAGATGAACAAGAGGCAGGAGGAGACGAAGAAGAAGCCGACGAAGAACAACATCAAGAATATGACGAACTCTCCGAGTTAGCAAGTGCCCCAGCATATTCGGCACAAATCAAGAGACTATATCGAACCATGCGACTGGTTCAGGAACAGCATAAGATGTCTCTAGAACAGGGCAAAAGACTCATGAACGACTTGCTAGCTGAGGAAGGTGTGGATGAGTTGTTCATTGAGTCCATGAATCTTCATGCCGACGCTGTAGGACTGGACGAGGCCATCCATGAGACAATGGCCTACATCCACAGGTTTGAAAAAAGAGTTCCTACTCGTCCCAGGAGGTCCGGGAAGCAAATTCACATCAATACATCAGCACCAGGCGAGGCAGCGCAAGCAGAAGAATATCAGGAAGCACCGTTGTCACCCCCATCCCCACCTCACACTACACAATTCACTCCACCACAGGACACTAACACTACCACATCCACTACCACTACCGTTGTCATGGGCATCCCACTCTCTCCGGGAATCCAATACGGGGGAGTCACCATGCCCACCTTCACCACCCTGTTCACCGATGTCACATCCACTCCACCAACGATACCCATCTACACCGTCACTCAAACAGTGGACACGATGGAAACATCACCTGCCACAGCACCGCTCCCTCCCCCTATGCCACCTTCATCACCCATACCCCCTCCACCCACATCTCCACGTACGTCCACATCATTCACCTCTTCCATTCCCGCCCCCATTCCCCCTGCATCTTCACCCTTCCCAGCATTATTTAATGTAAATAATATATTCTTAGCATTAAACCAATGTGTACACCAGCTCCAGCATGAGTACAAAGCTCTGGACAACCGATATCAGCAACTGGAAACGCACCATCAAAACTTACAAAGACAGTTTCACATTCTACACACAGAAAATGCAGAACTGAATCAACGTTACACGACGCTTGAGCAAGCTCACCAAACATTATTGGCGGCACCCCAACCATCGACAGAATCAGGTGCCAAACAACTAGAAGCTTTGCTCGAGGTATACCAAGCCGATAATCTCAAAGTCCGGCGTAACCTGGCACTTCTCAGAAAACACATGGCGGCCGCCCTTGAGGAAAACAAGAGATTGCAGCAGCAAAATGAAGCAAATCTAGAAGCAGCAATGGAAGGCTCTCCACACGAAATTGATCCAGAGCAGTTTAAGGCTGTGCCCTCAGAGACAATGAAGACCATCTTGGACAGCTATGCAGATCTATTAGAAGCTCATGATGACTTGGAAAGGGAACGTGATGCGCTGCGCAATCAACTCCAAGAGCAACAGACAGCACCCAAAGTCACAGAAACGACCACGACTTCAGAGGAAGTCAAGGCATTGAAAGAGCAGGTGGCCGAATTACAAGCAAGATTACTCACACATGAAAGGCAACCCTCTCCAGTTGTCGAACCTGAACCCGAGGATTTGGTACCCATCGAGGTAGATGAGACGTATGAGGAACCTTACGTTCCTATGCCAATGCCAGGTGGTGAGCAAACCGCAGAAGGAATGGATACGTTAGAAATTGAAGTACCTGAGTGGCTCCAAACACTAGAGAAAACGGCATCAACTCATGAAGATCGAGTGGCAGTTCAGATCCAATCTATGGCAAAGATAGAGGACACTATTATTAAATCAGAATACTTCCGCAGCATGTCCCACCATAGATGGATCGGAACCAATGATGATCAATACGTGCCATATTGTATACTTCTGGCGGACTACAATGCAGAAATCCAACATAGATGTGGCAAACCTCCAACGTTTGCTACACAATTTGGGCCAGATGACATCCCAGAGAGCGCTAAAAAAGGATCCATTCATCAACCCACTTGGAGGATCCGACTCCTCGAAACCTATCCAGAGATGGTTCGCACCTGGACGAATATGCCTCTTTTTATTAAATATAACCCTTGTTATGTTCCTGTACTCCGCAGACGTACATGGCCAGAGTTTACCATTGCAGTCAAGAATATCAAGGGATGCGCCAAATGGTTAAACTACGTCTATCTAGCACCCCCTCAAGGGCCTCCCACCGTCAATTACATGATCTCCACTATACGGCACTGGAGCATCCGATTAAAGAATACCCCTGATGTAATGGCCCAGATGTGCATGAAAATTTTTGAGTTAATGCTTATTACATTCAGGACATTCAAGAATATCAAGGACCCACACTTCTCAGGCGTCGGATTCCTTACAGGAAACCAAGATTTAGTTTATGACATGAGCACCACTCCTTCCATAGAGGTGATATACGCTTGGCACGCCAGAATAAAATACCTCCCGGCCTGCTTTAAACAAACATTCGAAGAGATGTTCATAACAGGGTTCTGGGAATACCACTCAGAAATATTTGTACCCAGACCCTCACATCTCCTCCATTTATTTGCTGTGGAGCGAACCATTCACTCAGAGCAGTTACGGGTGCCACATCCAGATGTCCCAGGGCCAGTCAATTGGGATGCATTGCTGACAGATCTAGCAAGGGGACTCAGGTTAGAAGAACACCACCTCGCCGCCGATGTTGTACAATACTATGTCCAAAAAGCAGCTAGACAAGGGTCTGTCAGGGGCGACAGACGCGAGAGTGGGGGGGGTGTTGGCAGTAGCCTTGGTACATCAGGACCTACAAGACGTGAAAGTCAAAGAAGGGAGTCAGAGCGAAGGGACAGCACAAGCGAGCGAAGGGACAGCACAAGCAAACAAGGCAGTCAAAGAAGATCTGGCAAGTAGGCCAATATTTTTTCACGACATTAATGCAAATCAGAGAGATGGACATGCAGGGAAGAAGAGCAAGTAGGGAGCTTGAAGATATGTATGGCAGATCACTAGAAGAAATCCCTACAACAACAGTGATTTTTATCACTAATAATCATTGTAAATCTCATTTCACATTTTTGTAGCTCCATTTTGTGCAAGCCAAGGAGTCCTTGAGCTTGAGGAGCCTTAGAAGTAGTTGCGTACCAATTTTCATAAATTTTAGATCTCGATTGAGCCCCCAAATAAGCCCTGGAACCTAATTTTTAACTAGGCCGGACACTAGGTCTGGACAGGGCCAAAAGCTAGTCAAAAACTATAAAAGGAGCTAGAGAGCTCATTTTTGGGGTTAGATTGTAATTGAAACGAACTTGTAAGAGCATTTTGAAAGTAATCTAAAAGCTCCATTGATTCTCTCTCTCTTTGTCTTGCCGTGTGTGCGCGTGTGTGTGTATGTGTGTGCATGCTAGTGTGCTTCTCACTCACGCACTTGTGCCGCCACTTGCTCGAGGTCTTCATACCATCCTCACGTCTTCCCGGATTGACATTAAAGGAGGTGCTACTCATCACTGAGCTACAGCTTGGTTGAAGCTGGAGTCATCTATGAAGTTGAGCACACTGAGTGGGTATCCCCCATTGTAGTGGTGCCCAAAAAGAATGGAAAGTTATGTGTATGTATTAACTTGAAGAAGGTTAATGCAGCCACTATTCGAGATAACTATCCACTTCCTATCACCGAGCATCTATTAGAAAGAGTAGCAGGCAAGGAAGTGTACAATTTCCTTGATGGATTTTCTGGCTACAATCAGGTAGCCATTGCTCCGGAAGATCAGCATAAGACGGCTTTTGCCACAGAGTGGGGCATATTTTCCTTTAGAGTAATGCCATTTGGTCTCACCAATGCGCCCGCTACCTTTCAGAGACTGATGTGTCATGTATTTAAAGAGTTCCTGAGGAAGAATTTGGAAGTTTATGTTGATGATCGCTGTGCTCATTCCAACATTAGACAGACACATATACCTAAACTCATGAAAGTTTTTTACAAATGTAGAGAATATCAAGTTTGCTTGAACCCAGAAAAGTGTGTTTTCATGGTCAGGCAAGGCAAGATTTTGGGACACATAGTGTCCAAGAACGGCATATCCACGGATGAGGAGAAAGTGAGAGCCATAGCAGAGCTACCTAAGCCAAAGAATGTCAAGGAAGTGCAAGCTTTCATGGGACATTGTGGCTATTACCGACGTTTCATACACATGTATGCCATCATTGCAAAGCCTCTGTACGGCCTCTTGACAAATTTTGAGTGGACTGAAGAATGTGAGAACTCCTTCAATGAGCTTAAACGACGATTATGTTCAGCACCAATCTTGACTACACGAGATTGGAACAAGCCATTCCATGTACATGTGGATGCATCCAACTATGCTATTGGATGTGTGCTTGCACAACCTACTGGTGAAGGTGATATGGATCTTCCAATTGCCTATGCTAGTAGACAGTTGAATGCAGCTGAACGAAACTATACGACCACTGAACGAGAAGGATTAGGCATGGTATATGCGGTTAAAAAGTTTAGACACTATTTACTTGCAAATAAGTTTAATTTTTTTTACTGATCATCAAGCACTCTTGTACTTGGTAAAAAAGCCATGCAATACAGGTAGATTAGTAAGATGGTTTCTCTTGCTAATGGAATATGACTTTGAGGTTGTGGTGAGGAAAGGCAGGACTCATTTGAGAGCAGACCAACTCTCTAGGCTCACCTCTGGAGAGGCCCCACAAGGAGTATTGGATTATCTTCCTGATGCTTATCTATTTAATTTGGAAGTTGTACCTAAGTGGGCTAAGCCATTAGTGCCAGTATTGACATACGGACCTAACCACCGAGTAATAAATACTCAAGATAGGGAGGTAGTAAAAGCTCAAAAGTACCATATCATGGCAGGGAGTATGTACAAGCATATAGATCAAGGGATATTGGCTTGTTGTGTGGAAGAGGATGAGTACGCTAACTGGTTGCAATTAGCACATGTAGGTGCATTAGAGCACCATTACTCAAGGCAACGAACCCTACAGACACTAAGGAGACTCGGAGTGCACTGGCCAACTATAGAAGTAGATGCACACAAGTTGTGCAAGGAATGCCCAGTCTGTCATATTAGACCACCTGTGGAGCATGGTATACTGTACCAAGTGTCTCTAATACCAGATTGGAGCAAACCATTAGTAGCCTTTCTGAGGACGAAAACATTTCCCCAAGATATGACCTTGGCTAGGCAAAGAAGTTTAGAACAAGAAGTGTTAAACTATACACTCATTGGGGATAATCTATACAAATGTGGTAAAGATGGTTACTTGAGACTATGTGTCCATGAGAGTGAATATCTTAATATATTGGAAGCTGCTCACCAAGGTGTGGCAGGAGGACACTTTGGACCAGACTGGGTGATTAAAGCAATCCTATTCACAGGCTTGTGGTGGCCAACCCTTCACATGGATGCACATACCTATGTGAAGAGGTGCGATGTTTGTCAGCAAACCCAGTATCCTATGCGTAAAGAAGAGATGCCATTGAAACCTATGATGGGTGGATGTGCATTCTCTAGGTGGGGAATAGACTTTGTAGTCCTATTAATACCCCAGCCAAGGGTTCACACGCTGAATACATTTTTGTGGCCACAGACTATCTAACCAAGTGGGTAGAAGTGAAAGCTACAACGAAGAACGATGCTCAAATGACAGCTAAGTTCTTATTTGAGAATGTGTTCACCAGATATGGACTGCCAATAGAGTTAGTAAGTGATAGAGGCACTCACCTCTTAAATGAAGTCGTTGAAAATCTTCTTCAAGATTTCTCGGTGATACACAAGAAGTCTGCACCCTATCACCCACAAGCTAATGGGCAAGCCAAAAACACCAATAAGATTCTCTGTAATGTGCTGACTAAGTTAGTGAATAATAAATGCTCTGATTGGGACAAACAGCGACACCATGTTGTTTGGACATACAGAGTTGCCTATAAAACGGTACTCCAAGCCACACCCCTTCAGATGGTATTTGGCCAAAATGCAGTGCTACCATTGGACTTTTTGATACCTACTTTGAAAGTAGCACAAGAGCATGATTGGACAGGCCATGAACTCTCCTCTAGAATCTTTGACCTTGAATGACTAGGTGAAACAAGATTAAGAGCTGTAGTAGGAATTTACGCAGCCAAGAAAAGACAAAAAGCATATTTTGATGCACATGTGAAGGATAAGGGTTTGAAAGCAAGAGACCTAGTTTTAGTCTACACTTTGAAGCAACATACACGGAAATTAGAAAAGAGAGGCTATGGACCTATGATCATAAATAGGATCTCAACTAGTGGAGCAGTTCAATTAGCTACAATAGAAGGTGATGTTCTCCCAAGTTACATTAGCGGATGTAGAGTCAAACTCTATCAAGAACCCCTCACTGAGGAAATGCTCAATCGACTCAACACTGCCAAGAAATGTAAAGAAGAGGAAAAACGAATTCGAGAAGAAGCATAGGCAGAAGCCTTGGAATGCATCCGAAGAATGAAGTTGAGAAGACAAGGTAGAGATCAGCCTAGGACAGAGGCGTATGCAGATCCAGGGTATCTTATGGCTATGTGTGAAGTTTCATGTGTAAGTTCCTATAAAATAATTGATCGACGTCCTTTTGTAACCCTAAAGATAGGACAAGGAAAGAGTGCAAGGACTGTAAGGGCCTTGATTGACTCAGGTGCAGCAACTAGTGCTGTTAAACTTTCCTACTGTCAAGAATTGAACTTAGGTGTCAATCCTATAGAAGCATATCTCGTAGGATTGGGAGGCGTGGAAACCCCTTGCACGGGCAAGGTGGAACTTCCCCTCTACATTCAAGATGTTCTTATAACATTTAAAGTGCTAGTGTGTCAAGATGAGGATCTCACTGAACCTCTTGTCTTGGGTCAAGACTGGATCTATGATCATGGAGTCAACCTAAACCTAAGAAGTGGACTTCTTCAGGTCTCGGTAAATCAGAATCGTATTACAGTTGAATGAGAGAATGAAGCACTCAAGGAACTAGGAAAGACACAAACTCCTGGTCCTTCCAGGAGTACACATGAAAATGACGATGCTATTCTTGTCCAAAACTATGTGATGCAAAGGTATAATTGTCTCAACAAAGAAGTCAAGGGGAACTCCCTTCTTTTCCAAAGGCCATAGGGATATGGCAACCAAAGGCAGAACAAATGCAGAAGAAGCAGATGATCTATGCTCGAAGCCAAAAGAAAGTACGAAGCATGGTGTCTCAACCACCAAAACAAGTGTGGGTGCGAAAAGGCGATCAACCTATTGCGGTCCAGTCACAAACACTGGCTCAACTTCATATTAGTGATCAACGATAGGACACTAATAAGAAGTTTTTCAAAAAGTCTTCTACTAAAGTGAAGTCTATCTGGGTACCCAAGAAGTCGATGAAGGCTAACCCACAATCAAGACAAATTTGGGTGCCTTAGGTTTGCTTGTGGGCTCAAATGGCCACACAGAGACCACACCATGTACAACATGGTTCACTCACTCGAACAGCTGATACCCACTCTTATTCAACACGCACAAACACATATTCACCCATGAGCACGAGCAGAATCACTTGTAAATGGGTCCTTAAAAAGCCTCATTTCCAAGCATCCCTACTGATCATGCCCTCCAGAGTCTCCACAAAATCAAAAGAGAAAGCAATCCACTATGTGTGGGAGCCCAAACCTTGTAATAAACCCCCCGACCCCAACGTGTAAATTCATCTCCACCTACTAACTGCATCATCCTCACACTGTATCGTTCCAATTAGCTCATAAGACTACTTGTTCACTAACAACACACACAATCATTGAGCACTCACTGACCTACTAACCCATCATTGATCTCAGGTTAATGTTGTAACGGGGACAAAAATTGTTCTATCTTGTCCATTGCAATGTTAACGCATGATTCTATATTCTCACAGAACCAGCAAACAAGCAGTCATATGGAAGAATCAGGAGGTACCAGTTCACAGGCGAGGTCGAGCGCCCAAATAGTGGACATCGAAACTCTCCTCCTCAAAGGACAACTCACCGAGAGACCTCACGAACTCAGAGTAGTGCATGTAATTCCCATTCAGGACCCTCCAAAGGGACACACTTCTCAAGTAGGTAAACATGCACATTGGTTCAGCGATGTTGCCGGTCCATTGGGTGAGGGCACCTACTTTTGGGAAGCAGAAATCGAATTTAATGGCAAATGGGGAAGATACCATTTCTTTACCTGTGAATTCGAGAAATTTCAGGATGCAGAAGTAATGAGATCAGTATAGACGAAGACAGGCTTGGACAGCTATTTTAAAGCACTCTTACCTAAGCCTGATTTTCTATGTTGCTCCTACTTGATCAGTACCATTATCCCTAGCAGAGCCAAGGGAGGTGATAGTACCTTTGTGCTACCCTCATTAACGCCAGGCCACGAGCTAAAAGGATTCAAATTAACCCTCAACCGAGTACGGGAGGCCTTAGACATGAATGGTATGCACATTCCCACAGAGAAAGAAACATTGATCCCTGGAAGAATGAAGCACAAAGATCTTAACAAATTAAAGGATATGGTAGCGATGATGCCTACCATCGCTCTCCACTTATGCACTTTCATGCAACACTTCGCCTTTCTAGCTCAGGAGCGATTCACCATGCCACCCAAAAGAATTTGGTTTAGCTTGTACTTGGTAGAGACAAAAAACCTCACAATCAATCTACCCCACTGGATCATAGATCAAATCCACTTAGCACATCAATGCTGGAATAAGAAACATAAGAATGTGCTTCATGGATGTTGTGTGCTAACAAGGATAATTTACAGGTGCTTAGCTTATGATGTGCCTATTCAAAGAGCACTAGTGTGGTCTCGGGCCCAGGAATTCCAGAGATGGCTATCAACAGTAGGGCCACCATCGAAGAAAATGAGGAGTGCAGTTCAGATACCCTGTGCACAAGCAAGAGGTGCCACCCTCACACCAGAGGTGACACCACCACAAACATGATGTGTCCATCCGTTTACGATTCGCTTACCCTGACAAAGTGGAGAAGGACCCAATCTAGTTTTCCCTCCAATTCACTCTGGCTTGGAGTTCCCACAAGGTTACACCCTGGAGGATTTGACAGATGAAGAAATTTCCCGAATGATTAATGAGGCTAATCTTGAGACGGAGGAAGCTCAGACCCGAGGACCACAACCAACCACCACGACTTTAGCTCCGACCCAACCTGAAGTAGTGGAAGTAGACGAAGATGAAGAAGAGAGTGAAGAGGAAGTAGACGAGGAACACGACCAAGAGTACGAAGAAACCTCAGAACTAGCAAGTGCCCCAGCTTATACTGTGCAAATCAAAAGATTATATGAGACTATGAAGAGATTCCAAGAGCATCACAAGCTGTCACTGGAAACACGAAAGATGCTAATAAGTTAGATGTTAGGAGTAGAAGGAGTGGACGAACTGTTTATTGAATCCCTGAACCTGCACGCGAACGCGTTGGGCCTGGATGAAGCCATTCATTCATCTATGGCTTACATTCATCACTTTGAGAAACGAGTGCCTACCCGTCCCATGCGCTCCGGCAGGCAAATTCACATAGATGTATCGGCACCAGGAGATACCACACAGACAGAAGAACATCAGGCGGCACCATCATCATCACACTTCTCACCCATCACTGCACAATTCACTTCGACCCATGACATGACCACCCCAACTTCCACAATCACCACATATGTTATGGGAATTCCCCTCTCTCCAGGCATCTATCTTGGAGGGGTTACTATGCCCACCTTCACAACACTATTCACAAACATCACATCCACCCCACCCACTATCCCCATCTACATGGTCACACACACACTTTTGACACCATGGAAACATCACCAGCCACAACACCACTCCCTCCCCACACACAACCACAATCTCCCATACCCCCTCCACCCACATCACCACTTGATTCCACCTCATTCATGATTCCCTTTCCCTTCCCCATTCCCCCTGCATCCTCTCCTTTCCCAGTATTCTTAAATGTAAATAATGTGTTTTCTACTTTACATCAATGTGTATATCAATTACAGAGCGAATATCAGACTCTCGAAGATCACCATCATCAATTAACTACGGACCACCAACAACTACAGAGGCAGCTTGTGACTATAGAAGAAGAAAACACTAACCTCAATCAACGCTACACCACACTCGAACATGCCCATCAAACCCTGCTGGAGACACCCCAACCATCAAAATCATCAGACGTCAAACAACTCGAAGCTTTACTCGAACTCTACCAAACTGATAATCTTAGAGTCCGGCGTTATTTGACCCTACTCAAAAAACACATGGCCACGGCACTTGAAGAGAACAAGCGATTGCAAAAGCAGAACGAAGAAAACCTAGAAGCTGCGATGGAAGGCTCCCCCCACGAGATTGACCCAGAATAGTTTAAAGCAGTCCCTTCAGAGACTATGAAGACCATCCTTGAGAGCTATGCCGATCTTTTGGAAGCACATGATGATGTGGAAAAAGAACAAGATACACTGTGCCAACAGCTACGAGAGCAACAAGAACAACCCCAGGTCACAGAGTCGGCATCTACTTTGGAGGAGGTAAAAGCGCTAAAGGAGCAGGTCAAAGAATTGCAAAGGAAGCTACTTGAGTATGAAAGACAACCCTCTCCAGTTATTGAACCAGAGCCAGACAAATTGGTGCCCATCGAAGTGGACGAGTCATATGAGGAACCCTATGTTCCTATGCCTATGCCGGGCAGCCAGCAAACATTGGAAGGAATGGACACCCTGGAAGTCGAAGCACTCGAATGGCTTCAGAAACTCGAAAAGACAGCCAAAACCGATGAAGATCTTGTTGCAGTCCAAATCCAATCAATGACTAAACAGGAGGACACTATCATAAACTCCGAGAACTTCTGGCACATGACACATCACCATTGGATAGGAACAAACAATGCTCAATATGTGCCTTACTGTGTGCTCTTAGCAGATTACAATGCGGAGATTCAACGAAGGTGTGGCAAAGCCCCGACTTTTTCCGCTCAATTTGGTCTTGAAGATTTACCTGAACGTGCGAAACAAGGATCAACCTTCCAACCCACCTGGCAGATTCCTCTCCTTGAAATCTATCCAGAAATGGTTCGCACATGGAACAACATGCCACTATTTATGAAGTATAATCCATGTTACGTTCCAGTCCTAACGAAGACGCACCTGGCCCGAGTTTGCCATTGTTGTAAAGAATGCCAAAGGCTGTACAAAATGGTTGAATTATGTCTATCTAGCACCTCCACAAGGACAGCCCTCAGTTGCATATATGATTTCTACCATCCGTCACTGGAGTCTTAGACTACGGAAACCCTTGATGTGATGGCTCAAATGTGTATGAAGATATTTGAACTAATGCTAGTCACATTCAGAACATTCAAAAACATCAAAAACCCACATTTCTCAGGAGTCGGCTTCACTGCAGGCAACCTAGACCTGGTATATGACGAGCACCACCCCCTCAATCAAGGTAATATATGCTTGGCACGCAAGAATAAAGTACCTCCCAGCTTGCTTCAAACAAAATTTCGAGGAGATGTTCGTCATAGGGTTCTGGGAATATCACTCGGAAATATTTGTACCTAGGCCCTCACATCTCCTCCAAATATTCGCTATTGAGAGGACCTTACACTCATATCAATTGCGGTTGCCACATCCGGACATTCCAGGGCCAGTAGACTGGGATGCTTTATTAACAGACCTAGCACGGAGGCTGCGGCTAGAAGAACATCACCTAGCTTCAGATGTGGTTGCATACTATGTCAAACGCTCAGCCAAACAAGGGTCTGTCAGAGACGACAAATGCGACAGAGGAGGTCTGTCAGGGCAGTCAAGGACTTATGAGACAAGGAAGCCAAAGACGGGAGTCACAGCAAGGAACAAGCAGGCAAAGCAATTAACATAGATCTGGCAAATAGGCCTGTCATTTTTCATGAAGCTGAACGTCAAGGACAAAGCACAGGGGCACATCAAAGAGGTGGACACACGAGAAGAAGGAGCAAGTAGGGAGCTTCAGGAAGTGTATGTCAAATCTTCAGAAGAAATCCCTACAAAAATAGTGATTTTCATCACTAAAAGCCATTGTAAATACCATTTCATATTTTTGTAGCTCCATTTTGTGCAAGCCAAGGAGTCCTTGAGCTTGAGGAGCATTAGAAGTACCTACCTATCAATTTTCATATTTTTTAGACTCCGTTTGAGCCCTCAAATAGGCCCTAGAACCTAATTTTTAACTAGGCCGGACACTAGGTCTGGACAGGGCCAAAGCTAGTCAAAAACTATAAAAAGAGCTAGAGAGCTCATTTTTGAGGTTAGCTTGTTGTAGAATTGAACTTGTAAGAGCACTTTTGAGAAATCTAAAGAACTCCATTGTCTCTCTCTTTGTTCTTGCCTTGTGTGCACGTGTGTGTGTGTGTATGTGTGTGCATGTTAGTGTGCTTCTCACTCACACACTTGTGCCATCACTTGTTCGAGGTCTTCATACCATCCTCACGTCTTCCCGGATTGACATTAAAGGAGGTGCTACTCATCACTGAACTACACATGTAGTGGGCAAAGTGGTGAGTTAAGGAGGCACAAACTTCTTCACATGCTCATTGGTTATAAAAGTGGAGAGAAAGAGGCAAGGAGAGAAAGAGGCAAGAGCTCCCAATAGTCGGATCTAGTCATTTTGTCATTTTGTCTTCCCATAGACTCCTTCCAACATTGTGAAGCTCATATCTCAGTGTATATGTAATCATTACTTGCATTTAAACACTCATTGGAAAGCTTATCTTGTTTTATTTATCTATCTCAAATATCTCCTTCAAAGCTTATATATTTTGTGAGATATCAATCAAAGAGTGAAGTCCAGTTTTTTAGCATACCTATGTAGATAGGTAGTCTATTTTGGTCAGTTAAATTTCCCAACCAAAACTTGTCCAAACTGCTTGATTTTTCTGGAAAGATCTTTTCATCTACTTTCTATGCACCAAATAACTCATTCAAAGGATTTATATTCTGGGAGATATCACTCATAGAGTGAAGTCCAATTTTAAAGTATAGTTATGTGCATAGGTGGTCTATTTTGATTAGTTGAGTTTCCTAACCAAAACTCATCCAAATTACTTGATTTTTAGCTTGTTGGAAAGCTATTTGTGTTTAATTTCTTTATCTCAAATATCTTTCTCAGAGAATATATGCTCAGGGAGTTATTAGTCCAAGAGTGAAGTTCAATTCTTCAGCATACTTGTGTGGACAGGTAGTTCATCTTTGTCAGTTGTGTTTCCTAATCAAAACTTGTCCAAATTAAGTCATTTATATCTTGTTAGAAAGATCTCTTTGTCTACTCTGATTGACTAAAGGCATAGATCCATTTGAGTTTTTTATTGAGATCAGAAAGCTATCTAAGGTGCAGCTATTTGTTGAAGTGCTGGACATACAAGTGTTCACTACATGTTTTCGTTGCGCATAGGAGAACTCATTCTCCATAGTTGGTATCAAAGCAAACTTGGTGATGAAGCTTCATCAATAGAGATAGAGTTAAAGCAAAGCAAAAGAGGAGCTACAAAACAAGGGGGAGCTTCACAAACACAAGAGCAAAGGACAATATAACTATTCGAGGTAACTCTCAAAGTTTTTTATAGTCTTCAATGGCTAACTTGGGTCAACAAGTAGAGAAATTGGATAAGGATAACTATCCCGTGTGGAAGTTTAGAATGACCAACTACTTAATGGGCAAAGGCTTGTGGGTATTGTGAGCGGCGATGATGCTCAACCTCAAATCAATGAAGCTATGGCCACCGAAGTCCAAAGGAGGCAAGCAAAAGAATGGAAGAGAGGAATAGGAGAGTCATGTTCCTCATTTCACAAGTCATTACTAATGCCATGGTAGGGCATATTCAACATCTAGAGAAAGTTAAGGATGCTTGGGAAGCTCTTGAAAGGATGTATTCAACAAATACCAAAGCTAGGAAACTTCAACTCAAGAATGAGTTGAACACAATCAAGAAAAGTTCGAGTCAATCCATAGTTGAATATAATTTGAAGATTAAGGAGCTAAGTGATGCTTTAGCTTCTATTGGCACAATGGTTGAAGACGAAGATCTTGTGTGTTATACTCACAAGATTGAGAGAAGATGAAAGACGGAAAACTTTTATAACTTCCATTAACTTGAAAGATGCATATCTAGGTTTTACCCTAATCTTGTCACAGAAGAGCTTAGCTTTGGTGGCCCCAAAGGAAAGGACAGCCACAACCAAATGCTATATGCAGGTCGAGGTAAAGGAAGGAACTCAAGAGGAGGCTCAAGAGGAAAAGGAAGAGGTCACAACAACTCCAATTACAATGAAAACAATTTGGAAGACAACAAGGATGCATCAAATGCCAACACAAAAGGAAGAGGTCGAGGTAGAAGTAGAGGAAAAGGCCGAGGCTCCTACAATTCTCATAAAGGTATAACATGCTATCATTGTGGTAAAGTAGGACACTATGCTAGTGATAATGAACTAGAGTTGGCCAATCCCAATTCTCTATATCGATGCACTTTTGTCAACCTCTTTCTATATCCAGTCTCTTCATGAGACTGTTGGTAATGATGCCCTTATATCGGCAGGTTTACCTAACCTTCCACGTACTGATGATTCACTTCTATGGATTCGGTTAGTTTTGCTTCTATAATTGGCGTGTTGTCGTCTAGCCTTGTCCTTGGAATTACATGTATCCTTTTGGAAACAGGAAGTGTTTCTTCTACCTTCATCATTTCTCATAGTCTTTTGGTACCTCTCATTCTCGGTTGAGAGTTCGTTTCTGCTTCTTCTACTATGTTTACTCCCTTCTTCTTCCTTGGAACTGTGGCTAACTTCGCATACTTAGCCATTTCTGAAGACGAGGGCATTTCCTTCAAATGTTCTCATATGCCCAATGCATGATAAATAAGTATTGTCAGTGCAACACTTCTGTTCAAGAACTTTTTATGGTTCCACTATTTCTTTGCTTCAAAAAGGCGTTCTTGGATGTATGGTGTCATGTTCACTTGGTTTCCAATCTGTTTGATAGCATGCGATAGCATCTGTACTATGATTTTTTGTGGTGCGGTATATTGATGCATATTTGGAAAGCAAAAGTGTTGATGAATCAGTTTGATTTCTTCTTCTATATCGACACAATTGATATCCATGAATGTCCGTGTTTTAGCCCCTCGGCTTTCATCTTTCAAAACTGTGTTTCCATCCTTTTCCCACCTGAAAGCCGGTTGCAGGGTATTCATCACCTGCGTGCATCGCTGGAAGTCCGGTTTGTAGATTGGTAGTTCAAAGTACTTCTAAATACATGCCTTCTTCATTATGTCTATAGTTGACGGAAGTTCATGTACCACTTTGAAATCTTGGGACATCACTAAAAACTGATAGTCCGTGTCCATAATCTTTATTGTTAATAAGAAAAGGTAATCCCCAGCGGGTTGATCCTCTTGAAACCAATGACCTTTTGCTTTTTTCACACTCTGTAAGGGAAACTCTAGCACCTCTTCTTGAATAGTTGCTTAAGAATCCTCAGAAGCCATCTGCACTTGTAATAGAGAGAACATCAACTTCTAGTAGAAATCAAGTCATGTGTCATATGTGGCTTAGTGACAGGTCTTTTATTGCATCACTTCGTTTCCCCTTGCTTAAGTAAGTAAAGTCTCTTACCACACTTCTTTTGATTTAGATTCCTGAAAGAAAACAAATGTTAGTTTTAGCCGAAGCATTTATTTATTTACATTGTAGGTTCATTCCTATGGAAGTATGATCCAGGATCTATTCCCAAGTTGGAAATGTGTACCACTAGTTGTGTTGAAAAGTTTATGTGCCGAATGCATGGCCTTGTAAGGGGGCCCTGTCATGCATACTTTAGGTGCAATGGACTCTTCATGAGTGCAAATCGAATCCTGTTGAGTCCGCTATTCCTTTCCTTATTTCTTCTTAGGTCTCTATATCCATTTTGTAGTTAGCATTTGAAACCCTTGCTTCTCTCGGTTTGGGCGTGATCTAGACCTTTTCTCTTTCTTACTTGAAGTCTGATTGGTTGATGTCGTGTTCTTCTTGTTTCTTTGGTGTCTCCTTTTGGACCACTTTGTTTCACCTTGTTGGCATGATATCTCCTTGAGTTTGTCCAGCTCTTGGGTTGCAGTTTGTCTGACCTGTTTGGAATCCACATACATTGGTTTGTCTTTTGGGCTGCTATTAGTGATTTTGGGAGCCATACGTTTAGGAGCCTTCTTGGTTCTGATTGTGCTAAAGAGGAGTGGTTGTTCCTCCTTGCCTTCATGGGGTGATTGACCTACTTTGGTGTTTGCTTCTCTGGTTCCCTCATTTGATCCTTGTGAACCCATCGTAGATGAGCATTTCCTGACTGTGATAATCAAGTAGTAGATTTCCATGTGGATGTTCTTTCCTTGGTGGGGGTAGCTTTAGGAGCATTGTCCTCACATTCTCTCTTGGATTCATCTTTCATGGGGAATGAAGGCACATCATCAAGTGACACCTTCATATTTGTTGGCACTTCTAGCTCAGAGGACCCTTTGGGTATGCTTTTGATTGATACATCCTCGAACTCCTCTTCTGGGGTTTCTTTTTCAAGCTTGATGACTTCATGTATGCGAGGAAATCTTTCTTCTAATAAGCTAAAGATTTCCTTATGCCCTATTTTGGCTGAGATGTACCCTTGTGCTAGATGAATGCTCACTTCATTCTCAATAATCTAATCTTGCCCTAGGATCAGGTTTTCTATTAAGTCCTCACCTTTGCATACCAAAACTCGTTGCTCTATAGTGGAATTTCCTAGGTGAGGGATATTAGGGCTTCTCCAACACATTCTATGACTTGGCCTCCAATGCCTATCATGTGTACTTTAGTTGGGTTTATGGTCATTTGAAGATGCGTAATAATCGTCATTGTATGTAGCTTAGTGTTGTTCCTGAGTCGATCAAGGCATTTATCAACTGGTATTTTGTAGTTCCAATCCCTAGGTTCAAATATCTGGTTGAGATATGCTGAGGTTCTTTGTGTTGACTTGCTGAATTTGGTAATTGGCCATGGGAATTGGTTCTTCTCCTTATAAATATCGTTCATCACTTTGCCTTATCCACTCTTTTCGTTTCTTGATACGCTCTAGGCCTTCTTCGTGTGCTTCTTCTCTAATTCTCTCTTCTTCCTTTTTCGGATTTTGCGCTCCTACGAGTCATGGTAACATATGATCCATCAATGGTTCCATATATCACTTTACTCGACAACCACTTATTAGTTAGGAAGTATATCTCCGTCTAATGTGGCAAGATTCACTGCTCCACTAGTTGATATTCTATTAATTTGTAAGGGTCCATATCCATGTTTCTGAAGTTTCTTGGCATGTTGCTTCAAGGTATATACTAGGACTAAATCTCCTTCTTTCAGTCCTTTGTCTTTGATGTGTGCATCGTAATATGCTTTCTATCTCCTTTAGCGGCATAAACTCCCGCAAGAGCTTGTAGTCTTATTTCGTGTAACTTCTCGATTTGCTCAAGTTGTTTGGACAACTCATGTCCTGTCCATTCATACTATCGTGCTACTCTTAAAGTAGGCACCAAAAAATAAATTGGCAGGATTGCATTTTTTCCATACACAAGGTTAAATGGAGTAGTTCCAATGGTTGTGTTGTAAGCCACACGGAAGGCCCAAATTGCATGATGCAATTGTTTGTCCCAATCTGACCTTCCACTATTGACTATATTTGTCAATACAGTACACAACACTTTATTGGAACTTTTCACTTGACCGTTGGCTTGAGGGTGATAAGGAGCTGATTTTTTATGAATCACTAGGAATTCATTCATCAAGGACTCTATTACTTCATTAATAAAGTGCATTACTTGATCACTTATTATCTCTAATGGTATTCCAAAGATAGTAAAGATATGCTCAATGAGAAACTTGGCTGTGGTCTGAGCATCATTTTTTCTAGTTGCTTTTACTTCTACCCATTTATTTACATAGTTTGTTGCCGCTATTATGTACTCAATGTGTGATCCTTCAGCTGGAGCATTAATTGGTCCTATGAAATCAATACCCCATTTGGAAAAGGCTCTCGCGCAAACCATAGGTCTCAAAGGCATGTCATCTCATCTATGAGGGTACTTAGCTCTTTGGCATACCTCACAACTTCGTACGTAGGTGCCTGCATCCATATGTAGAGTTGGCCACCATAAGCCTGCAAAGAGAATCATTTTTACAGTTCTTTCGGCTGAGAACTGTCCTCTTGCGGCACTTGCATGTGCCATTTCTAATATGGGTAAGTACTCTCCTTCATGCACACATAGTTGTAGCTGATTGTCTTTTCCTCTTTTGAATAATTGTCTCCCCAAGATAACATACTCTTTACTAGTTCTTCTAGGGATCGCTTTCTAGCTAAACTTGTTCCTTCCTGTTGCTCTCATGTCTTTAAGAATTTCACCTTACTCCATCCTGGTGCTATGATAGAGAAGGGTAATGATGTATGGTCTTCTAGGGTAGTTTCTTGACACTCCGTGCAACTACTAACATACTCATGAACATCCTTAGGCATATCAGGCCAATAGACTCCTAATCATTTCAATTCTCTTAGAGTCCCGTGAGTTCCCTTGTGCATTCTCCATTTGTTTATATGTGCTTGCTCGATCAAGTTCTTCTGTTGCTCTTCTTCTACACATCTAGATAGTACACCGTTAGGTTCTTTATGGTACACACTTCCTGCTACAATGTGTAAGTTATGTGATTGCTGAATTTCCTTCCTAATCTCCTTGTTAACTGGGTGTTGTGGTCCATGAGTGAGTATTGAAATTAACGTTTCTGCCCACTTGGGACATACTTCCAAATTGAATAGGTAAGTGCTGGAAAATCGTCTGATACTCTGTTGGGTGGTTCTCCATGTGTTAACCTAGACAGATGATCGGCTCTTACGTGGGTATTTCCTTTTTTTACTATCACTTCGAAGTCGAACTCAATTAGTAACAGAAACCAGCTTACTAGTCTTCCTGTATTACAATGCCTATTGACTAAGTACAATAAGGCTTGATGATCTATGAAGAAGTTGAACTTGTTGGCTAGAAGGATAGAAAGATAGATAGAAAGATAGATAGATGAAAAGACGGATATAAAGATAGATAGAAAGATAGATAGAAAGAAAGAAAGAAAGAAAGATAGATAGATAGATAGATAGATAGATAGATAGATAGATAGATAGATAGATAGATAGATAGATAGATAGATAGATAGATAGATAGATAGATAGATAAATAGATAGATAGATAGATAGATAGCGTACACCATCCCCAATCCTTCTCATTCCGTAGTTGTATAGTTTCTTTTAGCTTGATTCAATTGTCTGCTCGCATATGCAATAGGATGGTCCAATTTTCCTTCATCTACAGGTTGAGCTAGAATGCATCCAATTGCGTAGTTGGAGGCATCTACATGAATATGAAAAGGCTTATTCCAGTTGGGTGTTTTCAAAATAGGTGTTGTGCTTAGTCATTTTTCAATTCGTTAAATGCTTTCTCGCATTCTCCTGTCCACGTGAATTGGGTCAACAATCCATATAATGGTTTGGTAATTATGGCGTACATGTGAATAAATCTTCGATACTATCCACAATGACCCATAAATGCTTGCACTTCCTTTGCATTTTTCAGTCTTGGGAGTTCTAGTATTACTTTGACTTTATCTTCGTCAGTAGAGATTCCATTCCTAGATACAATGTGTCCTAGGATTTTTCCTTGTCTCACCATGAAGACACACTACTCAGGGTTCAGGCATACTCTATATTGTCGACGCTTTTCAAATATTCATCGCAACTCTGAAATATGTTCTTGTCTCTAGTCTGAGTATGTGCATAAGTCGTCTACGTATACTTCCATACTCTTCCTTAGGAATTCTTTGAAGACGTGACACATGAACCTTTGGAAAGTAGCAGGGGCATTCGTGAGCCCACAAGGCATCACCCTGAAAGCATAGACTCCCCATTCAGTCGTGAATGCGGTCTTATGTTGGTCCTCAATAGCAATAGCTACTTGGTTATATCTTAAGAACCCATCCAGGAAGCTATAGACTTCCTTACCTGCAACTCTTTCCAAGAGGTGATCAGTGATAGGTAATCGATAGCTATCACGGATCGTAGCTATGTTTACTTTCTTCAGATTAATGCACACTCTTAGTTTCCCGTTCTTTTTGGGCACAACCACTAATGGTGACACCCATTCGGTGTGTTCTATCTCATAAATGAATTCAGCCTCTAATAGCTTGTCTATCTCCTCCTTAATTTTTGCTGAATAGACATCATTATAAGTGTAAGGACATTGTTTCGACGATTTTGCATCAGGTGTCATTGGTATTCGATGAGAACAAATGGAGGTCTCTACACCTTTGAGGTCCTTGTAGGTCCATGCAAACACATTCCGATACTCTCAAATTAGTCTTATCAATTCTTCTCCCTCCTCATGTGACACATCTCTTCCTATGTACATGCATCTTTCTTCTCCATCTTCCATAGACACTATTACTTTCTTCATTTGTTCCTTGTTGTCATATGTTTCTCCTTCTCTTACCTCTCTCTTAGGCATCTGAATGGCTATCTTTCTCTCCTCTACTTCATATCTTTTGAAGTGTTATGGGACTTCAAACAGATCTGGGGTTGGTTCTATCTTATCTAGGGTTTCCACATGGTTCTGTCTCAACTGAGTTGCTTCTATTGCTAACACCTTGGGTGTTCCTTTTTCGTCCTCTGCTTGGATTACTTCTAAATATCATTCCTCTGAATCAAACTCTAGTTCCATCTCTAAGCTCGTGTACCCTTCCTTCCATTCCTTTTCTATTACTTCTCCTACTTCTACCTCCTGAAAGACTACCATGTAAAATCTTACATCATAAACTTCTTCGTCCACACATCCATTCATGGTCAATACTTCTTCATTTATGCATACGTCCAATGTGGCTAGAATCTCCATCCAACTATGTGGTTTGAATGCTTCATCAGGAAAAACTTGGGGCATATACATTGGGTCCTCTACAGTTCGGTAATTTTTATGTCCAATAGGCCATATTTGAGTTTTTTTTCTCCTCTCTCTTTGCTTCCTTACACATCCGTAATTGGGCATCTTTGTGCATCCATGATTGGTCACTTGAACCCGCATCATGAATTGACAAATCATCCTCGTCCTTGTGTATGGGATTCCATTGTACATCCCTATATGCAAATGTATGCAAATTTATCTTGGTGGTAATTCCTTGATGTTGTAGGTATAAAGCTTCTCTTCCCCAGTCTTGTACCACCCTGAGTTGTCTCATGAATGGTCGTCCCAATATCATTTCATAGTTATTAGCTTTTCGAAATTGACATATAGCTAATGTGTGCTCAGACTCCACTCCGTAGGTGGCTAACTTGATTTTCTCTAGTACTCCTAGGGGTCTCTCTACATGACCATCTGCTAATTGAAGCTTCATACGTGTTGGTCACAGGGCTGGCTTTCCCCATTTCTCCCAAATATCTTTGGTGGCTATGCCTACTCCTACTCCTGTGTCTAGTATGGCATTGGTCATGTATCCATTGTATGTGACAGGTAAACATGGGTTGCCCTCGTCTCCTTCACTAAATTCTTCGACTTTATCCACATGAATTTTTCTAGTAGAAGGGACTTCGGTTTCTTTACTTTCCTTCTTATTCTCCTCATGCTATAACTTCAACTGTCCCGCTAATTGTTTCCATATTTGAGGCTTGACACATAGTAGTTCTTCCACAGACAACCGACATTGCACCTTGGTCTTCTTGAGTTCTGTTAGATTGTGAAAGGTCTTGACTGAAGGCTCATTGTCCTTTCCTCTTACAGTGGGAGCGTAGAAGATTATGGATTTTTTCTCATATTCTCCCATGTAATTCGGTAAGGTAGAAATCTTGTGTGCCTCCTCCCTATTTCGGTCTAGCATGGAAACCTCTTCATATATTTCTTCCAAATTTGGATTTGGCTGATCCTCTCCCACATCTAATTCCTCAAAAGGAGGTCTCGAATTTCCATTCTTTTTCCATCGGTCTTCCCGAATCCTAATCCACAACTCTCTTGGCAAATCAGCTTCTAGTTGAGAGACTACGAATATTGATTTGTCCTGAGTGTTAAGTAATTCCTCCTTATTATCTTTTTCTCTTGGTTTTTGGTTATTCTCTTTAAAACATTCATTGTATTGATTCTCAGATATTCTCGTCTCTGGGAGGACAAGTATAGTCTTTTCTAGAGTGTCTTGAGCCACCTCTATGAGCTTCCTACATATAGCAAGTCTCTCCTTTTCTATCTCCCCTTGTGGGTAAACTTTCTCATGCTACTCGATGTTTGGTCCAGTCCTGATTCGGGCTTGGTAAGCCTTCAACCACATGTCCAAATCGTTTGGTCTTGGGTCTGCTAAGATTGATCCTGGCTTGTTTGATTCTAGTGTATTAGGCAAGAGTTGGGTTTCTTCTCGTATTTCTAGTTTTTTAGGTTTTTTACTGTCTTTCATGTTCTTCTTGTCCTCCTTACTTTTGTTTTTCATCCATTTGTCTCTAAGTTTTTCCCTTCTATCCTTCCAACTTTGGGTTTTCTTCGTTTGGGTACTCTCATGTGAGTCTTCAGAGTCTTCCACTACCTATATTTTGGGTTATAGTTTTTTATTCTTTTCTTGTTCAGAGTCCATTTTTTTTCTCTCTTGTCCTTTGTCTTGTGCTCGTGTGATAGCTTTTAATGGCACTGTGTACTCTTTATCACTACCTAACGATTCAATTACTTCAGACACATTGATTTGTGTAGTGTCATGAGTCTTATTGGGATTCTTTGGGCAGTCTCTAAATAGATGTTCCTTTCCACATTCATTGCAGTACCCTTCCCAAGTCCTGGGGGGTGGTGGGTTGTATGGTTGAGTGCACTCTCTTATGAAGTGGTCTCCTCCACATCTATAGCATGGTCCCTTTGGCACAGGTGGTCTGATGGGTGGTCTCATGGGTGTTGGTGCCTTGGGTGCGGTGTACATTAGGGTTGCAAACTCCTGTCTGTAGGTGTTGTCATATCCCTCATAACCGTAGTATTGTGGGTCATAAATTTGGTCATACTCCGTCAAATGGTGTTATAGGGATAATATTCTCCCTAGGTTTGCTCCTATCCTTGATTCATTGATTCTGCACTAGCTAATAGCTGGTACTATGGCTCTCTCCATGTTTTCCTTTGGTTGAGTATATTTAACTGGCACTATTCTGTGGAAGGGATGGTTGTTGTCCTAACACTAGCTGAGGTCATTCATATTGCCCTTGTTCATATGGTCTTGGTGCTCCTTGTGGTCCTGGATAGGGGTTATATCTGGGTATCTCCCATCCTGGCTCTCTAAGAGGGTATCCATAAGGCCTATACTAAGGTTGATTCATGGGTCTTGACTACATGTTGCATGGGCAATTCTCAGTAGTGTGATTAGTGTATTTATGTTCTATATGGTAGTACAGCACGGATCCTTGATGTGGTTGCCTATTGCATGGATACACATGTGAGGTTGATTCACGGGTCTTGACTGCCTGTTGAATGGGCAATTCTCAGTAGTGTGATTAGTGTATTTCTATTCTATATGGCAGTAGAGGGCGGATCCTTGATGTGGTTGCCTATTGCATGCCTACTCCTCCTTTGGCACACATGTGAGATTGATGATCTCCACCACATAGGCTGCATCTTCACAACATGGGTATTCTCATTGATGGATGCTGGTAATTCCTCTGTCCATGCACTCCTAACTTCTTGGCTACCAATTTTGCTAACTCCTCTACATTATTGGAGTTAGATGTCATTGTACTACTAGTGTCTGTTGATTTCGTAGGGCTTGATGTACTTTTAAGATCATCCGCCAGGTTATCCTCTAGGTCAATACATTCTTGAATACACTCGCTCAATGTCTAGAGCCGTTTCACGTAGACTAAGGTTCTCAAAGTCCCGTTTGTCAATCCGTCCAAGAATAGTGATATCATTTTTTGCTGATAAGGTCTTTATGTTGTTGGGCATCTGTCGACATATTGACTAAATCTCCAGGTAGCTGTTTTCACTATTTCGTTTGGATTTTGTTTGAAGCTATGAATTAAGGATGAAGAGTTGTGTTTAATCCCCCTCTTGGTGAATTCTCCTATGAACTCCTGAAAAAATTGTTCAATATTTATAAAAATTGATTGGGATCCAATGGTTGGAACCAAGTCAAAGCCGTCCCCGTGAGGGTAAGGCCAAAGGATTCATATTGTACAAAGAAATCATCTACTTCTTCAGCTCATAAAACTTGTTTAAATTCAGCTATGTGATCATAGGGTTCTCCCATTTCGTCATAGTGATTTCTCATACATTTGTCCACTTGAATTGGTCTTCGTCTTCTTATTGTCTCTAGTGTTCTGGGCATCACAGGAATTGCAGGTCTAATTGGAGGTATTTCGGGCTGCACTCTTGGTTGTGTTCTTGGCCTAACTGGTGTCCGATGCAGGTTATCCACTCTTGACATTGTATTCTTTGGCTCTTGATGCGTTCCAAACGGGTTTTGAGAGGTAGTTGCCTGCTCTCGAGAAGAAAATATAGGCAACCCCATATACTTCAACTGAGCTCTACCAACTACATCTACTGGCCAATACCTTCTTTGGCTCTAGTCCAAGTAGGTGACTCTAGTGGGTTCCTTTTGAAGCTCTTGATGAGACGCAACTACTGGTGCTATTTTCACTTGAATCTGACAAATGCTCTTCAAGTTATGCTCAAAACAGTGAATGGTAGGAAACACCAACACTCGCTCCACAACTCGTGGTGGCTCACACACACATTACAGTAGTTCAAACATGTCGGGAAGGGATAGCTAACAGTCCTACACACACATTCCAAGCATCACACACACACAAAAGATCAAAGAGAAGGTGAAAATCAGCAGGAAAGAAGCAAATTCGAATTTATGCTCTTCTTCTTCACAATGGCAAAAAGTCTTTACGAAGAATCACAAAGTGACTTATATATAGGTTCCCTAAAAATGGTCCTTTCACACAAGATATCGGCACTTTATTGACTAATTTCTAGTTTCCTACCATTTTACAAGAATTATGTTAAAAGGATTTGGGGCTCATGCATCTAGAGGGCTCCTCTAGTGCATTTACATAGTTTCGAGGGAATTTCCTAGAATTTTAAAGAAACAATTTTGTGCCCATTAATTTGAAAATTTTGGGGCTCCTCTTTTGTGCCTCTTTTCTCTGCAACACTCCACTAGAGTAATTAAAAAAAACTACTATGCTCATCTAAAATGATCTGACTATGTCCTAGTCTCTATGGAAAAATACTAAAAATAAATGGAAATTTTTTTTCAAATAGTGCTTAATCTCTAGGCTGAAGTTAATCTGCTTGATTTACTCACTGTAATGAGAATGAAATTCAAGAAAGTCTCTTCATGATCCAAACTATGAATCCAAGATTGTTGGAACCGTGAAGTTATGAAAGGCCTATGAAGCTATGAAGGCTATGGAGTACTTGGAGGCCTACCTTGGAGTTAAGGATACTTGAATACTCAAGGCCTTGTGTGACAGTCTCCCAAATTTCCCACTATTCCCTCTTGTAAATAAGTTTCTTCATAGGAACTCTTGCTTACTTATTTATGTGAGAAAACCCATAAAAACTCAACCTTTCCCTTCTTTTTTGTAAAAGACTCCTTTTTTGAATTCTTGCCTTAGTTTCAAAAAGAGAGCTCACTTTTGGATACGTGCAAATGCTCTCTCTCTAGGAAGATTCTCTTTTTTTATTTTACCAACTACCTACCTTTTTTTAGAACATCTTTAGTTAATGAAGCCTTTGGCCACTTGTATTGAACGGATTCCTCCTCCTCTCTTATATAAGGAGGAGCTCATTTTGTAAAGAGGAGGTCCCTTGGCCATGGCCTTGGCCTCCATTTTGGTAATGGAAGAAGGTGTCATTTGCTACTCTCCTGTTTCCTTGTGTGCAAGGCGATGATCTTGGTGTATGGATTTGCATGTGTGTGTGCATGGTTGGAGGATGTTCCCCTTTGCTCCTTGTGACGTTGGCCATTGTTGCCATTGCTCCATGAGCGTGGGTGAATCTCTCCTCTCATTCTTTGCCCCAACTTGGAGAAACCTCTCACTTCCATGTGAGGCGGTTAGGGTCTGTTGCTCCCCTTTTCTCAACAATTTGGCGCCGTTGCCGGGGACGTCGGCCTTTAGCCGTTGGTTTTTCCAAGTTTGCGTGTCCATACTTCGTGAGATGCACCTTGACACTTGGAGGAGGATGAATACGTGTGGCCTTCGGTTGGCTTAGGGTACCTCTTTTTTTTTAATTTTTTAGTAGTTTTAGTTCAATTTTTTGTTGGAAGCACAAAAACAACCCCTAACCCCCTTCTCTAGTTCTTTTCTTCACACCTACACACTCCCACACATTCATTGGGCCATCACTTTCCACCACTACCATCTCTATGTTGAGTGATTGTCTTGAATAGAGGGATGGGTAGTACTCTGTATCCCTCTCCTCTCTTCATTTTCAAAAAGATAAAATAAAATAAAAATGATTTTGTTTGTACAATATGACACACCACGAATTTCTTTCTCTCTAATCCGCGCAACGGGCAAGTTGGCTACAATTCTATTGCTTTTTGAAATTCAAGCTGAGCATAAAAATCTGCACGGTAGATGGGGGGGGCATTAACTCTCCCTCATCCTCTCACTTGAGGCGTCTGACAAGCACCTGACTCACGCATGTGAGGGGCCTCCTCAAATTTTGGCGGATGGCTACGTTGAGGTTACATTATTCCCCTCTCTGTCCTAGTTTCTCTCTTGTATTCAAGGTTATCTTCAGCTCCACGATCGTGTCGAGCCCTGCTCCACGCAGGGTTGAGAAGGCCTTCCACTCTGGTGGGTAGGTTATGCTTCTAGAAACCCCACCTTCAGGGTGGACAGACTTCTCACATGTCCCTCTCGGGTGTGCAGTACCCCTCAATCCTCTCTAGTGTTTGAGGCCGCTGTCATCATATGTGGGTGGGAGAGTATGCCTTCCATCTCTCTTGTCTTCTCGACAATGTAGGCAGCAATACCATTTCTGGGAAGGTCTCAGCGTTGTCGGCTCCCCTTCCAT
Organism: Ceratopteris richardii; assembly: GCA_020310875.1. NCBI lineage: Eukaryota > Viridiplantae > Streptophyta > Polypodiopsida > Polypodiales > Pteridaceae > Ceratopteris > Ceratopteris richardii. The sequence continues at coordinate 112,954,442 of CM035411.1, forward strand.
GTGTACTTCGTCAAGGTGAGACCTTGTGTCTCCCCCTCTGCATCACACTCGCCGCTTAGGTGGGGGATTTTGCACTCAAGGCATGCCCCTCCTCTGTGAAACTTCATGCTCGGTGTTGGGCGTGGCTATGGCTTCCCCGCCATTCTTCATCCACCCATCTGTTTGCCTCTCGCCCTTTGTGATTCTCCTCTCCGTGGTTCAGGGCAGAACTTGCAGCTCCCCCTCCTTGGGGTCGAGCTCGGCTCCTGCCCTCCATCCGTTCTATGGACGTCTGTCAAAGTTGGGGAGGCCGATCGCGCACACATCTACAGAAGCTTTGATATGGCACTATGGTTGGAACCCCAAGCTTCCTCATGCACAAGGATGGGCATGGTTCATTGCTATGGTGTGCAGTTTTGCCTTGATCGGTTCTCACTTCTAATGGTGTGTCACCTTCGATCCTGTTGCATGACATCAAAACCCCTTCTTGCATCTCATCCTTTCCCTCAATGCGACTCTATGACAAGCTCAGATTCGTGGGAGAGCCATGTGAAGCCCACCTTTGTCCTCTTCCGCAAGGCCCACCCTCATCTATGTCTTTGTCAGGGAATTATCAGTTTCGCTTCCCCTTCATTTCTGCTACGTATGTAAATGTCTCTTTGCGAAATGCAGGTGAAGTTATGCACATATTTACAGTCGCTTCATGAAGACTTTTTGCGATGAGCCTTGAGTTCCCTCAGGCTCAAAGATAGACTCGACTCCCTTGGCCATTACTTGACACTACCGCTCGGGTCTTGCCGCCCCTTCTTGTACTTCTGCCTTTGTGCAAGCCCGAGTCATTGGCCCCTGACACGCGTGACTACAGCATCACCCAATGCTTCTTTTGTTAGTATGAATGTATGTTGCAATGATATCATTCATGACGAGTTGTTCTTTGCCCAAATTTTTCTGTGTGTTGTGTTTCGAATGCCTGACTCATACTTAATGATCATGACTTTGGGGGTGTGGGTATTATCTTGGTTATTCATCCCTCTTCATGAAGAGCTTTCGACAAAACCTGTATTTTGCTCATGACTATTTGGGGAGTTAACACAAAGGTCAACTTAGTATACTATTGTACATGAGATGCGATTGGTAAATCTTCCAGGGCAAGTGCATTTTTTTTACTTTGTGATGTGCATCTCATTAGGCAGGATGACAAAGTGACAGTGAGCGGATCGTCATGTTGGTAGTTTAAAGTCGTTAGACTCCTTGATGGCAAGGCTCTATGATGATTGTCCCGTTCAATGGACTCTCTTTGTAGTTGCACCAAGAGGATAGTGCTGGTTATCACTTACAAGATCTATTGATCTTATTAAAAAAAAAAAAAAGCCTTGATATGTCATAATTGTTTTATGCGACTGAGCCTATTGATATGTCCACTGCTTGGTACAAATTTTAGGTCCACCTGCAATGCTAAGCATATATTGCAAGTAATGTTGTTTTTGATGATATACCCATCTCTGTCTCATAACAAGTTGAATCAAGTGCTTTGTTGATATTTCCTTCCCTAGTATGTCCGATTGATTGCTTCTTGTTGTTCACACAAGGTCGTTCTCATTACACCGCATACAGAACTAAATGCAAGGGGGGGTTTGCAATCGATCTCTACAGAAGTAAGGGTAGTAATCATCCATTTAGGAGCTCAAAGTATCTTGAATACATGTTCACTCTACTTTATGACTCTTCTACATTGATCGACTCATGTTTGCAAATGCTGAACTTTGTCATGTGCGGTGTGCTATCACATATGTGTTTGGAGTTATGTCTTCCAGGTTTGCAGGTCATGGAATATGGCATAGAATGCTATCCAAACCAAGTACATCTTGCAAGACAACGCATGTGGCACACTTAGGAATTTGGCTCTGAAAGTCCTATTGAGTTCGGCATGTCATCTTATTTCACGAATGGCTTGGAGTTATAGTTGCCACCACACGGGATTGACTCAGGAAGAGAACCCTATGTGTTTCGTGAGTTGGGCTCTTATATTTCCTATTTATTCTGATGTTCAGCTTTATGTGACAAGTTTATGTGACAAGGTGCAGGAAATTCCCTTGGCGTCTCATGAGCATTGTTTGGTTGCCTTTCCATATGAGCACATTATGAATTTGAATGATGCAAAACTTCTTGATTTTTTATAAACATGGAGCTTGAGGAACGTAGTTAAGCTCTTTTGAATATCGTGGTGTATTCACTCTACAAGGACATCTTTTTATGAGGGGTTGGTGCATGCATCTATAGTCCAGTGGTTTTTGATTCATGCATACTCTTCATGTCGATGCATTTGCACATATAAGTTTTTGCGTGACTTTGTTACAATTGCAGATTTGATCTCCATGATATTCTTCAAACATCTTGACAAAATTGATAGTATATCTGTATATGATTTGATGAAGAAGATCCCCATTTAAATTGCCATATTGTTGCGTACTCCTTGCCACGTTATTTCTCTGCCATAGTCACATGCATGCTATAGTCTGCAAATGTGCTTTATTTATCCTTGCTCTTTGGTCACTTCATGATCACATTTGATAACCATTTTCTTATTCAAAACCATTAAAAGAAAATGCATTTTAAGACTATGTAAAGGATCTATGAGAATTGCATCTTTGTGTGTTCATGGATGCTTTGGGCTTGTCTCTGATTTCCTCCAACATGAGATGAATGTTTTATTCTTATTCTCATGCTGAATCTACCTGGATGTAATAGGTTTAAACACAAATTGATGGTGGCTCGAATTTGTTGGTTGATCCTTTGTAGAAGGTTACTACTATTGGAAGCTCACAACTCGCTTGCTTTCCTAATATGTTCTGTCATGTCTATTTGTGTTCACTTATGTTTAATGAAAAAGACGAGAGTGGTTTCATATGGTTGACGTATGTAATTGTTCGAATTCATGTTTTGAGTTTTGGGCCTGATATCCTTTTGAGCAGATATTGGACGTTTCTAGGTTTCACCTTGCAACAGGTTTCACTTCATAATCTGGTGCTAGTTCTTTGAACTACCAACAGGGACAATGTACTGCAGGAAAGGTGCCCTCTTGTTGTCTTTTGCAGGTCATGGACTCTTGAATTTCATCTATGAGCAAAGTATGATCTTCACTATGGTATTGTGCAAAGGGGAAAACCTGTTGCATGTGTTAATGACAAACTTGGGTGCTTCTTGCCTTACTTGATATTTGGTTTCAAGTGTGACACATGCTTTCTGCTATATTCTTGAAGTTGCAGGTTTGGTGTCTCGCCAAGGAGCATGTTGACTCCTTTAAGCACCTCATATCTATGCATTCATCATAAACATGATCTTCTTGCTTGATGGAAAGCTTGCAGTTTTGAAGGAAAGAGGATGGTGCTTCTTGGGCTTATCAAATTTCTATTGCATGCTGGTCATAATCATTGGAAATGAATAAATTGCTCATATGATTGTGTGGTACAAAAGTCACAATGGTATGAATGTTGCTGGATGTTCTGTGTCCATTGACCCCCTAATAGAAATCGGGTTCAAGACTGCACAAACTCTTGCTACATGCTAATGCATCTTTGTCTCTACTCTTTATTAATGCATGTAGCTGATTCTAGTAAAATTCTTGGGTTTAGTGCATAATACTTCAAAATGTTCTTCATGATGTGTGCATGTATGCTTTAAAGGATATTTGCAGGTGAACATGCACATAGGGGGTTGAAAGTTTTCAGACTTGAACTAAATTAAGTGTGAAGTCTCTGAATGGGTGCTTGTTTTTTGCTAGGGAAGAAACTCTCTAGTTTCACATTGCTCATTTAGGGCTTATTTTTGCAAGTCAACACACTTAGGACTTCATATCCTTCTTACCTCCTATGGATGATTTGCTACTATGCTTTGCAGGAATAGTGTTGGATAAGTTGTTTGAATCTCATGAATACTTGTAAAATGATAGGACTCATAATGTTGCACTATTGTCTATTCATTTTTTGAAAACATAACACTCATGTTAAATTACAAGCTTGATTGACTAGGAGCATAGTATAAATGAGGGCAGGAACATGAGTTAAACATGCAACTACATATTCTTCTCATGCAATTTGCAATATGTCACACTCACTTGGAGATAACAGATTATGGCATCATTTTTTGGAGTGCAAAGATGAGGTTTTCAGGAGCCCTTCTCTTTAGAAGAGCAAGTCCTTAGTGAAAGATGTTCCCTGAAGTGGAAACTAAACATGAAATTGCATTTTTCTTTTCAAATTCAGTCTACTTGTTGTGTATGTTTAAATTTCAGGTATTGGAGCTTTGAAAGAGGCGCATTGGATGGAGGCTGGGCTGACTGCCCCCCATGGGGATTGTGTCGCTCAGCATTGCTGGATTGAAGATTTGAAGGCAGAAGGCTTGCTGATTCAAAAGATTTGCAACCTTGCAACAATCAGACTTGAATTGCTGCATATCTGAAGAGTTGAAGACTCCAAAGATTGGACCCGTTCGGCTATGTATGCCTCTCCTCTCTTAGCTTTGTCGAGGACGACAAAGACTAGGTGGGGGAGGGTGTTGGAACCGTGAAGTTATGAAAGGCCTATGAAGCTATGAAGGCTATGGAGTACTTGGAGGCCTACCTTGGAGTTAAGGATACTTGAATACTCAAGGCCTTGTGTGACAGTCTCCCAAATTTCCCACTTTTCCCTCTTGTAAATAAGTTTCTTCATAGGAACTCCTGCTTACTTATTTATGTGAGAAAACCCATAAAAACTCAACCTTTCCCTTCTTTTTTGTAAAAGACTCCTTTTTTGAATTCTTGCCTTAGTTTCAAAAAGAGAGCTCACTTTTGGATACGTGCAAATGCTCTCTCTCTAGGAAGATTCTCTTTTTTTATTTTACCAACTACCTACCTTTTTTTAGAACACCTTTAGTTAATGAAGCCTTTGGCCACTTGTATTGAACGGATTCCTCCTCCTCTCTTATATAAGGAGGAGCTCATTTTGTAAAGAGGAGGTCCCTTGGCCATGGCCTTGGCCTCCATTTTGGTAATGGAAGAAGGTGTCATTTGCTACTCTCCTGTTTCCTTGTGTGCAAGGCGATGATCTTGGTGTATGGATTTGCATGTGTGTGTGCATGGTTGGGAGGATGTTCCCCTTTGCTCCTTGTGACGTTGGCCATTGTTGCCATTGCTCCATGAGCGTGGGTGAATCTCTCCTCTCATTCTTTGCCCCAACTTGGAGAAACCTCTCACTTCCATGTGAGGCGGTTAGGGTCTGTTGCTCCCCTTTTCTCAACAAAGATGACAATCTATCAAAGATCCAGACTATGGACCAAGATATCAATATGTCAATGATCCAAACTATGGACCAAAATCTCAATTATCACATCCAAACTATGGACTAAGATCTCAATCAGTCACATCCAAACTATGGATCCAAATCTCGATCTATCATATATAATAATCCCAACTATGGACCAAAATATCTCTCATATAAAGTGAATCCCAATCTACTCTGTGGAACTAAGTCCATCATACCAAGTGAAGATGTGCTAAGAAAGTATAACAACTAGTGGAACTACTACCACCTTCTCAATACTAACATGCAAGATGTTCCAAATGGATAAACTTGCTAGTGGAACTACCACCACCTTCTCAATACTAACATGCAAGATGTTCCAAGTGGATGAAACTTGTCTCTAGTAAACTATTGTCTGGCACTCCCATATATAATGAGAACCATAATACGGATCCACTAAATACTGTGAAAAAAAATGGTAAGTAGATGTGTGCACACTCATAGCCCACTAGGCTAAGCATATAGCTCACCTCATACACACTATGTATGAACCATGGCCTAACCTTAGGCATATCAAATAAAGTAGTACATACTTTGTGAATTTCTTCTTAATGCAATTGTCTATTCATAGTTCTTATGTGCAAACCTTTCCTTTCCGCTTCTAAGCTACTTGCCCGCGGACTTGCCTTGTTTGTGATCACATACAGAGTGACTGTCTCAGCTGCCCCTCTGTTGTCTAATAATAAGAAGATCATATGAATGAACTCCAAATCATATCGAAAATACAATCTCAGAGACTTCTCTCCCATACCATCTATCCTACACCTAGGTAGAATACAAAGTTTCATGTCCCATACCACCAAACTTTATATCCCACATAGATGCATGTATGAGATTAAAGTCGAACACTTCTTTCCAAAACAATAAGAATAACTCGATGAGTACTCACAACCATAAATAATGTAATGAACTCATGAAGTGTTCCTCAAGTGTTTCCTTCCCTTGATGGAAAGAACAAAGTCATTCCTATGACGCTATCACTCATAACTATCTCTAACATCAACTCATCTTGAGTTGAGAAATGAGAAACTATATAATAAATCAACTCAACTAGAATTGTGAAGGATGCAGCTTGCATCAGATATCAACTCATGTGACTTGAATCAAATATTGACTCACAATAAATTGGAATTTATACAACTTGTATGAATCCAATTATACGAAATGAGAACAACTAGCAAAGTTCTCCTGTTCCATGCTTTCATGGCACTATATATATTCTTGAAAATTTTGGCAGAGTCTCCTCTATCCTACTGAGAATGGTCACCAAAAACCAATGATCAATCAATAAGATCTATGGCATAGCTAGCCCATGGTGATCACACCATCTCAAAAAAATCATCATAAAAACCTGTGGAAAATATTTTCCTTTCAACATCTCCTGCATAAACAATTTCCAATAGCAATAGATTAAAGCGTACTTTTAACTAACTTTTACTTACGCAAAATCTATGAAATTTTCCAATCTTTTGTAACTTTTTTGAAGCTTTCATTAGGCATAAAAATCACTTTATGTGGATATCTTCTCAGAGTTTTATAACCATTTTACTCGAAGGGTCTAACACTTTATGAACAACTCTGAAAATATATAGGGTCATTTTCTTGAAGCCCTTAGACTGATCAAACAAACTCCAAATTTCATTTTCTTTGTGCCCAAATCTAGATGCAAATATCTAGTTTGGTCTCACAAAATTTCAATTCAAAATTCAATAAAGTACTCATTCAAATGTATCATTCTATCTCTGCTACACATGTGCTTAGGTGAGCCTAAAAACAATGCTGCTTCACTTTTAAAATATCTTTTGACTATGAAGATAAATTCCAAAATCTTTGAATTTTGGACATATCATAGTTTCTATACTTGAGTAGCTTCTCCAAGAAAAAGTTTTGAAATTGGAGCTTCCAATATGAAAATATCATGTGCTCATCAAACACATGGACCACTCTTTGGAAAATCCTCACCAAAGATTGGTTTGAGAAGAAACCTATTTGACCTAGCACTTGATATCCAATTTCTTCCAAATTTTGATAGCATATAGCTACTACTATTTGCTATAAGTTTCATAGTATGTGGGCATTTGGATCTTTCACAGTCACCAAAATACTAAGCCTCTATACCTGCAATATTTTAAAAATTTGCAGAGGCTAACTTTTATTGTTTTCTTTATAGCTCCTAAACGGAGAACCACTTCATCTTGAAATTTTGTACACACCATCTGGTGGTGTTTAGCTAATGTTATAAATAAAAATCATTCAATTTGAGTAAAGGAGCTAAGAGAACCAATCACCTCTAGGTGAGATGGTCTCTATTCATTTCATAAATTCCAAAGGCTACACTTTGATGTGCAGAGATAATTTGACCTAGAAAATGATCTCTAAAAATAATGAAAATTGGTATGCACAAAGTGAATCTATCAATTTTTCATATAAAACAAGAATCATTCACTTTGGATCTCCCAATGAATAGAAATGCCCTTTGTAACAGGCCTATGTCACTTGTTTCAGGCTTCTACCTCTATTATCAGCACTTATAGTGCAAAGGTCATTTGACCTATCTAAAATTCTCCAAATTACTTGAAAATGGGTCAGCTTAAAGATAAGGTTAAGAGCTACTTTCCCCCGAATTTCAATAAATTTGGGCATTCTCTCAAAGAGTAGCACCCAAATCTCTATGAGGCTGCTACCTCACTAACTATTAGCTCAATCATCTTTTTTTTTAATCGAAAAATGCCGAGACGTGTTAATCCTTATGATTAGACATACTCATTCATTCTCTTGGATTCATTATGACATATAGATGTATCCATGCATATAATGATCATCTAAATTAATGCAAACCAATTAATAATCCAAATCATCTCGTTGAAAAATCAACTCTCTACATAGTATCCACCTTTTAGTGAAAGTGAATATCTATGGATATCATTCTATTCATTGTGCTTCTTGCACGTTTATTGACCTCATCAAAAACAATCATATACAAGCACTTAATACTTGTATTGATGATCATAATCATAGCACTCTTGTGCCGACTCTGGATAAACTTCTATATCAAGTACATAGACTCGCATGAAGAACAATTCATGTGTTCATGCATTACTAGACAAAAACACATCGTATTTGTACTTGATGCATATACCTTGTCATTTACTTTCTAAAGGCATAATTAGCCTACGCATGGTACCTCTATCACATACCTCATGTTCACCCTAACTCATCATGGTGATACATAAAAGTGATCTTCTATAGACAGAAAATGCATCATGCACTTCAACTTTCTAGCAATCATATTGTCTATGTATGCATGCATCCACTCATGCATCTTCCTCTCTACTTCAATCAATTTATATGCTTTTAATTATTCACACATAAGAGTTCATCTCTCTCGCACGACAACATCACTCTAGTTCTCATACGGCATATAATGCCATGTGGCTACAAAATTTTTTACAGCACTTCCCCGGGAAAATGAAGCCTGAAAAAAATAATAATCACCATTACAATGATAGGCATCAGCATTGTGGTTGGCAAACCACTTTCTTTACTCCAAAAACCTACAAATAAGAAACTTTTCCACAATGTGTTGTTTGGGCACTACACACCCTCATAACCATATCTTTTCTTGCTCCAATACCTGTGCAAAGATCTTGAAACACACAAAAATAACTTGTGCATGATTTTATGAATGAACATAAGTTAGTGTAACTTCATGTGCATAGATAAATTCATGTAAAACTAACTTTAATGCACATTCCAATATTGGTTTCATAAAATTGGAAGAGAATACAATGCAAAATTATAAACTTTGATGCAAAAAGTATTCAAATGAATATATTTGAGAGCAAAAATATGATGCAAAGTTATGAAAAACAATTCATTCCTATCCAAAACGATTCAAAACATGATTAAAAACTCCTAATTATCATAATCGGACACTCAATTCACTCAAAAGGAGTTTCTTGCCAGTCAACAACCATTTAAAAGCTTGTGTAGAGATGACTTGAAATGGTCAAAATATGGATTACAACCAGTTAAAGAAAGTTCTTGAAGTCTAGAATCTATACTAAGTTGAATTTCTTGATTTGGATATTCTATGAGGAAGTTATGGTCAAAACAATGGAGCTAGGTGAGTGGGCAGCATACCTCCTTGAAGAAGTATGTAGAGACTTAAATACTCTCTACAGGTAGTTTTTGATTATCCAATGATAGCTTCCAGCATTCATTTGAAATTCCTTGGAGTCTACCTTCTATATGAAGTGGGATCATCCAATTTGGATATCATATGAGAGAGTTATGCCCATTTTAGTAAAGGTAGGTATGCTAACCTTGCTCTTTCTCGTACTCCCTATCTTTCTTTTTTTCTTTTTCTTTACTCTTTCTAATATTTTCCTTCTCTCTCTAATATTCAATTTATCTCACTCAAGATCTCCTTCTTCTTCTCTCTTTCTCTTTGTTCATCCATTTTCTTGCTCCTTCATATTCTTTTACCTCTTTCTCTCTACCTCTCTTTCTCTATCTCTTTCTCTCTACCTTTTTTTCATCTCTTTCTCAATCTCTCTCTCCATCTCTTTCTTTTTTCTCTCTCTCTTGACTTCTCTCTTTCTATCTCTCTCTTTCTATCTCTAATTCTTCTCTTTCTCTCTTCTCTTTCTCTCTTCTCTTTCTCTCTTCTCTTTCTCTCTTCTCTTTCTCTCTTCTCTTTCTTTTCTTCCTCTCTAACTCTCTCTTTATTTACATGTATCTTAGATATGTATAGATGCATAATCAAATGCATAAGTACATACATAATTAGATTATGTATGTGTGTCATTATATGAGCAAACATGAGTGTGTATATGTGTGTAAACATATGCAATTCTATGTATGCACACTTGAGTTTAAGAATCTTTCCTCTTTCTCTCTCTAAATTCAAAATTGAATGTGCGGTAGAACTTCTAGAAGTGGTATCTCTTTAACTGTCAGAGATCATCCAGCTTTCTCGCATATCAAAATGTGCGGAATTCAACGCTCTACTTGGAAACTTGGATAGCTCTACAAAAACCACAAGAAACAAAAAGAAAACAGGCTTCGAAAGTTTTATGGAAACACACTTACTTCACATCGGAGCTCATCATGCATGTATGAAGCCATTGATGCATGGGAAAATGCTCTCAATGTCTTCATACCCCCTTAGGACACTCATTCCTCACCATATCCATGCCCATCGAGCCAACAGAAAGAAGAAAAATGCCTCAAGAGAGAGAGTTACAAGATTTCCTAAACCCTCTCTCTAGGCTTTGATACCAAATGTGAGAAGTGGAGAATGACATGCCTGGGACTCACCTCCCATCCTATTTATAGCCCTTGCCTAGTCACCATCTAGAGTTCTCTCTAAGGTCCCTCTACTCATCTGGCCATCATGAGTAGGTACCTCGTATGAACTCTCTGGCTTTTGGCCTTGGCTATCCCTCGAGCAAGGAACTCCTCATTCCTCCAAGCATGTACATCTCTGGAATGTAACATCCTAGGCATTCCAAATCCATGATTCTTGATGATAGATCATGGCTTGTCCATGGATGCTCGTGTGCAACCTTTAAAGTGGGTATTAGAAAGCCTAATAGAAGCACTGCACTTTGGTCAAAAATCATCTGAAAGGGAGTTTTATTGAGAACCATTTTATAGGCCACTCGGTATGCTCAAACAACATGGTGTAGCTCTCTATCCCAATCAGAGTGTTTATTATTGACGATCTTGGTCAATAATATAAGATCTTTGTCACTCTAACACAATAGTAAGCATCAACGTGAGGAAATCCACCTCTTAATTGTCAATCCATAGAGATATGAGGGCGGTATGATGACCATGAGCAAACGGAATACACAAGTGCATGAGTGAGAAGCACACTAGCCTGCATAAACATACACACACCCGTGTATACATGGCAACACAAAGAGAGAGAACAATGGAATCTATTTCTTAACTGCTATTCTCACAATGTTACTTCAATTCTCTAAAAATCCAACCTCAAAAGTGAGCTCTCTAGCTCCTTTTATAGTTTTTAACTAGCTTTGGTCATATTCAAACCAAGTGTCGGGCCTAGTTAAAAATTAGGTTCTCTAGCTCACTTGAAGGCTCAAATGGACTCAAAAAATTATGAAATACATAGGTGGATCTACTACTCTTCAAGCTCAAGGACTACTCAACTTGAACAAATGGAGTTTTATCTATCAAAAACAAAATTTACAATGGGGTGTAGTGATAAAAACCACCTTTTCAAGGAAATTACATCTGTAAAATTCATAGGCCTAATTTTTGGAACATCATTGACTTCCTTGCCTGCTTACTCATCCTTGCTCTATTTGAGTTTGTTCTCTCTGGCTCCCTTGACTCATGCTTCCTTGGCACTTGGATTTGCTCATGTCAGATATTAATACAGATATGTCAGGACATGTTGGTCTTGATGATGGTGCTTTGGATGCCTTCGATATAGGCATGGCTGACATGCTCAAGTTAGCTAGGATAGCACAGGTTTCATTAGCATTTGAGAGTCACATGTACCAGTTGTTATGCTCGAGACCAGACATTGTAGTTGCCATTAGAGCATTTGCACTTGGAGTTGTTAGTCTTTCGATGATTGACATAGGCATAGAGCGAGTGGGAGCTTTGCAAGAACTTCATCAGTTCTTGCATCAGTCAGATGAGAACTCGAATCTTATCGATATGAATCTAGAGCAGTTTGAGGTGCATGGATACACCTTGTTCGAGGCACTTGGTGTAGGTTGATCGGTATGGGTTGAGATTCAGACTCTTCCTGTACATTATTGTATAGTCCTACATCATTCTTTGTATATTTTACCATTTATGGTCACATTGACCCTTAAGTGGGAGATTGTTGGGGATGTAAGGGTCATGTGACCTTACCTCCATATTCATATATATATATATATATATATATATATATATATATATATATATATATATATATATATATATATATGTGTCATTTATAGAGCATTGCCTCAAGAGAGATCATTATGTGGGTTTTGAGGCTCCCATCCACATGTGCGCATCTCTCCTCTATTCTCTTTCCCACCATGTCCTCCTTGCTCCTCTTGTTCTGCACACCAAAGCCCTTCAACCTCACCATCCCCATGAGTGACATGATCTTCTGTTCAACAACTCCATTCTGTTGAGGTATATAGGACACAGTACATTGATGTTTTATCCCACGTTTAGTCGAAAATGCATTAAAGTCATAAGACATATATTCCCTCCCTCAATCAAAGTGGAGGGTGCCCAGTTTACATGCTGACATATTTTCAGCCAAAACCAGAAACTATTTGATGCACATAAACACTTCAGACTTTGCTTTCAATGGATATACCCATGCATGCCTAGAAAAATCATCAATCAAAGTCACAAAGTAAGGATAGTTCCCAAAAGAGGGTGTTTGCATAGGACCACAGACATCACTGTGAACAAGCTACAATTTTTGAGTAGATCAAACTGAACAATCTTTTGGGAAGGAGGAATGCTGCATTTTGCCCAAAATAGAGGCTTCACATACATGTTTACCAGGTGCCTCAAGTTTGGGCAAAGAGGACACACAGGCATAGCAAACTAGCAAAATTCAGATGACCAAAGCATGCATGCTAAATCTTTACATCTAACAAAGCCTAAGAATCATGTACTACACATGTTGAATCATTCACAAATTTTTCATAGTCATGAGCTTATACAACCCATGATATAAAACGCTAGAAGCAATAATGACATTTCCATTTGATAGATCATGAATTGTACATCTATGATCAATAAATTTCACAACCAAGCCAATTTTGGCTAAAGATAAAACTCATAACAGATTCTTCATGATCCCAGGCACAAATAAAGCATCTGACAATGGAAAAGAACTACCATCAATAGTAGTCAGAATGATCTTACCAACTCTCATAATAGGATAAGAGGAGTTGTTGGTGCATATGATAGTATTTCCTGTAGGGGTAGGCTCAAGTGAGGTGAAGAAAATATGTTGCGAGGTAATATGTTTGGTTGCCCCACTATCTAAGTACTAAACATCTGAGTCTAGTACTATATATATACACTATTCATGTGAAGATGGGTCGAAATTGCAAACAGTAGTAAATGTACCCATTGTTCATTCTACACAAGATTAGCAGACTCTATTTCGGGTGTACATGCCCCTGTAACAACTATTCTACCCTCTTTCTTCCTTGCCACTTTAGCAGCCAATTTTGGACAGCTCTTTATGAAATGATCATTTCCTTTACAGTATTTGCAAAACAATTTCTTCTTTTCTATTTTCTTCTCGTCTCTCTCATCCTTCTTTGATTGCGCAGAATTAGTAGATCTTTGCTTACTAGTAGAAGAGCTCCATTTACCTTTGCCCTTTTGACTAGCTAGGAAAGCTTGATTTGCAACATGCATAATGGACTTATTTTTTCTAGACTAATCTTCTTGCAAAATAACAGAGACTAACTCTTCAAATGTTAAGGCATTTGGATTTCCTTTCATCATCAAATAAAGAGTAGAAGCAAAGCTCTTATATGAATTGGGAAGACCATTCAGAACAATCTGCACAAGTGAACTATCAGGCAAGACTTCATCAGTAAAAATCAATTGTTCTTCCAAATCTTTGAGCTTTGTTAGAAAACTACACATGGAATCACCTTCATTCATGTGCTCACTCTCCAATTGTTTTCGGAGGTAAGCGACACGAGCCTCATTCCTTGCCTAGTATAAAGTGGTAGGTGAATCTCAAGCATCCTTAGTTGTTGTGCAAGAGCAAATGTGAGGAATAATGTCACGTTTGATAGACAAGACTATCAATGCATGTGCTTGAGCATCTCTGTCATCCCAATGAATTGCTCTATAGTAGGTGTAGCAGGAACCATAGCACAAACAAGACCATGAAGAATATCATGATCTTCAATGCCATCTACATTGTTGGATACCTCTTAATCTCCAAAGGCTTGATCTATACTGATCTAAGAGCACCTCTATATCAGTTATAGACCAACCTTTACACAAATGTTACTTTGATTTACCAAATCATTCATGAACAATTCTCTGAGTGAGAATTTTCCTTCTTCAAGAAGTCTGCTTGAAAGATTGACTTCATTACCTGCACATATCTTTAGATTTATTCAATCAAATGATATATATACACCCAAGCTACCTTTGCACAATCATATAAATCATTAGTCCTTCAAAAGAATCATTAAAACTTCAATTTGATTCTTAAGATCAAAAGTATGTCAGAAATTGTCTTCCTGAATAAGCAACTTTGACATAGGTAACTTCTAAGGTTGATTTCTCAGAACACAGATCCCGTTTTGCTAAATGCTTTTAGCCATAGCTTCCTTGCCTTCTAACTTAGATTTTGAATGTTGACTCATTAAAAACTTTACACTGTGCACTGAGATCTAAGCAAAACATTGACACGAAAAAATGCGCGACTTTGAGAGGTCTACCTGCAGACTTTACACACACATGTTCCTATTGATCATACTCATAGCATGAAAGGAATTAGACCATGAAACTTTGAACATAGCTTCAATAGCTTCTAGATTAGATGTGTACAAAAGGATTTCTGATCCACATGATCAGACTGAGAGAACTCAGAGAAAAACTCGTCGCTAATTTCCTGAGAAAGACTCTCTACACATCTATCTCTATGAAACTTGTCTTCAAATGACTCTCTCACATAATTCTTTACATTATTGACTTATATACATATGGTTTTAGACTTATCCCGCATCTATTACATTACTCCTTATCATCCTAAGGATTATCTCTACTCAGATTACAAGAATTTCCAACTATAATGTACATATGTATACAAACTTCACTTCTGAGATCTCTTCACTTTCTCAAGTATCTTCTTCCACTTTAATCTGGTCATAAGCTTGCTCCAATCTCTTTATAATCACCAATTTGTGATTGGTTTGTTCCAACAGCTCCCCCTCAATCACTAATTGTGATTATTCCATTCTTCTTCACTCCTGCCATCTCTTTGAGTCTTTGTAGCTTAGGTCCATCCAAGCTTTTTGTCATCATATCTGCAACTTGTTCTTTTGTTGGAATATACATCACTTCAATCTCTTTGTCAAGTACCTTTTCCCTCAAGAAATGATACTGAATCTCTATATGCTTAGTCCTGGCATGAAAAACAGGATTAGCTGCCAAATATAATGAACTCATATTGTCTCCAAAAATAATTGGAGTACTCTGATTAGTTCCAAAACTCTTCAACAAGGTCTTTAACCATATTAATTCCTTTGCAGCCTCTACCATTCCTTTATACTCAGCTTCTATGGATGACAAAGCAACTATATGTTGCTTCTTTGAGCACCAAGAAACTAACTTATCTCCAATATAACAGAGATACCCATGAGTAGACCTTCTATCATCTGAATCACCTGCCCAATCTGCATCACTAAACACTTTGATTCTTGTATCAGAAGTAAATCCATAATACAAGCCTTCATTTAGGGTTCCTTTGATATATCTGAGTACCCTTTGAGCTGCAATCCAATGAGTCTTCTTTGGACAATGCATAAGTTGTGATAACACACCTACTGCATATGATAGATCTGGCCTTGTCAAGGTAGCATAGATTAAACTACCTACCAAACTCTGATATTTCTTCATGTCATTGAATTCTTCACCTCCATACCTGCTCAACTTATGATTTACCTCCAATGGTGTGCTTGAAGGCCTGCAATCTTCCATGTTAAATTTGACCAGAAGATTCTTCAAGTATCTCTCTTGTGTAACATATACTCCATGTCGAGTATACACAATCTACATTCCTAAGAAATAAGATAAGTTTCCCAAATCACTTATCTTAAATTCCTTCTCTATTTGTTTCTTAAGCTCATTGATTCCTTGAGCATCTGTACCTATGACAATGATATCATCAACATAAATACACATATATATGTATCCATTTTCACTTGCCTTCACTAGCAAGCTACTATCTGCCTTTGATGCTTGAAATCCACATTCATTCAAGAACTTAACAAGCCTATAATTCCATGCTCTTGGAGCCTGCTTCAACCCATACAAAGCTCTCTTGAGCTTACACACATAATCTGATCAAATTGAATCCATGAAGCCTTCTGCGTGCTCCATGTACACTTCATCTGCAATGTATCCATTCAGAAATGCATTCTTCACATCTAATTGTGATAACTTCCATCCTTTACAAGCAGCAATAGCAATCAATGATCTAATTGTAGACATCTTAGCAACAAGACTAAAGGTTTTATCATAATCTACCCCATAAGTTTGAGCATAACCTTTGACCACAAGTCTAGCCTTGTATCTAGACACCTTACCATCTGCAAACCTTTTTGTTTTATACACCCACTTACATCCGATGACCTTCTGATTCTTTGGTCTTGGCACTAACTCCCATGTTTCATTTTCAAGTAGAGCATCATACTCTTCTTGAATTGCCTTCTCCCAATTCTGTTTACCTTTAGCTTCTTCATATGTGATTGGATCCTCTTCTATCTTCACAATATAAGCATAATCTTTTGTTGTTAAGAAAGATGTTTCATAGCTATACCTGATAGGCTCTTTCCTTTCCCTTGAGGATCTTCTGACCTCTGCACTTCTTGAAGTCTCAGCCACATTTGATTCTCGATCAAATCTTGGCCCATCTTCAACATTATCATGCAATTTTCTTTTACAATCAACATCATCAATATCTTCTTTATACACACCTACTTTTTTCTTCCCTTTCCTTTGTATTTCTTTGTCATCTGCATAATCATTTGTTAACCTTGTATACCATGTGCTTTGCTCATCAAATGTAACATCTTTGGTAACAAGAAATTGCTTTGTAGATGGACTCCACAATCTGTAACCCATCTATCTATCATCATACCCAATAAACACATACTTCTCTGCTTTGAGTTCTAGCTTATGTCTCAATTGTGAAGGAACATAAGCATATGCTAAACATCCAAATACCTTACAATGATCAAGAGTAGGTTTCTTACCCCACCATGCTTCATAAGGAGTTCTTCTCTCCAATGCTTTACAAGGTAATCTATTCACAAGGTATGTTGCAGTGTTGATAGCTTTTGCCCATAAGTAATTTGGACAATTCTTTTCCTTCATCATTGCTCTTGCAAACTCTACAAGAGTTCTATTTCTTCTCTCTACAACTCCATTTTGTTGAGGGGAGCACCTGCAAGTTACTTCTCTTTTTATACCTGCATTCCACAAATAATCATCAAACTCTTTAGAGAAATACTCTCCCCCTCCATCTGATCTCAACCTCTTGAGCTTTTGTCCTATAATCCTTTCTGAATAAGCATGATAATGATTGAATATCTTGAGACTTCTGATTTGTCCTTGATTACATATAAAGTAATCCATCTGCTTGCATCATCAACAAACAACACATAATATCTGGATCCATTTATGCTATAATCCCTTGAAGGACCCCACACATTTGTATGAACCAATTCAAGCATATTTAATACTTATATCCTGATTTATTATATGAATTTTTGTGTGCTTTACCTAACTGACAAGCTTCACACTTGTACACCATGTGTTGCCCTTCAATTTTTGGCAAACCAAGCACCACATCATTCCTTGACATTTCCTTTATAGCTCTCTCATTGAAATGACCTAATCTTTTATGCCATAGGTCTAATTCAGACATCTTTTGACTTCCATAAGTAAATAAAGCATGTCCCACATTACCTTGGACCTTGAGAGTAAACAACCTTCCTTCCTTTTTACTTGCAATTATGTTTCTATATCCCTTATTTGGATCTTGCACATAGACACCATCATTTGTGAATCTGACTTCATATCCTTTCTCCACAATTTGCCCTACACTTATCAGATTTTTAGGAATAGTCGGAACATAAAGTACCTTGCTCAAAAGTGTACTTCCACTCTTTGTCTTCACTGATCCAATGCTCTCCACTTTATACTTGGTATTGTCACCTGTTTGAACTATATGTCCATTCACCTTTGCTTCCATATCAGTCATCAAGGATATATTGCCACTCAGATGATTGTTACATCCTGAGTCAATATAAAACACCCTTTAATCTTCTCCTACTGATTCATGAGTTGCATTCAAGATGAGAGTCATGTCATCCTTCTGATCTGATGCATAATTATAATAATTGTTGTTGTAGGACTGAGGTTGAAAGCTTCTTCCACCTCCTCTAGCATATGATGTCCTACCACCTCTTCCTCAGAAATTGCCTCTTTGGTTTCTGCCTCCTCTACCTCTTTGATTAAAACTCTGATTATTGCTTCCACCATTTTGATTGTTATACCAACAATCATTTGCCAAATGATTGGTTTGGTTCTACCACAAATCCAACAAGCTTTAGTATTATCTTTGTTCTTACCTCCTCTTCCGTTACCTCTGAAGTTCATCTTTCCTTTTGTAAAGTTAGCTTGACTTGAGGTTCCTTCATCATCAGTTGACTGCTTCCCTTTGCCATTCTTTTTCTTGTCTTGGAGTCCATAGCTTGACTTGCACTCCTATCATTGTCTCCCTTAATGTCCTGCTCAAAAGTTAGCATGTGTCCTAGCAATTGATTAAGATCAGGAGTAAAATTATCAAGTGACAATTCTATGGACAATATGAAGGGCTTCCACTTCTCATCTCCTCTCAAACCTGTAAGTATTTGCCTTATCAACTTATCCTCTTCAATATCTTCATCTATAGCTCCCAAGCTATCTGCAATATCCTTCATTCTTGCCACATAATCAGAAATTGTTTGTGAGCTCTTCTTCTTGAAAGTTGTGAACTCAGCCCAAAGTGAGGACTTCCTTGACTTGGTTGTGTTTTGGAAATGCTCTTCCAAAGCATTCCACACATCTGTTGCACTTTCTAGTCCTCTAATGTGAGGTAGAAGATAATCATTTACAGCCATGTAAATGATGCTCCTTGCTTGAGCATCCTTTCTTCATCCAAGTCTTCAAATCTGCAAGCTCTTCCCTAGTTGGAATACTAGGATCTGCAAACTCAGGCTTTTCTTCTTCTCCTGTAATAAATGCCATCAAATCTTTGCTCATGAGATGTGCCTCCATCCTCATGGACCAAGCTGGATAGTTCTCCCTATCTAGCTTATAAATCTGCAAGCTTTCTCCCATCTTTGATCTTCTGTGTCTGCAATTACTATGATTTATGATAGTAAAGTGTACCTTTGATATGAAGCTTCAATCCTTTTTTATCCTTTGAACTCGTGCTTTATACTTCTGCAAGTTATCTTCAAGAATTTGTTCTTGTCCTCCTTCGATTAGAAAGAACTTCAATATCTGCAGCAGTCGGGACTTCCAATGTCTTTACTTCACTTGTATTGCACCCTTCAGCTCTGATACCACTGTTGGAGACCTCTTAATCTCCAAAGGCTTGATCTAAACTGATCTAAGAGAACCTCTATATTAGTTATAGACCAACCTTTACACAAATGTTACTTTGATTTACCAAATCATTCATGAACAATTCTCTGAGTGAGTTTTCCTTCTTCAAGAAGTCTGCTTGAAAGATTGACTTCATTACCTGCACAAATCTTCAGATTTCTTCAATCTAATGATGTATATACACCGAAGCTACCTTTGCGCAATCATATCAATCATTAGTCCTTCAAAAGAATCATTAAGACTTCAATTTGATTCTTAAGATCAAAAGTATGTTAGAAACTGTCTTCTTGAATAAGCGACTTTGACATAGGTAACTTCTAAGGTTGATTTCTCACAACACAGATCCCGTTTTGCTAAATGCTTTTAGCCATAGCTTCCTTGCCTTCTAACTTAGATTTTGAATGCTCACTCATTAAAAACTTTACACTGTGCACTGAGATCTAAGCAAAACATTGACACAAAAAAATGTGTGACTCTGAGAGGTCTACCTGCAGACTTTACACACACATGTTCCTATTGATCATACTCATAGCATGAAAGGAATTAGACCATGAAACTTTGAACATAGCTTCATTAGCTTCCAAATTAGATGTGTACAAAAGGATTTCTGATCCACATGATCAGACTGAGAGAACTTAGAGAAAAACTCATCGCTAATTTCTTGAGAAAGACTCTCTACACATCTATCTCTATGACACTTGTCTTCAAATGACTCTCTCACATAATTCTTTACATTATTGACTTATATACATATGGTTTTAGACTTATCCCGTGTCTATTACATTACTTCTTATCATCCTAAGGATTATCTCTACTCAGATTACAAGAATTTCCAACTGTAATGTACATATGTATACAAATTTCACTTCTGAGATCTCTTCACTTTCTCAAGTATCTTCTTCCACTTTAATCTGATCATAAGCTTGCTCCAAAATCTTTATAATCACCAATTTTTTTTTGGTTTGTTCTAACATGCATCACCTTTATCAACTGTGTTTCTAGGTGTAATCGGATGTTTTTCAACACCTTGCATAATATTCCACAGTCCTTTTGCAACCAATACATGATTGCATTGTATGGGTACTTGGTACCATCCAACTTATCCTCAATAGCCAACATATGGAATACATCACTACTTTCAGCCATGGCCACTGATTAAAATACCCTGATGCAAAAAAATGATTGTATCTCAAAAACTTGAATAGAACTACCTTGTCGAGTTCTGTTAGACCTGTAGAAGACTTTGAGATGCTTATATTGGCAAACTAAAACTTGTATATATCTTTGGCACAAAAAAGACAAAATTGCCTGCACAAGCACTGCGATAATGCACTCAGAGGCCAAAACGAGCTCCTTATCACCCTAAGTATGCTCACCAAATTTCGTGTGATTCTAAGACTATGACCTGAGGGGTGTCGACAATGCCCTAGATGAAGCGACAACCTACTCTGATACCAATTGTTGGAGTTCGAGGTCTATGTAAGCATGCAAACAGCACAAGGAAGAAGAAGAAGCTTGGAGCACAATACACAATATTGAATGTATTACCACTAGAATGTGCAAAGATAAGTAACTTGTTAGGGTCATAATCGTATATACAAGCCAAGGGGAAGAACCTCCTAAAGAGGGAAAAAAGTGTCGTGGTGATCCTAGTGTATTCGCACACATCACTACCTAAATATATCAACAACCACCCCCTCTCTTGCATACATCATCCTTGATAGACCTATGTATTGGGTGGTGTTCAATGTAATATTGCACAACTTGATCGGCTAGTTCATGTTCCTTAAGTCGAAGTTCATGTGCAAGATCTATCATTAAACAATCCCAATCAACTAGGCATGGGATCTCTAGATGTGGCATACACAACTGTTTTTCATGGAGAGCTTGTTCCACTTCAGTAAGATGTAGGAGGTGTGTGGGCAATGTGAGGACGATTTCAGAATGATACTCCCAAAAGCCGGTGCAGAAAATTTCTCCAAAAGTTTGCTTGTAGCAGGCAAGTAGATAATTTGTGCACACATGCCAAGCATAGATAGTGTGTAATAAAGGTGTTTTGCTCCTATCATAAACCAAATCAAAGTTACCTTCATTAAAAATTGGTGCCAAAATGTAGGGGGCTTTGACATGAAAGGTTTTGAAGATTATTGTCATGAGTTCAACATAGCAGAAGGTATGGCATATATTGCAACTCGAAAGTCGTAATCAGGCATCTATGTGATAGGTTTTGAAAGTATTCTGATTCGAGCATTTTTTCTTCGAGGTTGGTCATTGAATCAAATTCAATGGTCACACGGTTATCACAAGTCCATCTTATCTCCTCATCTTGTTTAAGTCACTAGGGTATAGTTGCTTCATATGTTTCTTGACCCTCTTCTTTGACGAGAAATCTGAGTACTAGTTACGATTCATACGAATCTTCAAATGTTTCTTCCATTGGAATCTCTACTACTTCTTTGGGTTCAAGTACCTTCGGGGGAGAGTCATCAATTTATTGTGGAGTTGCACCTAATTGAAGAGTCTCTAAAGCCTAGGTACTAGTGGATGGTTGCTATCTTTTTAATTGATTGAGCTCTTCTTGTAGCTAATCATATGACTCGAGGAAGCTCGTGTGTTTCTCTAGAAGAATGTGTATAGTATTAGAGGGAATTTTGTGAAACCTTGAAGAACTTATGGTTGCTCCAAGTGTACTTTCCATGGATACTTCTAGATTATCGTGATTTTGTTGTTGGAGGTGCTTGTTTTCTTCTAATGTTGCTTCCATAGGTTTTCTAAGAAGGGTCATGTTGCATTGCAGCTTGGCATTGTGCTCATCTGTGTGTGCAACATAATCTCCATATTCTTTATGGCCTCTTGATCAATAGTTTGCATCTTTGAGTTAAGTTCTAGATGGGCTTGTCGTAGAGTGTCAAACCTTGTAAGGTCATGTTTCTCTCTTCTAATGATGCTACGCATTTTTGAAGTCCAAGAAATTCAATATTGAGTGTCACATTATGCTCTTCCAGTTGTTGATACTCATGCCTTGATTGATTGGCACACTAAATCATGGTGTTTAATGCATTATCTACTTAATGGATTCTATATTTACAGTTGAAAATGCAGGGGGTTGGGAAATGAGGAGGAAAATGGTGGGTGATGTGTTTGATGGTGTTGTGGATGTAAGTGAAGTTGGTGAAGGGGGAATGGGAGATTTTGGAAGTGTGTGGGGTGGGGGTGGTGACGTGGGTGGAGATATGTCCATGGGGTCAAATGTGTGTGTCTTTCCTTTCCACCATAAAGATAGGTATGGTAGGTGTGGTGCTTGTGGTGTTGTTGAACAATGAAGATGTTACAAATGGATTAGGAACATATGAAGAAGATGGTGTTGGGGCTCAGAGCATGGCTTCCATGAAGGTTGCCCATGGTGGGGTTAATGTGGTTGCAGGGGCTTGAGGTTGAGTTATGGATGAAGAAATGGATGAATATGCTATCATGGTATGAGTGATCTAGAGGGTTGGGAATGTTGAAAATCCTATAATGCCTTCAATTCGAGGTGTGTGTCCTTGGACCAGGTGTTTCGAAGGGTGATCAAAGGTTGGTTCAGATGCTATTGAGGAGGTAGCATATAGAAGGTTAATAATAGAAGAGAATAGTTTGGCATGGGAGATGGGGGCATGAAAAGTGAAACAGGGTGTTGAGGTTGTGGTTTCAAGGGTCATTACTATCACTTTGACATGAGGTGGGGGAATGGAGTGGGTTATGAAAAATTATTTCTTCAAGGCAGATAGTAGCTTGCTAGTGAAAGCAAGTGAAGATGGGTACATATACATTTGTGTCTATGTCTGTTAAATAAGGTTTAATCTGTTTATAAAATCTGTGTTCTTGGGATGGTTAGGGGTCTGTAAAACAGAGGCCCTGTTTGTATTTTCCCAAATCTACAGATTCAGTTATATACTACTACACCGACTTAGTGTTCAGAGTTAAACTATCTTTCAACTACTTATCTACTCTGCACATTACTACATCATTCACCGCAATATACATAAACGCGCAACTTCGTCACTTTACCATGATAACGGATCAACTTAATACTTCATCAAAGACTTAATGCATTACTGAATTTAATGAACATAGTACAGCATACTCAGAATATCAGCAATGCTTGCTACGCTCCACTTCAGGCATTCGCCCAGACTAACAGTCCGGCGATGACCACCTTCTGTTCACGCACGCTTCTCTTCATTAATCAAAAGAGTTACAATTTCCGACGGCTGACACTGGCACGCACGGTGGACTTGAACCCAAAATGATAATACAAAATTTAGGGTTCATCTATAATGCCCTGTATATACATGGAGCAGGCTAACTTAAAGGTGCGGGCTAATTCTACTTCAAAGAATCTAGCATATCTTTCAAAATTTGGGGCTCGACGTCATTAGCAAGAGCAGCATCTTTGTGTAGCTTCATTTCCGCTATTTGTGCATCTATACGTGATAATTTTTCATCTTGAGCACCTAACTGTCTTTCTCGGCATTCTAACTCATGAGACTCAAACTGCATCGTTTTGTAAAAATCTTCTCTATCTTTTTGAACAGCTCTGATTTCCTTCTTTAACTTGAGATTCTTGGAAATCTCTGTAGAAAGTTCTTGACCTTGTTGGAATAGTTGTTCGGTAACTTTATGTAATTCTGCTTCAGCTTTAATGACATTGGTGGCGAGCGTCTGTGAAGCTTCTTCTAATACGTTGAGCTTATCTGTTGCTCTAGCACAATGGTGAGAACCACGTTAAGAAGCTCCACCTCCTTAATGTCAGTCTGCGGAAGAGATAGGAGTGATATGAAGATCGTGAATGTGAGATGAAGTGAGAGTGAAGGTGAGAAGCATAGAGATGCACACACACATACACACACACTACGAAGAGACAAGCAAGACACAATGGAAGGTGAGAAATCAACTCTATTGCTCAAGATCTCAATTACAAGCTCAAAATAGCTCTAAGCTCACACTAACTAACACTATGTAACCTCAAAAATGAGCTCTCTAGCTCTTTTTATAGATTCTAAACTAGTTTTGACCGGTTTCACATCTAGTGACCGGCATAGTTAAAAAATAGGTCCTATGCGCTATTTGAAGGGGTAAACGGTGTCTAAAAATAACCAAAATTGATAAGCTCATTCTACCTAAGCTCCTCAAGCTCGAGGACTCCTCGGCTCGCACAAAATGGAGCTATGGATTACAAAAAGGGTTTTTTCTATGTTACATATGTTACAATAGTGATGAAAATCACTGTTGGAGGTTTTTGAAGAATATTTATAAAACATAATCTTTGAAAACTTGATTCGACTGGCTCCCTGCTCTATCTTTACATGCTTCCGCGTCTTCTATGCCTCTAGCTACTGCTACTGCCAACACCCCCCTCCCTCTCGCTTCTGTCGTCCTCGACAAAACCTTGTTGTGCGGTCTGTCGGATGTAGTTCTGTAGTAGTTCCTGAGCGAGGGTGTGTTTTGATATTCAAATGCCTCGGGCCAAATCTGCCTCAAGTTTCTCCCAATCAATTGGTTGCGGTTCATCAGGTGGTGGGAGTCGATAATGTGTGGAATAAACCATCTGTTCACAGGTGAATAATTGAAGCAAGTGGGTGGGCCTGCTGATGAACACTTCTGAATGGTATTCCCAAAAACCGGTTGTGAACATTTCTTCGAAGGTCTGCTTGTAGCACGCCGGTAGGTATTTAATTCTGCAATGCCAGGCATAACACACCTGTGGCGATGGCGTTGTACTCATATCATATGCAAGATCTAGATTACCATGCTCAAAGCCCGGGGTGTTTACATATGGTGTCCTGACGCGTCTGAAGACTTTAAAAACCATTTGCATCATGTCAAAGATTTTGACAGTCATATGCGCTGCTATATCGTCCATATGTTTCAATCAAGGGATCCAGTGGCGAATCGTGGCAATCATGTATCCGATTGTAGGTGGTCCTGTAGGTGACCTGAAGTATGGGTAGTTTAGCCAATCCTGGCATTGCTTGTTGTTTTGTATCTTAATCGCAAATGCCTTCCAAGAACGGCAACGTGGCACTGGTCCCCAACATGGGTTGTATTTTAAATGTAGGTGCCTTAACCCAAGTACTCATCATCTCAGGATATTCTTGTAAAAGATCTTTACGCCAATCTGGTTGATCGATCTCGCCTTGCTGCGCATCTAGTGGCAAATCCTCAGGTTCAAATTGAGTAGCGTGAGATGGTTTCTTGCCTGTTTCTTTCTCTATGGCTAAATGATATTCTGCCATCAACATGAAATATGGTTTATACTGTAGCTCGTGCCCTGATATATATCTGCGCGGGGCCAAATGAGCAAAGTAGGGCGACTGTAAAATTCTTTCCTCAATCATTGCCATTGCGTGCAACTGTGCCTCTACTCGTGCGGAGTGGGTGGTTCCAAGCTCTTCATTGTCTTCATCCATGCGGGAGTAGGAAGTTCGTAAGTCATCTGGCCTTCGGCCGTGACTCGTCCGCCTGGGATGGGTTGTGGCTCATAGAGTTCTTCAAAGGTTTCCTCCACTAGAATAGTTATATTTTCTTCATCAGCTGGGAGCTCTGGTGGGGAATCTGGCCTTGGTGGTGCTTCATATATAGCTATCCGCGATTCAAGAGTAGATACCTGGGCCCGTAATGCGTTGAGTTCCTCTAGGATGTCAGGAGATGGGTCCGCAGGTGCTGGTAGTCCTTGTGTTGCCGGTGCTCTGAGCTGGAGTAGCTTATGATCGTCTTTTAGCTTCTGATATTCTTCGTTCATTCAATTGTATTCATCGAGCAATCTGATGTGATCGTCGAGCAACATTTTCATTGATTCGGAGGGCACTGCTTTGAACCGGCTAGGACTTAATGGTTGGTCTGGATGATCGAGAGAAACTTCTAAATTTTCTCTGTTCTTCTCTTGTAGCCGATGGTTCTCTTCCTTTGCTGCTGCTAGATGTCTTCTGAGTAAGCCCATGTTCCGTGTAAGCGTCGCATTACGAACTGTCTATACCCTTAACAAATTGTCAAGATCAGCAGTGGCCTCTTTGGCTTTCTCTTCACTTTCTACTTCCAGTTTGTGGTATGCCTCACGTAATTCTTGGTATCGAGTATTCAATGAGGCATTCTCAATCGACATTGAATTAAGTTGCGACTGTAAGTCGTTGGTTGTCCTCTGCAGCTGCTGATAATTATTTCCGAGAGATGTGAACTCATCTCTTGCTTGAGTCATACAGGTGAACATCTGTCGAAATGCATTATCTACAGTGGGTGATAATATTAACGATGTGCTAAGCGAAGATGCAGTAGGTGTAGATGCAAAGGGAATGGGGAATGGGGGATGGGAATGTGGATGCTGTGGTGATTGTGGAAAATTGTGGTGTGCTTAAATGTTGTGGTGCCACAAATGAAGTGAGTGGAGGTGCAGTGGGTGGTGATATATCCATATCGCTGGATGTGGTGTCGAATGCGGTGACCGTGAATAGTGGTGTGATCGTGGGTAAGTGTGTGGGTGTAAACACAGGATTTACAAAGGTTGAGGAGTAATTTATAGAGGGGTTGTCTTGGACGACTTGGTGGAAAGGGGAAAGAGGGGTTACAGTGGATCGGGGAGGTGAGACTGGGGAGAAGGTTAATGGAGGTGGGAATGGGAAAAGGGGTCTTGGAGGTGTGGGGAAGGATGGAAAAGATGGATGGAGAAATGGGTTGGATAGAAAGGTGGGTGTGCTAGGAGGTAGACTAGGTTGAGTGGGTGCAGGAATTGTGGGCTGAATGGGAGTAAGGACGACTTCTGCTACTCCGCCGGAGAAGGAGGATGTTGTTCTGGGAGAAGGAGGGTGTATGGGGGAGACTGGATGGATGGGAGGTGATGGAGGAGCGATTGGGGTGGTCGATACTTCGACGATTGTGGTGGTATGTACAGCGGTAGTATGGGGTGGGGAGTCGACGATAATGGTGTCCTCTGCCAATGAGCTTTCAGGGATGAGACGTGCTTCCCTAGCTTGTTCTGAAGACTGACCGCCGGTGGGTACCCGAATATATTCACCAGGTTTGGTTAGTAGATGGATTCTGCGAGGATCATACTGTGGTAGCAGTTTTCGCTACAAATATCTTAAGGCTTCAGTGGGTCCAACTGATTTGACAAGCTCTCTGAAACCTCTGATATATACTTCTTCGAACCCGCCCGAGACAAGCTCTTGTTCTATAAGTGTTTGGCTCTCTTCGTCAGTCAACTTATTGCGCGCCCAAACCTTTTCCATAGTACGGTATAACTTTTTGATGGCCAGTGTATAAGCTGCTGCTTCGAAGGTTTCTTCTTTGTGTGTGCTTGTGTCACCTTGGGTGTTGGTTTGTTGTCCTTGTTCGTCTGTTTGTCCATGCTCTTGGGATTCGTGAGTGCCCTGGCTAGCTTCGTCATCGCCTTCATCTTCGTTGGTTTCCGTTCTTTCTTCCTCGGAACTAGACACTACTTGTCCTTGTGGTTGATCTCGCGGTGTGGTAGGGTAGCTGGGCCTTTCATATTCCTGAGAGAAGATCTGGCCTTCTGAAAACTGAAATTCATTTGAAAATACATCCTGCATCTCAAAATCAAATGTGGTGTCTGCTTGTTCTGCTTCTAAATGGGGTATCGGAAAAGAGAAAGCTTCTGCACCCATAGTGGTGGGAACTTCTGCTGTAGTGGTGGTAGGTCCTGGGACTGTGGCTGCTTGAGTAGTGACTGTGCTGGTAGTGCCCTCCGTTGTAACTGGTCTTGATAACCTTATGCGAATGGGTTGTACAGGGGGTTCAATAGGAGACTGTTCAGGAGAGGGTTGTGGTGAGGGTGATTCTGGCACCTGAAGGCAGGGGATAGTTCCTCTCATTTGCTTTCCTGCTCTTCCTTTGTTGGGCTTCCTATCTTTCTTTGTGGTTCCTTTAAACGCTTTCAACTCCTCACTTGTCATTGCTCGCTCAATTGGCAAGTCATATGCTAAGCACATGTATACGATTCTAGTCAGTGTGCAGCATCCATTGATGACTTTTTTTCTTTCCGATCTATGTTGTGCTAAATACATCTGATCAATGATCTAGCTAGAAATCTTTAGAAAGATAAAATCTTTTATATGGTGGATCGTTCACTAAAGAGGGCAAAATAAAAGTTTCGGGCAGGTCCTTATTCTCCGAAGCTATCAAAGTGGTGATTAAGTAATAGCATCTGTAGAAGTCAGGTTTAGGCGAAGGGTCACTGAAATACTCTGTGAAGCCAGCTCTTGCCCAAACATGTGTTAAGTCTTGTTTGTTCTGTATCCCTTCGAACTCTCTTGAGAGAAACTGATATTTGCCCCAGGTACGGTCATCAAAAGTCAAATTAGCCTCAAATATAAACTCAGCATCCGCCAAGGGTCCTGCTAGCCCTTGAAACCAATGAGAATTACAATGAATCTTCTCAGTATACCCTCTAGGAGGATCGTCAATAGGCATCGGTCTTGGGAAACCTTGAAATTATGGCGGTGGAGCCGTCGGATGGGGCTCAGCGAGTAAATCACTAATAGTAGCCCTGGGTATACTGGTTCCAGCTTTAGATGGTCCTTCTTCAGTTTGCATGATGATTGACGTGCTAATGGAAAAGATATACTACAAAATATTAGCACATTAGTATGGAAATTAATTATGATCCCATTAAGGTGAGACTGCAATCCCTTTCCACAGCTGATGTGTAACCCGTGTAGCCAAGTGTTGTGATGTGATTGATGCAATACTTCTTGCATAACTAGTGCAGGTCTCTAGACACCTATATGTTTTCAGATATTGCATGCAGTTCTTTGATGAGATACAGTTCTTCTGGATACGTTTTGGTATCCACTTCCTAAGAGTTTCTGAACGGGTGATAGGTTTCTGCTGAGGGACAGAAGGTGATATCGGATGTGGTGGTATTGAGGGTTGAAGAGATTTCTGAGGGGTGTATATTACAAGGCTTGAGGGTTGAGCTATAATACACTGTTTGGGTATCCAAATCTGCGTGGGTGTGGGTCGGTTCATAAGGTACTTCTTGGCGATCCAAATTTGTTGAATGTTCGTATTCGTAGAAGAAGGTCGAGGAGGTGTTGAATATTGACTTTGCTTCTGCCTTGACTTCTTCTTGTCGTTGTCTGCATGGTTGAAATATGTCGGTGGTTTCTGTCCTTTTGGCACCCATATTTGTCTTGTGTCTCTTACTTTATGATACTGAGGCTGCAGCTTTCTTCCTTGTGTCGTATGATGTTGTCGTCGGTCTGGGTTCCTTTGTCGTGGTTGACTCTGTTGTGGTTGAGGTTGAGAGGTCGGATGGACACTCTGCTTTGGAAAAGAAGGGAGGTCCAACACTTGCGAAACCTTCCCATTAGGAAGTGCTCTGTTTTGTACTTTTAATCTAGGCCAGTCCGCAGTAAGTGTGGAAGGATGGGCACTGCAGGGTGTTTTGCCCATGTGTCCGTTGATGTAACCCACCTGACCGCTGATTGTGTCCATTTGACCAAGCGGTTGGGTAATTGCCCCTTCTAATTTGCAGGAAGCCCAAGGGAAAATCTCCTGACGTCCCTCTGATTGACAATTGTCCATAGCCAAGCCCGCATGGGTTGGTATAGACGTAACGTGACTGATCTGACCAAAGATCTTTCGGTCTTCCGTCGCATGTTTCTTATGGGGTCTAGGGCTACAAACCTCAGTCTGAATGCCATTAGGGAAGTCAAGCGGTATCACTCGCTTTTGATCTAAGGTTCCAATCTGTAAGTAGCCTTGTCTAAGATTTAGGTCCACTGAGTGATCGTATAGCCAATCTTGGCCAAGGATTAGGGGTTCTATCAGGTCATCATCATTGCACACTAGTAGCTTTATTGTCAAGGTCACTTCGTTTATGAGGATAGGAAGGTCCACCTCACCCATGCAAGGGGTTTCCATGCCTCCGAGCCCTATGAGGTATGCCTCAATTGGCCGCATTTCTATTCCTGAATCCTTATAGTGGGACCATCTAATCGCACTAGTCGCAGCACCTGAATCAATTAAAGCTCTGAGCTCTTGGCAAGGGTTGCCGTGCTCTAGCTTGACTGTGATGAATGGTCTCCTGTCCACTATGCTAGGATGAGTGGTTGACTTTACTTGACACATGGCCATGGGGTATCTGGGTGATGTTTCCAGATGGTTATAATGTTCTCTCCCTAGTCCTTGTCTTCTTAACTTCATGCGCTTAATGCGTTCTATAGCTTCTGCCTGAGCTTCAGCTCGTATTCTATTTTCTTCCTCCTTGCGCTTATTTGCCAACGTGAGTCGTCTAAGCATATCCCCAGTAAGAGGTTCCTGATATAACTTGACTCTACAGCCACTAATGTAATTAGGCATTATATCTCCTTCTAAGGTGGCTAATTGTACTGCTCCACTTGTTGAGAGTCTGTTAATGATCATAGGTCCATAACCTCGCTTTTCTAACTTCCGTGCGTGGTGTTTCAGCGTATATACTAGGACTAAATCTCCTTCTTTCAAGCCTTTATCTTTCACATGTGCATCAAAATATGCTTTCTGTCGCTTCTTTGCCGCGTATATTCCTGCTGCTGCTTTCAGCTTGGTTTCTCCTAATCATTCCAAGTCCATTATTCTTGCTGATAATTCATGGCCGGTCCACTGATGTTCTTGTGCAACCTTAAGGGTCGGTATCAAGAAGTCCAAAGCAAGCATAGCATTTTGACCAAAAACCATCTGAAAGGGAGTTGCATTGAGTACGGTCTTGTAGGCCACTCGATATGCCCAAACAGCATGGTGTAACTGTTTGTCCCAATCTGAACGTTTGTTGTTCACAAGTTTCGTCAGTACGTTACAAAGGAGCTTGTTAGTGCTTTCAGCCTGACCATTGGCCTGAGGATGATATGGTGCGGATTTCTTGTGAATCACCATAAAATCCTGTAACAAATATTCAATGACTTGGTTTAGAAATTGAGTTCCTCGATCGCTCACTAACTCTATAGGCAATCCATATCTTGTAAAGACATTTTCAAACAAGAATTTGGCAGTCGTGTGTGCATCATTCTTTTTTGTGGCTTTTGCCTCTACCCATTTGGTAAGATAATCCGTCGCAACAATAATGTATTCCGCATGTGTACCTTTTGTAGGGGGGTTAATGGGTCCTACAAAGTCTATACCCCACTTAGAAAATGCACGTCCACCCATCATGGGTTTCAATGGCATTTCATCTCTGCGAGTAGGAAATTGAGTTCTTTGGCACACATCACATCTCTTTACATAGGTATGTGCATCCATGTGAAGAGTGGGCCACCATAATCCTGCAAAGAGGATGGCTTTGATTATCCTATCTGGTCCAAAATGACCTCCTGCAACACCTTAGTGTGCAGTCTCTAGTATGCTCAGATAATCGCTTTCATGAACACATTGTCTTAAGTATCCATATCGTCCTCGTTTGTATAGGTTATTGCCAATAAGTGAATAGTCCTGAGCTTCCTGCTCTAGACTTCGTTGTCGCGCTAAGGTCATTCCTTGAGGGAATGTTTTCATCCTCAAGTATGTCACTAAAGGTTCACTCCAGTCTGGTGTGAGAGACACGTGATATAATGTAGCATGTTCTACTGGTGGTCTTTCACAACAAACATGGCATTCTTTACACAACTTGTAGACATCTGCTTCCATTGAAGGCCAATATACTCCTAGTCTATGCAGAGTCTGTAATGTTTTATGTTTTGAATGATGTTGCTTTAACGCACCTACATGTGCTAATTGCAACCAATTTGCATGTTCTGATTCATCTACACAACAAGCAAGAATCTTTTCATTATCCTGTTTATATATACTTCCTGCCATGATTTGGTATCTCTGAGACTTTGTAATCTCTCCTTCCTTGATCCTTATCCTAGGATTCTTGGGTCCTTAGGTGAGAATAGGGACTATAGGCTTAGCCCATTCTGGTGCTATCTCAAGGTTAAACAAATATGCATCGGGTAATTCATCCACTATTCCTTGAGGAGCTTCTCCTGTGGTTAATCTTGAAAGGTGGTCAGCTCTAAGATGTGTCTTTCCTTTCTTGACTACCACTTCAAAATCGTACTCCATGAGTAATAGAAACCAACATATTAATCGTCCCGTGTTACATGGCTTGTTGACTAAATACAATAGTTCTTGATGATCTGTAAAGAACTTGAACTTGTTTGCCAACAAATAATGTCTGAATTTCTTTACTGCGTAAATCATCCCTAATCCTTCTCGTTCCATAGTGGTGTAATTTCTTTCTGCTGCGTTCAACTGCCTGCTCGCGTAAGCTATGGGAAGATCTATATTTCCTTCATTCGTGGGTTGTGCTAACACACATCCTATGGCATAGTTGGATGCATCCACATGTACATGGAATGGCTTACTCCAATCCGGGGTTGTCAATATAGGTGCTGAGCACAAACGTCGTTTAAGTTCATTGAATGAATTCTCATACTCATTTGTCCATTCAAAATGGGTCAAAAGAGAGTACAAAAGCTTGGCTATGATTGCATACATGTGTATGAATCGTCTATAATAACCGCAATGGCCCATAAATGCCTGTACTTCTTTTACGTTGTTTGGCCTAGGTAGATCTGCAATCACCTTCACTTTTTCTTCATCCGTAGAGATTCCATTCTTTGACACAATGTGTCCTAAAATTTTTCCTTGTCTGACCATGAAAACGCACTTTTCTAGGTTCAAACAAACCTGATATTCTCGACATTTGTCAAATATTTGTCTTAATTCTAGGATATGTGTTTGTCTGACATTCGAATGAGCACATAAGTCATCGACATAGACTTCCAAATTCTTGCGTAAGAATTCCTTAAAAACATGACACATGAGTCGCTGGAAAGTAGCGGGTGCATTTGTTAAGCCAAATGGCATCACACGAAATGTAAATATGCTCCATTCTGTGGCAAAAGCCGTCTTGTGTTGATCTTCTGAAGCAATGGCTACTTGATTATAGCCTGAGAAACCATCAAGGAAGTTGTAAACTTCCTTGCCCGCGACTCTTTCCAATAAATGTTCCATGATAGGAAGAGGATAGCTGTCTCTAATCGTGGCGGCATTAACTTTTTTAAGGTTAATACACACACGCAATTTTTCGTTCTTCTTGGGCACAACCACAATGGTGGATACCCATTCGGTATGCTTAATTTCATAAATGAATCCTGCTTCTATCAAACGATCTATCTCCTCTTTAATCTTCGCAGCGTAATTATCATTGTACGTGTATGGCTTCTGTTTCGTGGGTTTTGCATCTGGAGTCATAGGGATTCTATGAGAACATATGTCTGGATCTACTCCTTTCAAATCTTTGTAACTCCAGGCGAACACATCTCTATATTCGCGCAATAGGGCAACTAATTCTTCTTCTTCTTCATTCGTTAAATCATGCCCAACGTATGTACACTTTTCTTCTTCTCCTTCGATGGCTACTATGATTTTCTTGGTTTTCTCTCGATTATCATATACTTCTCCGACGTCAGCTTTTCTGTTAGGCATTCGTACCATGATTCGTCTATCTTCTATTGCATACTTTTTGAAGTTCTCTGGTACTTCAAATAAGGATTCTTCTGTTTCTGACATGGTTTCTTTCTTCTTTCTTTTCTTGCCTTCACTCTTGCTAGTCACTTGTGTGGCTATTCTCACATCATTCATAATTTCTTCGTGTGTCTGAGGGTAAGTTTCTACTTCGTAGAAGTATTCTTCTTCTTATGCAAAGGGTGGGTCCATAATAATTGATTCTAAATCGAAATCACTCGTGTCCTCGAAAGCATCAGTGTTCGGTTCACACTCTTCTAAAACGGAATCACACATGATTGGCTCTATCGTGAAAACTGAGATATCATAGCCATCCTCGTCATAGTGGGGTGTCCATTGTTCTTCATTGATGGCTACGTCCATGGTTGCTAGGATTTTTGCCCAACCATGGGGTTCAAACTCTTCGTCTTGAAATACTACAGGTGCATATGCTGGGTCTTGAAGGGTTCGTGGATGTTGTTCTGCACCTAAGGTCCTAGCTTCTAACCATTCTTCCTCTTGTTTTGCTACTTTACACATCCATAAGTGAGTGTCCTCGTGTAACCATGAGGGGTCTGACTCTAATGAGTGTACCGATTCTGTTTCTACTGGTGTCTTATGGATGGTATTCCATTGTATTGGGGGTACATCTCGATGTGAATAGTCTTTAAGATTGACTTTAGTAGTCACTCCTAAATGTTGCAAGTACAAAGAATTAGTTCCCCAATCTTGTACAATTTGCAACTGACGCATGAATGGTCGTCCCAATATCATCTCATAAGCATGATTTTTACTAAAATCACAAATGGCAAAGGTATGCTCAAACTCCACACCACAAGTGGTGAGAGATATGCCTTCTAGTAAGCCTAATGGTTTTTCTATGTGTCCATCAGCTATTTGTAGCTTCATCCTGGTAGGTCTTAATGCTGTCTTACCCCAACGTTTCCATAAAGTGGTGGTAGCAATGGCTACTCCGGCTCCGGAATCTAAGATGGCTTTCGTGGTGTAGCCCTGATGGGTTATTGGAAGATAAGTGTTACCTTCCTCTCCTTCACTTACATCTCCGATCTTTTCTACGGGTATCTCTGGTACCTTCTTATATGATCCTATCTGAGAGGAAGTTGTAGCAAGCTCGGGGAATTGATTTGCTACATGTTTCCACAGTTCTGGTTTTACCTTCAACAACTCCTCTAGAGTGAGATTGCATTGAACCTTAGTGTTCTTGATCACTTCCGTGTTTCTAGGGATTACTGATTCTTCATTCCTCACTATTATCGTGGGTGCTCTCATACTAATAGACTTTGCTTCCCAAGGTCTTGTGAACTGAGGTAATTCTTGTAAAGAATTGGATTCAAAACCTGTGTGTTCACTTAGTTGTTCTTCCTCTACATCATCGTAAATATAGGGGATATCTTGGGGAAATTGTTCCTGCAAGTCGTCTATTTCTTGAATAGGAGGATGGGTTCCTTTTTCTTTTCTCCATTTCTCTTCTTGGATTTCTCTCAAAAATTCATGTGAATATCTATGTATAGAAGACAGGTTGTCTTCCCCTTCCGTGTTTGGCACTTGAGATAGGGATGGTGCATTCCTTTCCTGTATCTCTGGGACACTAAGATTCCTATGCTGATCCTTTTTCTCTTTGCTTTCTATCAAGTATTCTAGCCTCTCCATTAGACCTTGAAAGTGTAGTTCAGGTTTTGCCATGTTATTCCAATTAAAATATCTAGAGGTTTCATGCAAAGTTTAGTCCTCTCTATTTCTAAGTCTGCTCGAGGGTAGTTCTTACTCATTTCAGCTACTTGAGGTCCTTCTTTTAATCTTGCTTGATACGCACGAAACATCATGTCTAAGTTTTCTGGTATGGGTTTCGCTAGAACTGATCCTGATTTCTGAGCTGGGTTCTCTTGATTTAATTCTTGTGAAGTCAATTCTAGGATTTTGGCTCTCGATTCTTTTAAACTTCCTTCCAACTCAGTTATCTTTTTACTCCATTTTCTCTTAATTCTTTCTCTAGAATCTTTCCAAGATTTCGTTTTTTTACTGCTAGATTCTGCAACTTCACTAGTTCCGGCTGTTTTCTCCTGATTGTGTTGTTGATTCTGTAAGAGCGCCTGGGCTCTGGTTATAGCTTGGATAGGCACGTATGTAGGGTTGGATCCATCTGCGTTGTTTACAATACCTATCACGTTGATCGGTGTCACATTTGAAGCATTCACAGGGTTCTTAGGAATAAAACACATGCTCTTTGCCGCAATCGGCACAAAAGCCTTGTATGTTATAGTATTGTGATTGTCCTGATATCGGAGGATGTGGACAATCCTTTATGAAATGATCTCCTTGGCACCTAAAGCATGGTCCTCTAGGGCCCTGTGGTCTTTGTTGTCTCAATTGGGGCCGCGGATTTGGGTTTGTGTACATCACATTAGCATAGTCGGGCTCCCAACTCGGTTCCACTGGTGGACTATCATAATGATATGTCTCCATGTGTTCTGGTGACTCCGTGTAATAGGCGGGTGGACTATCTACATGACTAGAGTCAAAACTGTTTGAGTTTGGATCACTCTCTGTGATCAAAGGTGAAGAAGGCACTAAAGCCCTACTTAGGTTCTCTTCTGCAGCAGCGTATTTAACTGAGATGACATTCACTGGTGGGGGTGGCTGCTGAGCTAAAACACGTTGAGGTCTCTGTTGAGCCTGATACGGGTAGTTTTGAGGAGGCCTATAGTAATATGGCTGAGCATTGTATTGGCCTTGATACCTACCTGGCTACGGGTATGCTTGCGGGTAGTTCTGTCTCACTGCCTGTTTGTTGTATGGGCAGTCATGAGCCGTGTGATTTGTGTATCTTCTCTCAATCGTACAGTATTGGCCACTAGGGTTGGCTTGCGTTTGTGTTGCATTGGGACACACGTTTGCCATATGATCACCACCACAGGTGTAACAACGCTTGTTTGTTGTTACCCTAGGCATCTGTTTACTGGAAACTCCTAGTTTTTGGGCCACTTTTTCTGTTAGGTCCTTATCGAGTTAGACAATTTTGTGGATGCTAGAGATGAACAATCTGAGTCCTTATAGACCTTTGAGAGTTCCAACTCGTCTCCTAAGTTGTCCTCAATGTCTATGCAAATTCTTACACACTGCTCTAGCATTCTGGGTTCTTTTAAGTACACATAGGAGCGTAGTTTAGAGCTCAAAAAGCCATCTAAAAACAATGACACTTGCTTGGCTTGTGAGGGAAGCTCTTGCATTGGACACCTCTCAACATATTGTCTAAACCTACGTCCTGCCAATCTTACTGTTTCCTGAGGGGTCTGTTTGAAGCTATGAATCAACGAAGACTTGTCATGTCTGATCCCACTTTTAGAGAATTCAGTGATGAATGACTCTAAAAAGTGATGGATGTCTCTAAATTGCCTTTGTTGCAATGTTTCGAACCAAGTTAAAGCGGTATTCTTTAACGTTAGTCCAAATGCGTTGTATTGCGTGAACATGTCTTCGACGTGTTCTGCTCTTAGTACTTGCTTGAATTCTACGACATGGTCATAGGGATCTCCTGTCCCATCAAAGTAATTTTTCATGGATTTCACTAGCTGAGTGGGTCTCAATATTCTTGCGTGTTCACGTGGTCTAGGTAGAGGAAAATCATCTCTACTACCTAGTATTCCATGTTCCCTTTGTCTATCCGCTCTATTAGTGTCCGTGGTTGTTCTATCTCTCCCTATGGGATGATTGAAACTTACTTCCGGTCTATCTTTGTTTTTCTCTCTTTGATTACCATGGGACAAATACTCTTTCTGAAGTCTCATCCAGGTATACAACCTTTCCAGGTGTATCCGGGTCTTTAAATTCGTAGATTATAATGGAGCCTACCTCACTAGATTGTTCTGTTTTGTACCTCCAAAATGCTTCGTCTGTTTCTTTATTTACAAACAACTCTATGCTTCTGTTGTCCTGAGGGGTCCAATCTGGAACTAGTACTCGTGTCAGTACAGATTTCCCTCTAGGTGTTCTAGGTTCTTCTAACGGTTCTTTTCCTTGGGATCTCGCTTCTGTTTCCAACTGAACTATGCCAAACTCATTCGTATTGTTTGGCTGCGTACTTAAGATGTACATCGTTCCTTCCTTGTCTATGTACGCGTCTCGCTCAAATTTCACCACTGGACATTCCAATCCAATGGGTTGATCCGGGTTATGCATTTGCACCACTTGTCTTCTCAAACCATCCTCATAGATGCGAGAACCTAAGCGGTTGGTTCGGAGAAATTCTAATTGTGTTCTATAGGGCCCTTCAGGTTTTTCCAAGTAAGCTACATTCGACCCTACTTCTGGTCTTTCAATGCTAAATGTCATTTATGATTCACTTGTGTCTGAGCTCTCATAGGGATAACTAGTGTTTAATTATTGAGCCCACGATCGAGCAGTAGTGCCTACACTTGCTTCTGATGATCTAAGGCTTCGTCGGTCAGACTTACCTATATGTTTGCCCGATCTAAGGCTCATTAATTTACTTCCTTGCACACTCAGTACACACTCAGATCGTCAATGATTCTTTGATCTTTCTTGATTCTTTTTAAGTTTCTTTATATTCTTGTCTTGATGTATGCGTCAGGAATTCGACTTTCCGTGGTACTTTGAGTTCTCGTTCCGTCAGACTTATGTTCTTTCCCTTAAGTTTTCCTATCACACACCTTTACTTTAGTCTTGAACTTGATAACTTTAATTCTCTTGAACTTGGTGCGTTCCTATCGTCTTGAATCCACGATGCTTTTAGCCTAAGCTAAGAATTGAGTGAGGGGGTTGAGTAATCTTCCAACCTCGAGTCAGCTTTTCTGGTTGCTCTGATGCCCAAGAAGCCGCGCTTCCCAAGCTTTGCGTTCTTCACTACCTTGCTTTGTTTACCCTTGATTGCCCTTGCTAGACCTGGAAAAATCCAATATTAGACCAATTTCACAAATGGATGATTAAGCACTTGAGTATATACACTTTTAAAAGTCCTTTCCCTTTTGCCCAAAATTCCAATGATTGCCCCCTGGCTTCCTAGTCCCAACTATGTCAACCTCAAATTAGCTTTCTAACGAGCTATCAAGCTCAAAAAACAGACTTCGGATGAAAAAGATATGACCGTTCAGGCCCTGGGGGGTGAAAACTCACAAACAGGTTTTTCTTCAATTATGAGCTAAGGGGTCTCCTATGAGTGCAATGATCCAAAAATTTTCAAAAAATAGCCCCAAAATTGGTCAAAAAATCAAACCCTAAAATTTGCGTTTGGGTGAGCAATCGCGATGGTATGAGATGATCGCGATGGTTTGGGACCGTCGCGATGGTCCAGGCGAACCGTCGCAATGGCGTGTGCACGAACCGTCGCGATGGTCTGAAGTGCACGGTCGCGATGGTCTAAATGTGAGCAATCGCGATGGTCGGGATGAGGCGTCGCGATGGTCCGATTGAGTGAACAATCGCGATGGCGTCAGTCAACGGTCAATGTGAACCGTCGCGATGGTCCGAAGTGAACCGTCGCGATGGTCACAGATGCGATGGTGTGAGCCAATCGCAATGGTCCAAATTTTGAGTTGTCGCGATGGTGTAAGGGTCTCATCGCGATGGCGTGGCTAGTGAGCAATCGCGATGGTCTAATTTGACACGTGGCACTATCGAAGCGATGGCATGGGCCAATCGTGATGACGTGGGGTCGACGGGATCGTCGCGATGGCTCAAGTGAGCCATCGCGATGGTGTGAGACCGTCGCGATGGTCCGGCCGAGCCGTCGCGATGGCGTGAGCCAATCGCGAAGGTGTGACACAATCGCGATGGTCTGAGCCAATCGTGATGGTCCACCAAAGTGCAAATTTTCAAGATGCGTCTGTGGATTCCTATGTGCGCAAGTGTGCTCTACACGCTGGTGTGGTCGCCTACCTCAAATTTCGAACTTTGCAGACCATCGCGATGGCCTGACACAGTCGGCAATTTCTGACAGAGAGTACATTTCTTACCTTTTTGCAGCTTTCCTGATGCTCTGGAGCTCTGTACCTGCAAGAAAACTCAAAAACACACAAGTACACACAAGCACAAAAGCTCTCTCTCTCTCGCACATGCACTAATGAGGGGAAATGAGGAGAATGGGTGGATATGGTGAATTTTCTGATTTTTTTGGAGATGAAGATGATGATGCGGTGATGAAGATGGAGTGTGGGGGAGGTGAAAAACACAAAAAACTAACTAAAAACAACAACAAAAACTGAAATTTTTACCTTCCAACGCCACTTCTTGCTATACTCTTACCATCACACATTCGTCCTATAGACTCGATCCCCGGCAACGGTGCCAAATTTGGTGTTGCTCTAGCACAATGGTGAGAACCACGTTAAGAAGCTCCACCTCCTTAATGTCAATCCACGGAAGAGATAGGAGTGATATGAAGATCGTGAATGTGAGATGAAGTGAGAGTGAAGGTGAGAAGCATAGAGATGCACACACACATACACACACACTACGAAGAGACAAGCAAGACACAATCGAAGGTGAGAAATCAACTCTATTGCTCAAGATCTCAATTACAAGCTCAAAATAGCTCTAAGCTCACACTAACTAACACTATGTAACCTCAAAAATGAGCTCTCTAGCTCTTTTTATAGATTCTAGATTAGTTTTGACCGGTTTCACATCTAGTGACCGGCATAGTTAAAAAATAGGTCCTATGCGCTATTTGAAGGGGTAAATGGTGTCTAAAAATAACCAAAATTGATACGCTCATTCTACCTAAGCTCCTCAAGCTCGAGGACTCCTCGGATCGCACAAAATGGAGCTATGGATTACAAAAAGGGTTTTTTCTATGTTACATATGTTACAATAGTGATGAAAATCACTGTTGGAGGTTTTTGAAGAATATTTATAAAACATAATCTTTGAAAACTTGATTCGACTGGCTCCCTGCTCTATCTTTACATGCTTCCGCGTCTTCTATGCCTCTGGCTACTGCTACTGCCAACATTATCCCTCATGTCATGGAGTTCATTGCCTAACGCAATCATTGGATCCTGTTTATCTGTAACTTCTTGCTTCAACCCTTTAATTTCGGCGTCCTGATTAGCGATAATAGTATTTTTTTTTTCTATCAATTGTTCCTGCAATTGTTGATTTTGTGTTTGTAGGGAATGAATATTTGTTTTGGCCTCGAGGAGTTCTTCTTGAAGAGGTGTTATATCTGCTTCTAGGGTGTCAACTTTGCTTTGCAACTCCTGACAAAGAGCTTGTTGTGCCGTCTGCAGTTGAAGGGGTAATTGTTGGGATAATTGTAATAAAAACTGGCCCATTGACGTCAATTGGGTGAACATAACAGGGATGGGAAGAGGAGGTGTAGGCTGCGATGGTTGGGCAGAAAGGAGGTGTGGAGACGAGGGTGGAGAGTAGTCGGGAGAAGAAGGAACTTTGGACAAAGCCTCACGGACTACGACTGGAGGCGAGGATAGAGAAGCAGCAGTAGCGGCAAGAAGTGTGGTTGGAGGAGGAAGAGGAATAAGAGGTGGTTGGACCAAAACAATGCCTGTTTCGTGTTGGGGCAACGCCGAAACAGCGGCAATTTTGGTAATTGCCTCTTCAGTGCTTTGTTGTTGGTTTGACGTGTCTGCTTGATCATCTGCTACTTGCGAGGATGATTGATGAAAAACAAGGATAGTGCTATCATTCACTGTATCCATCACAGCCTTATCATCCAATTGTTGTGTTTCATCCCGTCATGAAGTTTCGACCACATCTTCCATACTAACATCAGGATCCTACTGCTTACTAGGAGAAGATGATGCAGATGCTACCTGTAATGAAGTTGCGGTATCATGAAAGACTTCAACTTCTTGTGCAGCGATTGATACCTGCACTTGACTTTGTGATGGGCTGATGCGTCTACGCTTGTGCTGGAAGAATTGGAGAAGGTCTTCATCATCGTCGATCTCCAAAATTTGTGTAGACTCTTCATGTAATAGAATCGTAGGCACTGGAGGAGGTTGCGCGGCCTAAATTGTCAGCAGGAGGAAAGCCAGGATGTGCGGCAAACGAGTTTGTGGGATCTCGTGCTTGGCCAATTGCCTAGTAACGGCCTGGCATTCCCGGTGAATGCGGCAGAAAAAGAAAAAGCAAAATTAACCACTTCTCTCGCTACGGTGTCAATCATCGAGTAAAAGGGGCGAGAAATGCCATAGGTGCATTTTTTGAGATTCAGGGCGGCGACAAGGAATTGGAGTGTTGTACGTTCTAGTTCAGGATGACAGAAAATGGCAAACTCATTGGATGAGTGGCAGGGAAAGAGTTCTTTCATCGTAGCCATGGGTAAGAGAGGTCCATCAATGAGACCCTCATGAGGGAGACAGAATCCCTCACCACACTGCGTCGAAGTACAACCAAAAATTAATGTAATCTCTTTAGAATGTACCAGACTTTCACCAGAACGCACCGGATTACCGTCGCAAGCTATCGAAATGCTTCTGCATAGCACGAAACTGCCACCAAAATCGTCACTAGCTTGTTGGATTGAACCTTCTGCAACTGAACTTGATTGTTCTTCACTTCTACCACCAGAGGGTGTTCCTAACAAACTCGAAACTCTCCAGGGATGTTGATCACTTTGATATTTGGGATAAGATTTGCCGGAATGTGTTACCGCCATATATCAAGGAATTCTTCTTCGACCCTTAACCTTTTCTTCAACTAGTTACTCCATTTCCCACATACGACACCAGTGTTAAATAAGGTTTAATCTGTTTATCAAATCTGGGTTCTTGGGATGGTTAGGGGTCTATAAAACAGAGGCCCTGTTTGTATTTTCCCAAATCTACAGATTCAGTTATATACTACTACACCGACTTAGTGTTCAGAGTTAAACTATCTTTCAACTACTTATCTACTCTGCACATTACTACATCATTCACCACAATACACATAAACGCGCAACTTCGTCACTTTACCACGATAACGGATCAACTTAATACTTCATCAAAGACTTAATGCATTACTGAACTTAATGAACATAGTACAGCATACACAGAATATCATCAATGCGCGCTACACTCCACTTCAGGCATTCGCCCAGACTAATAGTCCGGCGACGATCACCTTCTCTTCACGCACGCTTCTCTTCATTAATCAAAAGAGTTACAATGGTTGCACTACACCCTTTTGGTATGCGTGTGACTTTTCATTTACATTACAAAAATTATGAATTCCATTATGGCGGTTCACAGTCGATGATATTATGTATGAGAGAGTTGTAGAGCATGCATAGGAGAATAAAAGTGTCTCTATGAAAAATTTGTGAATCATGTTTTAAGTACCTCACTTTGGGATCTTCATTTAGTTTACTATAAGATAATGCCTTCATTTTACTCTCTCTCTCTCTAGAATTTGTAAACTTGTAAGGCTCAAAAGTGGTATTTGGAGACAAATTTGGACCTAAGGAATATCTAACACTAATATGCAGATCGAAGAGCTGAACATTTTTGCCTTTCACAAGCTTAAGCTGATTCCTCATTGTTTTTGTGTTATAGGGCTTGTAAAATTGCCATTTTTTGGTACTTCAAAAAAAAAATATTGCTTCTCTATTTTGATGCATCTCATAGTTTTTGAAAAGAACAACATCCTTTTCTTCATGGTTATAAGAAATACAATTTTGTGTCACTGTTGGATCACTCATTGTGCAGCTACCTAGTTCTATTGTGACATGTTGGTTATTTACTCAAACCTAAAGAAATCTCGACCTAGGATGAGAGATCTCGTAAGATCTTCATCATGACACGCTAGTACTTGTTGGAGTTTGAGGTATGTGGAAGCGTGTGAACAGCACAAGGAAGAAGAAGCTTGGAGCACAACACACAATAATGAATGTATTATCAAGAGAATGTACAAAGGTACATGACCTGTTAGGGTTATAAGCATATATACAA
The DNA here is from genome assembly GCA_020310875.1 of Ceratopteris richardii. Classification (NCBI taxonomy): domain Eukaryota; kingdom Viridiplantae; phylum Streptophyta; class Polypodiopsida; order Polypodiales; family Pteridaceae; genus Ceratopteris; species Ceratopteris richardii. The sequence continues at coordinate 112,998,618 of CM035411.1, forward strand.
GCGGGGGGGTGGGAGGGAACCTCCTCAAGGGGGAAAAAGTGTCCCAATGGTCCTATTGTGTTCACACACATCACTACCTAAATATATCAAAAAATCCCCCTTGAGAGTGATGTGATGAACAAGGAGCTGGCACTCATGTATAAGGAAGTGCCAAGTTATGTGGAATCAATCCACAAAAGGAAGTAAGCCCAAAGCTTTCCAAAAAGCTTCAAAATTCTCCTTATGCAGAGCCTTTATGAGAAGGTCTGCAATGTTCTCCTGTGTGTCCACATATGCCAAAAAGATCTCTCTAGTAGAGAACCTCTCCCTGACTTAATGATAGTGCACCTCAATGTGCTTAGTGCAAGCATGGAACATAGGGTTCCTCACAACTTCCAATGCACTCTAATTGTCAGTGAAGATGGTGGTGGCAGAAGACTAACCAACACCCAAATCAGCCATAAGGCATCTAAGCCACACACTCAACAGTTGCTCTAAAAATTGTTGTATACTCAGGCTCACAACTGGAAGTGGCCACAATAGGCTACTTCTTGCTCAACCAAGATATGCATGAGCTACCAAGCATGAAGCAAGAGCCACTAGTGGATACACAAATGTCATAGCAACCAGCACACTCAGACTCGGAAAAAGCATGTAAATCTAGCAGTAGTGATCCCCCCTTGGGATGAAACAATCTAACTATCCGGGTACCACTCAAGTAGTGAAAGTTGCGCTTAACTGCCTGCCAATGCTTGACACTTGGGCAATGCATAAACCTGATCATCTATGAGATAGAAAACTTAATATCTGGCCGACTAATGCATAAGTAAATCAAGCATCCAATAGCCTACTGATAGAGAACAGCATCAAATGCATCTCCAGCATCATGAAGTCTCAACCATAAACCTATCTCCATAGGAGTGGCAACAGGTTTATAGTCTTCAAGGCCAAAACATTGCAATAATGTGTCAATATATTTTGTTTGACTCAAATCTATTCCACCATCAACTTGCATAAAATGAATGCCCAAATAATGATGCAAGTGCCCCAAATCTGACATCTCAAATGAGGCATGCAAATCAGCCTTAAAATCAGCAATATGCTTCTGAAAAGGACTAGTGACCAACATGTCATCAACATAGATACAATGATCAGAAGCACATCATTTGCACACTTATCGTATAGAGTGCTCTCAGTTGGACTATTCTCAAACCCATGTGCAATTAGGTAGGCATGTATCTTTTCATACCAAACATGTGGTGCTTGCTTCAAACCATATAATGCCTTTTTCAACCTACAAACCTAGTTTTCATGCCCTTTCTACACAAAGCCACAAGGCTAAAAAACATACACTTCTTCATGCAAGTTACCATTCATAAATGCAATTTTAATGTCCAACTGATGTACATTCCAACCTTGATGAGCTGCAAGTGCATAGATGCTACGAACAATAATCATTCTGCATGTAGGAGCAAAGGTCTCATCAAAATCAATGCCTCTTTCTTGAGCATAACCCTTTGCAACAAGCCTAGCCTTATACTTGTCAATTGTTCCATCAAGCTTATGCTTTAGCTTGTATACCCACTTAGTGCCAATGGCCTTCTTGCTAAGAGTCAAGTCACATAAAGACCAGGTACCATTTTTCATAATCACCTCATATTCTAATTGCATAGCAGCCATCAAATTCTCTGAATTTTGTGCTTCATCAAACAAAACAGGCTCATTCTCATCACAGAGACTAGAGGTAGCCATAGCATAGCAATTTGATGCAAAAGAAACACTATGAGAGCCCTGAACAAGTACGATATGATAGAGTTGCATCTAATTTGCTATCACATAAAGTCTGCACCAACATTTTGTCATAGTTTTTGCCTCCTCAATATCAGCTCTCTCATCAACAAGTGCATCATGTAATCTACATTAGAAATGGAATTATCTACATCATCACATGAAACTTGTAAAAGGTTGAGAAATTTCCTCATTAGGACCAGCACTAGGCTGTCCACTTGTAAAAAGAGGCAGCAAAGTATCATACATATCTTTGGAGCTAACAGATATCTCCTTAGTACATGAAAATAATGGTTGAATAGCATCTTCCACAAAAACAACATCATGACTAACCAGAATATGTTTAATCTATGGATGATATAGACAATATCATTTGCTTTTAGAATTGTACCCAACAAAAATACATTTCACTGCTTTATCATCCAATTTCTTGTGTTGTTGTCCAGGCACTAATGCATATGCCAGACAACCAAAAACATGCAGGTGAGAAACAAATGTCTTACAACCATGCTAGGCCTCTTATGGAGTGATAGACTTCAATGTTTTAGTGGGACACATGTTAAGTACATATATTGCACACATAACAGCCTCAAGCCAGAAACTATGTGGTAAAGCATGGCTCTTGACTATACACCTTACCATCTCCATGAGTGACATGTTCTTCCTTTTAGCAACTCCATTCTATTGAGGCATATATGGCACAGTACACTAAAATTTATCCCACATTCAGCCAGAAATGCATTAAAATCAGAAATATATTCTCTAGTGATCAGAATGGAGGGTTTCCATTTTAAATGCTGCCAGATTTTTAGCCAAAACTAAAAATTGTTTGAAGCACATAAACACTTGAAACTTTTCTCTCAACGCATATACCCATGCATTCCTGGGAAAATCATCGATGAAATTCATGAAGTAAAGATAGTTCCCAAAAGAAGGTGTCTACATAGAACCATAGATATCACTATGAACAAGCTAGAATTTTTTAGCAGCTCAAATTGAACCATCTTTTGGGAAGGAGGAACATTGCATTGTACCCAAAATACAGCCTTCACATACATGTTTACTGGGTGCCTCAAGTTTGGGCAGACAGGACACCATTCAGATTTTTGTAGGTGTATCAAACTAGCAAAATTCAGATGACCAAATGATGCATGCCAAAGCTTTGCATCTAACATATCCTAAGAATAATGTACTACACATGCTAAATCATTTACATATTTTCCATAGTCTATGAGCTTATATAGGCCACAACATAAAATGCCATAAGCAATAATGATGTTGCCATTTGACAAATCATGAAGTATACATCTGTCATCAACAAATTTCACTGCCAAGCCAATCTTGGCTAAAGCTAAAACTGATAACAGATTCTTCTTGATCCTTGGCACAAATAAAGCATTTGAAATGTAAATGAATTACCATCAGCGATAGTCAGAATGATCTTACCAACTCCCATGATAGGATAAGAGGAGTTGTTGGTGCATGTGACAGTATTCTCTATAGGAATAGGCTCTAGTGAAGTGAAGAAACTACATTGCAAGGTAATATGTTTGGTTGCCCACTATCAATGTATCAATCATCGAAGTCTACTGTAGACATACACTATTCATGTGAAGATGAGTCATAACTGCAAACAGTAGTAAATGTCCATTCTTCATTCTGCACAATATTAGCACACTCTGTTTTGTGTGTTTAGAAAACAATTTCTTCTTTTCTCTTTTCTTCTCATCTCTCTCATGCTTCTTTGATTGTGCAGAAATAGCACATTTTTGGTTACTAATTGAAGAGTTGCATTTACCTTTGCCCTTTTGACTAGCCAGGAAGGCTTGATCTGCAACACGCATAATGGACCTATTCTACCTAGACTCATCTTTTGATAATAGAATAGAGACTAACTCCTCAAATGTTAAAGCATTTGGATTGCCTTTTATCATCACTCGAAGAGTAGAATCAAAACTCTAATATGAATCTGGAAGACCATTTAGAATAGTTTGCACAAGTGAACTATCAGGCAATACTTCATCAGTAGAAATCAACTTCTTCTCCAAATCTTTCATCTTTGTCAAAAAATTATCCATGGAATCTCCTTCATTTATGTGCTCACTTTCTCGACTATTTTCAGAGGTAAGCAACATGAGCCTCATTCCTTGCCTCGTATAAAGTGGTAAGTGTATCCCAAGCATCCTTAGCTATTCTACAAGAGCGCATATGAGGAACAATGGAACGTTTGATAGACAAGGCTATCACTGCATGTGCCTGAGCATCTCTACCATCCCAACAAAGTTGCTCTACAGAAGGTGCAGTAGGAACCGTAGCATGAATAGGAGCCTGAAGAATATCACCATCTTCAATGCCATCTTCATTAACTTTAGTAACTTTATTTATAAGTGTAATAGGATGTTTTTTGACACCCTGCATAATATTCCACAATCTTCTTGCAACCAATACATGACACATCATATAATCCCACAATAGGTAATTGGTACCGTCCAACTTATCCTCAACAATCTACATATGGAATACATCACTACTTTCATCCATGGCCACTTACTAAAATACCCTGATGTAAAAAAATGATTGTATCTCAAAAAGTTGAACAGAATTACCCTGTTGAGTCCTAATAAACATGTAGCAGACTTCAAGGTGCTTATATTGGTGAACTGAAACACATGCAGAGATGTTGTGATAGTGTTTGAAGGCAGAAACGAGTATGCTCACCAATTTTCATGTGATTCTAAGATTGTGACCAGAGTGGTGTTGACGATGCCCTAGATGAGACGATGACGTGCTCTAATACCAATTGTTGGAGTTTGAGGTCTACAGAAGCATGTGAATAGCACAAGGAAGAAGAAGAAGCTTGGAGCACAACACACAATATTGAATGCATTACCAAGAGGATGTACAAAGATACGTGACCCGTTATGCTTATAGGCATATATACAAGCTGGGAGAAAAAACCTCCTAAAGAGGGAAAAAATTGCCCCAATGGTCCTAGTGTGTTCACACACATCACTACCTAAATATATCAAGAGTAATTTGATTGTCATATAGATATCTTGGATGGAGATAGGAAACTCCACCTCGCCCATCCAAGGGGTTTCTACTCCTAATTGTAGAACAGAGGCTTCAAAAGGATTGATGAACAATTTCATGTCTTGACAACAAGATAATCTAATAGCTCGTGGTTGCTCTTGAGTCAATCAAAGCCTTGATTGTATTTGCAGTCATGTCCTGTCCTAATTCTATGGTTACAAAAGGAATTCTATCAGTTATACAATGAGAGGGAACACTCTTTGCACATAGCCATAGGATTCACATACCTAGGCTGATATATTCTCTTCTCAATTTCATGCATCGGATATGTTCTAAGGCCTCTACTTGAGCCTCTTCGCAGATTTGCTTCTTTGCTATATGGATTCGATTGAAAATTTCTTTTGTTAATAGCTCTTGATAAAGATTTACTCTACAACCATTGATTTAACTTGATAAGATTTCACCTTCTAAGGTAGTTAGTTGGACTGCTCCACTAGTTGATATCCTATTAATGATCATTGGTCCATAGCCACGCTTTTCCAACTTGTAAGCATGCTGCTTCAATGTGTAGAGTAAGACTAGGTATCCTTCTTTTAATCCGTTGTCTTTTACATGTGCATCAAAATATGCATTTTTCATCTTTTTTGCAACATATATTCTTGTAGCTGCTCTCAATCTGGTTTCACCCAACAATTCTAGTTCAAAGATCTTGGATGATAGCTCATGGCCAATCCATTGATGCTCTTGTGCCACCTTTAGTGGCAAATTGATATGCCCAAACATCATGATGTAGCTATTTGTCCCAATCAAAATGTTTATTATTAACAAGCTTGGTCAATAGAATGCATAGGATCTTGTTTGTGCTCTCTGCTTGTCCATTCGCTTGTGGATGGTATGGGGCAAACTTCTTGTGAATGTCCATGAATTCTTGTATTATGTATTCAATGAGCTCATTCAAGAACTGGGTACCATGATCGCTTACAAATTCTATCGGTAGTCCATAGCTTGTGAATATACTTTCAAATAGAAACTTTGTTGTTGTTTGCGCATCATTCTTCTTAATTGCCTTAACTTCCATTTGGTTAGATAATCCATTGCGACAATGATGTATTCAACGTGTGAACTCTTGGCTAGGGGATTAATAGGACCTACAAAGTCTATTCCCCACTTAGATAATGCATGTCCTCCCATCATGGGTCTCAATGGCATCTCATCCTTTCATATCGGATATTGAGTTCTCTGACCTATGCACACCACTTCACATAGTTATGACCATCCATATGAAGGTTAGGCAACCAAAGACCTAAGAACATAATCACTTTGATCACTCAATCTTATCCAAAGTGTCCTCTTGCCATGCCTTGGTGTGCGATTTCTAAGATCCTTGGATACTCACTTTCATGGACACACTCTAAGATATCCATCTCATCCACGCCTCTATATATTACCTCCAATGAGTGTATAGAATCAACACTCCTATTCTAGATTTGTTCTTCTTGCCAAATTCATTTCTTGAGATAATGTTTTTGTCCTCATAGAATCAACTAATGGAGTGCTCTAATCTGGTATTAAAGGCACTTGATACAAAGTAGCACGCTTCAATGGAGTTCTATTAGCACATGTTGCACAATCCTTACACATCGTGAATGTCCTGAGGGAATTAATCATGACAATCATCCACCACCTCAATAGGAGGAGGGTTCTCGCTCTCTTTGGCCCATTTTTCCTCTTGGATCTCTCTAATTAACTCTTGTGAGTAATGATTTACCAAAGAGGGAATTCCATTATCCATAGAATTAGGAATGTAGGCTTCCTTAGGGGGTAAGCTTAGCTTGTCACCTCTACTACTCTGAGTCTTTAGTGTAGCCAAACTCTTATACTCAAATATCAACCATTCTAATCTCTCCAATAGTCCTTCAAAATTTAATTGTGACTTTTTTGGGTTAGTGTGGTTGAAAAGATAGCTTGTATTGAACATAGCCTAAGCTAGTTCGATCATTTTTGTGGAAAGCTTGGTTCTCTCAATCTCTAGGTCCAGTCTGGGATAGCACTTTTCTAGCTCTATCACATTTGTCCCTTCTCAAAGTTGAGACTGATAAGCCTTGAACATCATGTACAAGTCTTCAAGCGGAGGATCCACTAGTACCAATCTTGCTCTAGGTGGTAGTGGTATGGATGGGTGGTTTTGATGAGATGGCGGTGGTGGTTTTTGAGAGTGTGTTTGGGTTGCAATCTGTATCAATTTTGTTTTTTTTGCTTGAGTCTTTATTCTAATTCTCTCATTTTTCTAGACCATTATTTCTTCATTCTTTCATGGCTATCCTTCCAAGATCTAGTTTTCTTTCTAGATATGCTTTTTAACTAACTGGCCTCTGATTTCTTCTCTTGATCTATACTTTTGGTCTATTGTAGGTCTCAAAATCTAGTCACTACCTACACAAGGGCTATAGTGCTCACTAGGGTAAAAAATAAGACCACCCCCCTCACTCAAAAGTATATAAACATGGGCGAATTTCTCTAAGCATCTCGTATTATAATTATAAATATTTTGGTGATTTTTCATAATATTTTCCTTTTGAAAAATAAAAAAATTGGCGAATTATAATGATAACTTCCATTTGAAATATAAAAGATTATTTGAAATTTGATGATAAATTCTCTTAAAACTACACAAATGTTTGATCATTTGATATCATTCACTATGCTAAATCACCTCTTCTGCTATCTTACCTTTGTGATCCTCTTCACTTTTGCTACCTTCTTCTTCCATCGTTGGTCACACTTTTCTTCACTTTCACTACCCATATTGAGATGTGTGTGTATGTGTGTGTGTGTAATTATAAATATTTTGGTGAATTTTGATAATAATTTCCTTCTAGAAAATCAAAAAATTTATGAATTCTAATGATACCTTCCATTTGAAATATAAAAGTTTATTTGAATTTTGATGATAACTTCCCTTAAAACTATACAAATGTTTGAGCATTTGATATCATTCACTATGCTAAATCACCTCTTCCCCTATCTTACCTTTCTAGTCCTCTTCACTTTTGCTACCTTCTTCCATCATTGGTCATACTTTTCTTCAACTTCACTACCCATATTGGTATGTGTGTGTACATACATACATACATACATATATATATAGAGAGAGAGAGAGAGAAAGCATTATATATATACTATGTAAGTACTATACTACTAACCCATTGAAAGGTGCAAATAGTCTACTCATATCGAGGAGGATCGCTCCATTATAAAAACTTGAAACTGTATTGGTTTCCTACATAATCAATTGTACCTTGCTACATTTTAATGTGGTAAGTAAGCAGCCAATAATTTGACTTTCATACCTGTGCACATACATACCTGATACATATCGATCAAAGCATATACATACCTGCATACATGTACAAATTCCAACATTTGCAGTAGAGGATAGATTGAATAGAGCCTATGCAAACTTGCATATGCAAAAAGATGTGTTTGAATGTTTAGTGACAAGAAGATCAAACAAAATTATGGCTTCTTTGTACACATCTACTCTGCTTTGTAGGTTGCAGATCTAGGAATACTCTTATGGAACATCATGACAGATTCCATGGTATGGGAAAAATGAATGATGAATGCATAGAGTTTTGATATCTATGATGCCTCATCTGACAGGAACCAAGAGAATGTTTTCCTGCATATTTAGTATCAAGAACTATGGCTTTTGGTAGCCCCTTGAATCATCAGCTATACCATCAGTCCTCCTAAAGCCATGCTTATCACAATTTCTTGTATGAAGAACCAGCAGACTGTCTACATCTTATATGAAGAACCAAAACATCCTGACACATCACTATCATCAGATGAACTTCTTAAGACCCCATCTACCAACAGTTCCATAGATTGATCATATGTAAGGTCTGGTCCGATATACCTCATATACAGCTCATCTTGAATAATCAAAAGAAGCTAATGAAATGAATTATTTCAACATGCATTATTTATACTATGTCACCTGTATATGGAAGCCATCTGCTTCATAATAGAAATCTAAGCAAACCCCAAATTCTCCCTCATACGAAACTGCAACTATAAGCTCATGTTAGTCAACCACAAGATCATACAACCATCAGCACAAAATGCAAACAAAAGATAGGACAAACTTGAACAAAGAATCAACAAGTGAAAACTACCAGGATCAACATCCGATTAATAGAGAATTCGGAGAGCAACAACATGCATCAGCAGGACAAAATACACACAGCAGTTGATGATTTTTAATAGCAGATATATGCTGATCTTCAAGCATAGACAAAAGATAATCAACTAGATGTACTTCAACACATGTATTTAAATATACAAAATAGAAATATGTACAGACTAATGAGAGGATCAAAAGTTTAGGATCAAAAGTCTTGTAGGTAAATAGTATTTCATAATGTACATCTCACCATTTGCAAGGAATGAAACTTTAGATGATGTAAAAAGCAAGGAAACCTTGATGCATATATAAAGAGATCATGGATCAGTAGAGTTTCCACTCGTCCTCCTGCTGCTGCTTCTCCTCACCCATGCCTTCTCACCCATGCATCTTGAGATTCACTCAATTGGCAGGGACTAAGAAGCTTTTGTTGGCTTGTTTCATCAACAGGAGTTACCTAGAAACACACACACACATATACATAAGCTCAGTACTGTTGTCTTGTCTGTCAGTAATCCCTGCTTCTGCATTTCATCAAAAAGACTGAGAGCAAATGAGTTACATACCTAGTTGGCAAGGTCATCAAATGTCAGGTCTACCAACATGTCCAATGCCTTGTACTGACTGATGATGGTCTCCTTTCCTCTGTAGTTATTACCAAGCTTCTCTAAACCCACTTGATTAATAACACTTTAATCATTGTGGTTACCTACAAGTTATGGTAGCAGATTGAATTTCTACACCTGTATGTCCATCACTGTTCTGATCTGTTTTTCAATTAAGTTTTCAATTATTGTCATTATGATGATTAATCGGCTGATTGATTTAAATTTTTGTTGCTGCATTACTAAAAGCCAAATTGGTTGCCAATGGAGATGCTTGAAAGTGGATCATCAGGATCTAAGAAGCTTTTGTTGGCTTGTTTCATCAACAGGAGTTACCTAGAAACACACACAGATAGATACACACAAACATATATACATATTCTCCACCCAAATACATGCTCTGTGCACACACATACACATACCTACAGCCACAAATGCACATGCATTCCAATAGCAGCCACACATGTATATACATGCATGCACACATACACATACACACACACACAAAAGCAGCCACACATACACACATTTATGATAATAAAATGCACATAGACATGAAATTTCATACACACATGCACATATTCTCCACCCAAATACATGCTCAGCGCACACACATACACATACCAACAGCCACAAATGCACATGCATTCCAATAGCAGCCACACATGTATATACATGCATGCACACATACACATACACACACACACAAAAGCAGCCACACATACACACATTTATGATAATCAACAACCACTTAGATGTGTACACAATGCACATAGACATGAAATTTCATACACACATGCACATATTCTGCACCCAAATACATGCTCAGTGCACACACATACACATACCAACAGCCACAAATGCACATGCATTCCAATAGCAACCACACATGTATATACATGCATTCACACATACACATACACACACACACAACAGTCACTTATACAGCTCATAGGAAAAACAGATCTTACTTGGCAGTCAACATATATCATGGATTCATCATGAGTGAAATATCATGAAATAATGTTTTGAAGACTCTGAATCCTGACCAAAATATATGACCATGACCAAAATATATGACCTGACATATGCATACCTAGCTCTTGCACACACCTGCACATACACACACGTGCATACATACTTCTACACACATCTATTTGGAAACAACATTAGATTACCAAATTTCTGATCAGAGATAGGTCCCATAATTCCAAGAAGTTCAATGTGCAAGCCTTCAAATCCTCTAAAAGGAGTGTTCAGTGTACACACATACATACACACATATAAGCATGAATAAAAACATAATATATACATGCAAGCATCACATATACATAACACATACATATTACATGCATCACACATGCATCCATATGTACATACACACATACATATTACATGCATCACACATGCATCCATATGTACATACACACATACATACATGCATGAATACAAGAATACAAACATACATACATGCAAGAATACATGAATACAAACATACACACATACATACATGCATGAATACAAGAATACAAACATACATACATGCAAGAATACATGAATACAAACATACACACATGCAAGCATGACACATGCATGAGTCATACATAAATAGATACATAAATGGGCATGAACATTGAACAATAGGAACCGTTGAATCTCATCATTTCAGATATTAAAAATAAAAATAAAAAAACAAAAATCGGCAAATATTGAAGTCCTCGATATATTCAAAACCTGTCAAAACAATAAGAAACATTAGTATAAATTATACTTCACCATAATATTAAAAAAGAAATCAAATAAAAAAGTTACCTTTTTATAATCAGTATCAGTCGATTTGAAAAATATTAGAAGGTTCAACATCCTCCATGTGTTTCCTCTCACCTGATACTACACATTCACTTCTTCGTTCACATTGACTTTTCCATATGGCATAAGCTTCTTCGAAAGGGAAAGTTTCAAGGTCACTCTTAGAAACAAACAATCTAAGACATGTATCCAAGTTTTTATTCAATCTATTTCTCGTTGCATTTCTTATGAAAGTTAAGCTACTCCATAGACGTTCATCTTCAACGGATCCAAGGATCATTGTTATACACAAATTTGCTACTTTAAAATACTCCGACATAGATTCCTTCAAGAATGGAGATATATCGAGCTTTTTCCATAGCTTTGTCATTGCACCAGGATTTGAAGGATCTTTGACGAAGTCAAATTGCTCCCACATTGTTTGTCCAAATATCCCAGATTGTTTTTTTAAAAGATTTGGATTTATAATTCCTTCTAGAATCCTATCTCCCAAATATGCATTCTTTCCAAAATGATCGGATAATACTTGGACCTTGCTTTTAAAGTCATTTGTTAGTAAGCTCTTGTCTTTTGCATGATTCCAATATAAAGGATGAACTATGGCCATTGCTTCTAAGAGCTCATCTCGAGGAAATCTCTCTCTGATCTCAGAAGTCAATTTATTACATATGGATCTTAAGCCTTGTTTTACACTATCCACTAGAATAGCAAAGAATGTTTGATTAACTTTTTTCTTGATGCATACTCCTTGACTTTTTCGTGATACATAAAGAGGAATCTGCTTATCTTTCACAAATATGCACAACCAACCTTTGTTATTGTATTGCAAAAAACTATCTTCTACACCAACTTGTATCAACGATTCCCACTCGATAAATTCTTGCGAATCAAAACCCGATGTCTCAGAATACAAAGTTTCTAAGCGCATACAAGTCATTTTTCTTGCTACTGCGTATTCCATTACATAAATATCTCTTGATTGAGAAACTTTTATCAAATTATTCATTTCTCTTAACAATGGTAACATTCCTCCAAGATAGAGAAGAGTTTCCACATCACTTACCATTTGCAACAAAGTGTGAGCTTTTCCTTTTTGTATTCCTTTACTTAAAGACATAATATTGACCACACCGATGACTGATTTATATTCTTCAAAAAGACGTTCTACAGGTCCAATAAGTGAAATCCATCTGGTGTCAATATTTTTTTTCAATTTTCTTCCTTTACTTATCCCATCAGAGAAGCATTTAAACTCTTTAATACGCTTAGGACTTTTTGAAAAGAAAGCATATGCCTGGTGTACAAGATCCTCAACTTTTTGTACGAAAACAAATTCTGACACAATTTTAAATGCCAGATTTGTACGATGAGACATACAATGTATACCTAAAGCATATGGTGTATAGTTTTGTTGCAATTGAACACACAATCCATTTCTAAGCCCATGCATAACTGAGCATCCATCAACACCAATGCATACTATCTTTTGATTAATATCACTAATTGACATCCCTCCTATATTTGAAATGGAATCTAAAACAAGTTGCACCAACAAATTAGAAATTGCACTTCCCTTTAGTTGAAAAGCACCAATAAATTTGGATTTTCTTGCATAATTCTCCACAATATATGCATGGATACATACCCAAGAAGTGCAATCCCTTGCTGTCACTTCGTCAAGGGAAATAGAAATAAAAGTAGCATTCGATAAACTTTTTTTCAAGTTTGATTTGATTACCTCTCCCATTGCTTTTGCAAATTCCCATCCTGAAGATTCTGTCCAATATTGTGTCGGAAAACTTTGAATTCGTAATCCAATGAAATTCAATGGAACTCTCCACTTAGGATAATCAGACATTGGTTTTCCAATGGACAAGATATGTAGCACAATTGAAAATTGCATTAATATGGCTTCATTATCTGATTTGAGCTTTCTCTCAAAAAGATGCATAAAGGATCTTTTATTCTCATTACTTTGCTCCAAAAGCAATAAATGAGAATTATAGGCATCTACATTCTGTAGATGCCTACATTCATCTTTTGTTTTCCATCTAACAATGTTTTCCATTTTCCCTTCTACTTCTACTTTCTCATACATTTTACCCACATGTTTTTCAATGGTATCTAATTTCAATTGTAACTTGACTTCATTACCTAGTTTCCAACTACATGGTATACAAGTGGCAAATTTTGGTTCTTCTTCACCCTCAATTATCAAAGGCTCAATAAAAGGAAACTTTGTTATCCAATCTATTTTAAAAGTCCTTCCTATATCCCATTGACCCTTCCCTCTCTTCATACGTTTAGACATAGAAGTGTCATTTGAGGTTTTCGACTCTGACACAGAGATATTAGAGCATGCAATTGGGGGTAAAATTGTAGGCTCAAGGGATGAGCTTGCTACACATGAAGAGCGCATGACATTCGAGCCACTAATCCCTCCTTTAAGTGAATAAAAATCAGAAATGGATTTTCTCTTAGGTCTCGAATCCATTACAACCTTTCCTTTTTCCTTGGATTGCATCTTAGCAGTTCCTGGATATATAGAAGACACACACATGAACACACCCATGAGAGAAGCATTTGAAATCTTCCAACACTAATCCTATGTCTTTCTACAGATCCATTTTTATATATACATACATATTACAAACCCTAACTCTACTACACATGCTTTAGACCTACCACATATATATAATTATTAAACCTATACACATGCCCTACATCTACCACATATATATAGTATATACAAATTATATATATTATATATTTAGTGAGAGAGAGACTATTTGAAGGGAGTTGAGTACATACCTGATGGATGATTATTCCCATCAAGAACACTGACGACATATTGAGAGGACGGCGAACTCCCAGCCATTTGAAGCAAGATGATATCGATTGCCACAGCAACTGCAAGCTACACTCAAAAAGATAAAACTCACATGTCTTCAATTAAATACTCATCCCAATAAAGCTAAATCAACTCCGTCTCAATGTCAGGTATTTTTTTATGCAACCAGTATGTACCTTATGAAAACATAACAAAAAATTCAAAACAGTATGTACCTTTCTTAGGCCATTAGTTTTCCTCTAGCCTCATGACATATACTTCTACATCCACAGAAAGAAAATCTATAATTTTATAAGGGGATTTCATCCTTTGACCTAAACTTTGAGAAAAAAGAAATTAAAAAAAGAGATGAAATGCTCTTAACATTACAAACATAAAAAACGTTCAATATGTTGATGATTCACAAAAACAACAGAGACAAAACCAGTAGAGAGACTAGTTGGATCAATTAGAATTAGCAAACAACTCCACACTAATACCCTAAGTTTGACACTACAGATGAATCTGCCACTTCTATCACCACTAATTGAGAGATCGACTTAATATTCAGCAAATCTGTTTAAGCCATAGTACATGAACTAACAGCATTGATATTACCACTTTTGGCAATCTTCTCTCCTATCATTTTCCTAAGGGCTATTCCTTGACAAAAGTCTGTTACTATCACCAGAGCCTGATCAATGTAACAGCTTGCATGTCCTATCTCACCAACCCAATAGTAGCAGAGAGGGAGAAAGAGTTAAAAAGTTTAATTTTGAGCATAAACATTATGGACCAACATCCCAATTAATGTCATTTTCCGCAGACCTTTCTTCAGAGTCAAAAACAGACCAAAAGTATTCAATTATCTTCATTACATACCAATGCTACTGTTGCTAATCCATGACCAATATGCAAAAACAAGTATAAATTTGTTTATAACCTTCATTCCACAGGCACAGTGAGACCAGCACATTAACTAACCATCATAACCTAATGAAGTCAACATTAAAGCCCATTTTATGCAGAAAATCAATTGTACCAAATCATGTCCTCAAATACCTTTGTTCAATTACTATGAAGGCCACTATTCTACTAATAATCTGCTCACTTGTTTCTCAATGTTGATATCAATACAAAAACTGAGAAGTCTCTACTAATAGCAAACAAGATCCATGGAGTAAGGAGCAGAATTTCATATCATGCATTCTTTTCTGGGTCCCTCCAGTGATTTACAATTTGCATCTTCAAAAGTTATAATTGCATTATTCATGCTTTGCAGCATCTGTAGCATGTGCTGTTAATTAGAATACAGCAACCTTTTCCTTGTCAATTAGAAATGCACACTGTTCTGAGCCAATGCACTGATTATTGTTATAATCATATGAAAATAAGTCTAATGAATCTCTGCTTCTAAGCTGTGAGAAGAAGATTAAGAATGTCCATTCAGAGTCAATGCACTGTTTATTATAATGCCTCTAGAAAATAAGTTTAATAAACCTCTGCTTTTAGGCTTTGAGAACAAAATTCAGAACCAAAAGCAAACCCTAAGTATTCAATTCTCTTCATTATTGCACCAATGCTACAATCGCTGAGCCCTGACCAATATGCAGAAACAATTGTAACTTGTTTACAGCCTTCATTCCATGGGCACAATGAGACAGGGCACATTAACTGCAAATCAAATGACCGAGTATAACATTAAATCCAAACTTATGTAGACAATCAGCTATAAGAAATCGTTTCCTCCACTCCTATCCTTTAGCTATTATGAAGAGTAGTGTTCTACTACCGCTATTCTATTTGTTTGATACTGAATGATGATAAAGCAAGCAAAGTAATAGCTGCTAATTCTCTACCGTGATTATAAAAAGCTGTAGTGAATGATAAGCCTGAATTCCCCCTACCCTTTGAAGACTACCCATTTTTCCTCACAATCACTAATGATTGTGTTGAACTCTCCAAAATTCAAAGTTTGTTCTCCATTAAAAAGATCTCTGGAGCATGGCCAGTGAAAATGGACTGGATCAGTCTAAAGCATCAGCAGAGACAACAAAGTATAAGAGTTTAAAAGATAGCCTTACCTAATGAATCTTGTAGGCATAGAAGATATAGTGAGCTTACTTGAGCTGTAGCATTACCTGTCAGACAGCAATACCAATCAGAGAGCAGACAACTAGTTCTCCATGCCACAATCTTGCAAAGACTAGAGGATGACATCTCATTAAAGCCAATCATAAATCTTGTAAATATCGATCTTGAAGAGGAGAGATTTTGTTTCTCTGTTAACTTGGTCCCTTCCTTCCAGAGACTGATAAAGCCAAACTTTTCGGCTTCACAATTTTGTTCATGTGAGAACTGAGCCTCTTTGTGGGATGATTCCAACTCCCAGATCAAGTTAGACAGGGAAGCAATGCCTTTGAAATGCAACCAATCTTTACCAGCACTTGAAGTCTATCCAACACATGTTGCATGCAGACTAGAAAATCTCCCTAGAGATTGATAATCTTCAGGACTCAAAATCTTGGAGTGTATTCACCTGAGGGACAAGAGATGGAATGATCTATACAGAAAAGAAGACTAGCGCATTGCAATTGGAAGAGCACTCGGTCAAGACATGCAATTGAGATTACTAAGAACTGAGAAAATACAAGTTTCAGCAAAACCAGTAGAACTCTGCACACCATCAAGAGTTTCCCGACAGACCAAAAGAATAAGAAAAGAGTTCTGCACAGTTTCTTCATCAAATCAAAATAGGAGAAGTTTTGACCAAAAAAGGATACAATGAAGTTCACTTCAAACAGGAAGACGATGCATTGCCCGTGCCTTAGATATCATTGTAGAGAAGTCCACAACTTGAGCCATTGGTAACCCATTTGGCCTTTTCAACTTGGACAAATACAGATGGAAAGAAAGAGATGTATCATGACTTACGAACAAAGTTCTGGCAAAGAGAATGCAGTGAGCACCTGTACACTGTACAGTCAAAGGCTAAGCAGTGAGCACCTGTACACCTCCCTCTCTCTCTCTCGTACCTGTAGCCACGGGCACCTGGCCGCCTGCAGACGACTTCGAGAGTCGACACTCGACAGTGGGGCGAACCTGAGACTGATGAGCAGCCACACGACACTCGACAGTGGGGCGAACCTGAAGACTGATGAGCAGCCACACGTATAGAGTAAAAGGCTAAAGTTCTAAAAGTTAGAACTAGGGTTTGTAGAAAGTTGGGCTAGTTTTAAAAGTTCTCTATTCACTAAATATAGCAAAAAATAATGAATTTATCTAAATATTCGCCATTGGGCTAATATTCGCCCTTAATTTTTTCCCTGGTGCTCACACTTCCACTAGAATCCACTATTTGATTGGAGTAATCTTTTGAGAATTGGTTCAATTCTTAGGATAACCACTTAATAGATGGTCCTTTCCAAAATCACGACAGAAGCCTTGAATGACTACCGGTTGGGGTTGCCCTTCTGGAGGAAGTGGATAATCACAAATGAAGTGATCTCCTTGCAATCCATAACAGGATCCTCTAGGTGCTTCGATCTCATATGCCTTGGTTGGGGCCTAGGGTTAGGATTTGCATTCATCACATTCAAGTATTCAGGCTCCCAACTTGGTTCAATAGGTGTGTCATAGGATATACCTTGTTATGTTCAAGTGAAGCCATGTAGTAAGTTGGTGGACTATTCACATGGGGGACTATTCACATGGGTCAAGTCAAAGTTCTAAGTATTACGATCACTTTTTAAAATGAGTGGGGGTGTAGGCACTAAGGCTCTATTTAGGTTATCCTCTACCACTACATATTTGACTAGGATAACATTGGTAGGGGGTGGAGGCTATTGACCTAATATCAATTGTGGTCTCTACTCAGCTTGGTATTGGGGTTGATAAGGTTGTTGAGGCATAAAGTATGGTTGTTGTTGGTGTTGATTTGGACTGGCTACTGATATGGTTGTTGGTAATTTTGCATAACCACTTGTTTGTTGTAAGGGTAGTCTTGCGTAGTGTGGTTAGTATACTTTCTTTCTATTGTGCAATATTAGCTCTTACGGTTCTCTTGGTTCTGAATCATGATGGGGCAAACATTGGCCATGTGATCTTCTCCGTGATTATAATATTGCCACACTAAGACCATTCTAGGGGTATGTTTGCTTGAGACTCCTAACTTTTAAATTACTTCTTCTAACAACTCATCAATAGATGTGGAAGGTTGAATGTGATACTAATAGAAATCTCTGAATCCTTGTAGATTTTTGAAATTTCTAACTCATCTCCCAACTTATCCTTGATATCAATTCACATTCGCACACATTCTTGTATGGTCCTAGGTTCCTTCAAGTACATGTAACATCATAACTTTGCACTTAGCAAGCCATCCAAAAATAATGCCACTTGTTTGGCCGGTATGGGTAACTCTAGAATTGGATATCTCTCAACATATTGTCTAAACCAATGAGATGCTAACATGGTTGTCTCTTGGGGTGTCTGTTTGAAGCTATGGATCAAAGAGGAAGTGTTATGTCTAATACCACCCTTGGAGAATTTCGTGATAAAAGCTTCTAGCAACTGGTTGATATACCTAAACTGACCTTGATGTAGTCGTTCAAACCACGTCAAGGCTATGTTCTTTAGAGTTTGACCAAAGGCATTGTATTGAGTGAAAAAATCTTCTATGTGTTTGGCTCTCAACCCTTGTCTAAACTTTACTACATGGTCATAAAGGTCTCATGTTCCATCAAAGTAATTTTTCATTGACTTCACTAGTTGGGTGGGTCTCAAAACCCTAGGATGCTCACTAGATCTAGGCAGGGGAAACTCATCCATGCATCTTTGATGCCTATGTCCTCTTTGTCTCTCGTGATCACTTCTCTCTATCATCAACACCCATATCTCTCGTCTAGAAGGGTTTGCAAAACTCACTTCTGGTCTCTCTCCATTCTCTTTATGACTTCCATGAATATGAGAGGATCCGGCTCCATGCTAGCCATGAAAACCATGCGGTCTTTGTGGAGGGAAAATAAGTTCACCCTTCTAAGTGTAGGTGTATCTACCATGGTCCATTACCATAAACATCGGTTTCAAAGAGTTATCTAAGTAGATTACCTTCCTTGGGACATCGGGATCCTTAAACTCATACACCATTACTCCATCTACTTCACTTGGTTTTTTTGGCTTAAATCTCCAAAAGGCCTTGTCTGTCTCTCTATTCAAGAAAAGCTCTATGTTCTTATTATCTTGAGGAATCCACCACGGTGTGATTATCCTTGATAAGATAGACTTACTATGTAGTGTTTTAGGCTCTCTTCCAATGTTTTCTTGCTCCAAGTCTCTTATTTCTGATGCAAGGATAATGATTCTAAACTCATTTGTCCTATCAAGTAAGCTCTTAACCACATACATGGTTCCTAGCTTATCAATATATGCTCCCTCTTTGAATTCGACTATTGGATGTTCAATTTCAAAGGGTTGATCAGGGTTTTTGAGTTGGACCACTAATCTTCTCAATTCGTCCTCATATGCGACCACCTAATTGGTTTGTCTATATATATTCCAATTAAGTCTTATAGGGACCTTCAAGGGTCTATAAGTAGGCAAGTCTTGAACTGTCTGTAGGTCTTTCCATGCTAAATGACATTTCTGAATCACTAGTTTATGAGCTCAATATGTAAGGATAGTCATTGAGTTGTTGAGCCCATGACCTAGTGGTGTGATTGACACGAGCTTCAGAAGACCTTGTGCTTTGCCTATCCCATCCTAGATCTCTATCGGATACAAGATTCATATGCTTGGACTGTTTTCCTAATCACGTGAGTACAACCTTGTTAGAATTGTTCTTTTATTTAGTCACTTGTTCCTTCTATGTGCTTTGGTTGTAAAGTCGTGTTTGAACCATGTTGATAGGAATACTTGAGTTTATTGTGTAATTGAGCATTGATTCAATGGATTTATATCCCTTTCAATTAGGGTTTTCCATGAATTTGCTCTAGTTAATTTTGAACTTTATGAATTAGGGTTTCTTGAACTTGCTTTGTGCCTATCATCACCCTAATTAAGCAATATCACTAATCACACTTATTTTGAGCTAAAAAAGAATTGAGGGGTTTCAGAGATCTTCCAACCTCAAGTCACTTATCCTTGTTTGTGCTCAAACACCCTAATGCACATTCCAAAGCTTGAAATACACTGGTAGCTTGCTTTAGCCCTCCCAAGAACTCTATTTTCTTGCAAAAATCCCAAAGTTTGAGCTAAATTTGATCAATTATTGATAAACCCTAAAATTTGGCCAATTTGATTGTCTATCATGATAAGGAAGTGTTTATCATGATAGATTTGTTTTTCATGATAAACGGGTGTGTATCACAATAGATGGTCTCTATCATGGATGGCTGCATGTTTCCATAGAGCGTTTTTATCATGATAGATGAGGTCTATCGTGGAGCCTATCTATCATAATAGATGGTGTCCATTGTCTATTGTCTATCGTGGATTTTGTATCTATCACAATAGATGGTGTCTATCACGATAGATGGTCTCTATCGAGGGGGTCATCTATCGTGATAGATGGTGTGTGTCATGATAGATGTGTCTATCATGATAGAAAACTATCTATCATGAAATCTCTCTATCGTGATAGACAGTGTCTATTGCGATAGACCAAAAGAATGCAATTTTTTCTATCTTGTCTATTGTTTTGGGATGCTCTTGTGGTGAAGCCTAGCATGCCTAACATGCAATAAAGAAATACCAAACTTTTCTATCTATCACAATAGGTAGAGAGTCATCTTGAGATGCATGTAAAGGTCTATTGTACCCACAAAAGCTGCTAGAGATGGTGGTAAAGCTAGAACTTACAACAATCGCTCACAAACACATGAAAACTAAATGCACACAGTCGCTCTCTTTCTTTCTCTCACAAGTGAAATGAGGGGAGTAAGGTGGGGATGGAGATATGATCAAAAAACTGAATTTTTGCGAAGAAGATGATGGAAGTGGAAGGTGAGTGGGACATGTAGATGGAGTACAGGAGTAAAGAAAAAGTAAGACAGTACAGAAAAAGTAAAAAAGTAAAGAAGTTACCTATTTACCTATGATTCCAATGTCAAATCTCTATGCCTCATTGCCACGTGCTCGTCCTCGAAGCTCGTTCCCTAGCAATGGAGCCGAATTTGGTGTCACTTTAGCACAATGTTAAGCACCAATGTGAGGAGATCCACCTCACAATTGTCAATCCACAAAGGTGTGAGGGTGGTATGATGAGAATCAGCATCTACCATGCACACACATATGTGTATACAGGGCAAGCCAAAGAGAGAGAACAATGAAATATATTTCTTAATTGTTTTTCATACATTATATTACTTAAATTTTCTAAAAATCAAGCCTCAAAAGTGTGCTCTCTAGCTCCTCTTATAGTTTTTAACTAGCTTTGGCCCTGTTCAGACCAAGTGTCTGACCTAGTCAAAAATTAGGCTCTCTAGCTCATTTGAAGGCTCAAAAGGACTCAAAAAATCATGAAACTTGATATGTAGGTGGATCTACTACACTCCTCATGCTTAATGACTCCTCAACTTGAACAAGACATAGTTTCATCTATCAAAAATGGAATTTATAATGGGATGTAGTGATAAAAATCACCATTTCAAGGAAATTACATTTGGGAAATTCATAGGCCTAATTGCCAGATCATCATTGACTTCCTTTTCTGCTTACTCCTCCTTGATCTCTTTGAGTTTTTTCTCTCTGGCTCCTATCCCTCATGCTTCCTTAACACATTAAGCCTCCTTGATCGCTAACAATCTCATTCATACTCTCTGCTTGTGCATTTGCCTGTGGATGATAAAGTGTTGACTTCTTGTGGATTACCATGAAATCTTGCATTAGATATTCAATGAACTCATTCAAGAAGTGTATTTGTTTATTGCTCACCAGTTCTATGGGTAATTTGTATCTCGTGAAAACATTTTGGAACAAAAAAATGGTTGTTGTTTATGCATCATTCTTCCTAGTAGCTTTCACTTCTATCCATTTGGTAAGATCATCCATTGCTATAGTTATACATTCAGCATGAGAACTTTTAGTAGGGGATTGATAGGGCCTACAAAGTATATACCCCACTTAGAGAATGCATGTCCTCCCATCATGGGTTTTAGTGTCATCTCATCTTTGCGGATTAGATATTGAGTTTGCTGAAAAGTGTCACACCTCTTCACATAGGTATGTGCATTCATATGAAGAGTGGGCCACCAAAGACCTGAAAATAGTATCACTTAATTCTCCCAATCAGGTCCAAAGTGTCCTCCTTCTACACCTTGGTGTGTAGTTTCTAATATCATTAAATATTCACTCTCATGTAAACACAATGTCAATATTTGTCTCATCCACACTTGTAAAGATTATCTCCAATGAGTTTATAGTCTTGAGCTTTCTACACTAGACTCTTTTGTGCTAAAATCATCTCTTGGAGATTTTATCCTTAGAAATTCAACCAAATGACTTCTCCCATCACATATAGAGACACTTGGTGTAGTGTGGCATGTTCCATAGGAGGTGTGCAATCCTAGATCAATCTATAGGCATATACTTCCATATTTGGCCAATATGAGCCTAATCATTTCAGTTTCCATAGGGTTTTGTGTTTCAAATGATGTTTCCCTAATGCACCTTCATGTAATAATTGCAACCATTTATACTACTCTTCCTCTTCCATGCAACAAGTTAAGATGCCTTGATCAGTTTGCTTGTAAATACTCCCTATGAGTATATGACATGTGAAGAGAGATGGTGGATGCAATCCAAAGATGAGTAGGTGCTGCTACAACCAGCTTTAGACCAGCCAACTGAGACTTCCGAGTTGATTAGTAGACCCTTTAAGCTTCCTAAATCCACCAAAATATCAGCCAAGTACTTTGGAACACGTATCCCAAAAGTTTAAGTCAAGACAGACTAGTTGCGAAATGACTAGCTCCCAAAACTTGCTATTTTTGGACATACACCTGCTGGAAAAACTGAACAGTGCTCTCAACCTGGAAGGAATTAGAAAAATTCCTTTTGGGCATAGCAAATAGACTTAACAAGCTTCCCAATCCAAGTTAAAACACTTCAAATGATGGACTGATCACTGAGAACAAGATTTATCAATTTCTGGAACATGCCCACCATTCTCGGGGCTCTGTAGAGATAGACCAGTGAGCAGTAAAATGCAGGTATCTCCAAAACTATAAATCCAATGACCTTGAAAATTGATATGCAGAAACTAGACAGTAAGAGATATCCAAAGCACGTTAAATCACTAAAAAAGGATCAGTAGAACTTGAGATATGACCTTCTGAAGGTACTGCTTTGAGTGAGTATAGCAGAGAACAAAACAGAGAAGTGAATGATGATAAATGTATAAATTCATATATGATTACAACCACATTGGCAATGAATCTTTGCACAATGGGAGTAGAATGATAGAGCTATGGAGTAAGCTCTTCAATCTCTACAAAATGACATGAAGTGGTCACATACAAGGCTTGCTAATCGCCTCTTCCTTCTTGCTCCTTTTATAGCTATTCTTGGAGGGAGTTTTGAATTCGAATTCGAATGGCTCCACCTAAAAGTGATCCCCAAAGTTAGGAGAGATTCCCTCAGCTCTAAAAGTCATGGGTTTTGGTAGTTAGAGCCACGAAATTGTTTTTACATCATGCATGAGGTAAGCCATCCTTTTCCTTTTTCTTTTTTCAATTACAAGAGATAAAAATGAACTCTTTTACAAGAGGTGTTCACATGACTACTCATGTGACTTACAAATGAGGATGATATCAAATATATCAAGCATGTAAGCTTGGGGAAAATGCACCAACAGCTCCCCCTCAAGCCTAACATGTTTGGCCTTCAAATAAGTCTTCAATTGTCCTTGATTTCCTGCAAGCCAATCATCAACTTGAATCTACTTAACTTTGTACCATCAAGAGCTTTAGTCAACATGTCTGCACATTGCATATCTGTAGAGACATAGGATAGTTGAATATCTTTGCTCATTAGCTTCTCCCTTACATAATGGTAGTGGACTTCAATATGCTTGGTTCTAGCATGGTATACCGGATTAGCTGCTAGATGTAGTGAGCTTGTGTTGTCACCAAAAATGTGAGGTGTTGAAGAATGAAGTCCAAGATCTGTGTACAAAGACTTTAACCACATGATTTCTTGAGTTGCATAAGCCAAACCTCTATATTCTGCTTCAGTAGAAGATAATGCCACAGTTGGTTGCTTCTTCGATGACCAAGAAATGATTTTTGAACCTGCAAATGATATATACCCGGATGTGCTTCTTCTATCATCTTTAGATCCGGCCCAATCTGCATCTGAGTAGACCTTTAGCTCAATATCTGAAGTATATGAATAGAACAAACCTTCATTCATGGTCCCCTTTAGGTACTTGAGGACTCTCTTGGCCGCTTCCATATGTGGTCTTCTCGGCTTATGCATAAACTGACTCAATATGCTAACACTATAGCATATATCCACCCTTGTGAGTGTTGCATAGTTCAAACTTCCAACCAAGCTTTGATAGCTTGTGATGTCTTCAATTGGCTCTCCTTCATAAGCACTAAGCTTATGATTTTGCTCCATAGGTGTACCTGAATCTGTGTAGATCAACTCCAATCCAAGAAAATAAGTGAGTGGTCCGAGGTCACTTATTTTGAACTCCTCCTTCATTTGACTCTTTACCTGTTTGATTCCTTCAAGATCATTGCCTGTGATAATAATATCATCAACATACACACATAAATAGATCACTTCAGATCCATTCCTCTTTATGAACAAAGAGGTATCCGCCTTGCTAGCTTTGAATCCTTGGTCCTGCAAATAAGTCACCAATCTGAAATTCCAAGCTCTTGGAGCTTGCTTCAATCCATACAAAGCTTTCTTTAGTTTGCATACATAGTTAGGATGATGTGCATCCTCATATCCAGGAGGTTGTGCCATATACACTTCCTCAGAAACCATCCATCAAGAAAGCATTCTTTACATCAAGTTGATAAAGATTCCGATTTCTAGATGCAGCAAGACTAATGAGAACCCTAATTGTAGGCATTTTTGCAACAGGAGAGAAAGTCTCCTCATAATCAATACCATGGGTTTGAGCAAACCCTTTAGCAACTAACCTTGCTTTGTGTCTATTTATACTTCCATCTAGATTCCTCTTGATTTTGTATATCCATCAAGATCCGATTATCTTCATAGATGGCTTGTTAGGTACAAGCTCCCAAGTGTCATTCTCCTTCGAGGCTTCCATTTCTTCATCCATTGCATCTCTCCAAGCTTTCTTGCTTTGTGCTTCTTCAAATGTGGTAGATTCTTCATTGGTTGAATCCTTTGCAATGTAGATTGAGTGCTTGGTGACCAAAGAAGTATCATAACCAAACCTCTCTGGTTTCTTCTTCTCCCTTGAAGACCTTCTAAGTGGTTGATGTGAGCTCTCGGGTCCATATGTAGCATCCTGCATCTTTTCTTTTCCTTTGTTCTTCCATAGCTTTAGTCTTTCCAAGTCTTCTAGGTCAATCTCCGAATCACTTTCTTCAATCTGCTTTGGCTCCTTTGGTTGAAGTGCTGGAAAATCTTCATCCAAGTCATAAGGCAGCTTCACTTTCCTGTCATCATCAAACCATGATTTGTTTTCATCAAAAATTACATCTCTACTCACAGAAAATCCTTTATTGTTTGGATTGTACAATCTAACCAATAAATATGCACTTCTCTGCCTTGGGATCCAATTTCCCTCTTACTTGAGAAGGAATGTGAGCATAGGCTAAGCATCCAAAGATTTTGCAATGCTCTAGACTATGTCTTCTTCCATTCCACACTTCATATGGAGTGGTTCTATCTAGTGACTTAGATGGAAGTCTATTTATGAGATATGTGGTTGTCGACACAGCCTCTGCCCATAGGTAGTTTGACAATCCCTTTTCGTTGAGCATGGACCTTGCAGCTTCGACAATAGCTCTGTTCCTCCTCTCTGCTACACCATTGAGTTCGGGTGTATACCTTGTAGTGACTTCCCTTTAATGCCTCTTTCATGCAAGAAGGCATCAAATTCAGAAGAGAAGTATTCTCCTCCACCATCTGATCTGAGTCGTTTCAAAGTCCTACCTATTTGGTTTTCAACAAGAGCAATATACTTCTTAAAGCAATTAAACACTTCATCCTTGTGCTTCATGAAAAACAGAATGGTCCACCTGCTACAATCATCTATGAAAGACACATAATATCTTGAGCCTGATATAGATGGCTCCTTACTTGGACCCCACACATCTGTGTGCACTAGATCCAAAGGATTTTGATACATATATCCTTTCTTATTGAAAGGTTGTCTATGAGCCTTGCCGAGTTGACAAGCTTCACACTTATAAATCATGTGTTGCCTTGTGATATTAGGCAAACCAAGTACACTTTGGTCCCTGCAAATCTGTTTGAGTGTCCTCTCACCAATGTGAGCAAGCCTTTTGTGCCATATCTCCAACTCTGTTAGAGTTTGAGATCCATAGCTAAACAAAGCTATGTTCTTTGTATCTTCCACTTCAAAAGTGAAAATCCTTCCTGTCTTTTCTCCTTTGGCAATCCTTCGAAAGCCTTGCCTTGGGTCTTCAACATATGCTCCAAATCGATTGAATCTAACCTGCAATCCTTTTTCAACAATCTGTCCAACACTTATTAAATTTTTGGTAATTGTAGGGACATACACGACTTTGCTTAAGAGGTTCATATTCCCATCTGATGTCTTCACATTACCTATCTTCTCCACTGAGTGCTTTGTGTCATCTCCTGTCTGCACTTCATGCTTGTTATGAGGATCTTCCAAATCAGAAAGTAAAGCCACATTTCCTGCTACATGGTTCGAGCATCCCGAATCAATGTAAAATATGTGATCATCATCCTTACCCTTCTTCGCTAATAGATTCATAATCAATAATGAATCTTCTTGACTTTGGTCCTCTGCATAGTTATTGTAATCTCTTCTTCCTCTATGGCCACTTTGATAGTTGTTGTTGTTGTTGTAATTGTTGTTGTAGTAGTTGTTGTTGTTGTTGTAGCCTCCATTGTATCTACCTCTATTTTATCCATAGCCACCTCTATTGAATCCTCTTCCTCTTGAGTTCCTCGGGTTCCTGAAACATTCTTCAGTAGTATGGTTAGGTAAGGCACATATGTTGCAAGGTTGAGATGATTGGAATCTCCCCCTGCCTTGCTTTCCACCTCTGCCTCTTCCTCTAGCTCTTCCTCTACCTGCAAAGTTTGCTTGGAAAGAGCTTCCTTCATCTTCATTCTTCCTATTCTTTGACTTGTCCTTGACCTTAGCTTTATCAGAATATAAGGCAGAAGTTTGATTACCTCTTGAGGACTCACCACCTTTGCTAATCTTTGCTTCATGAGTGAAGAGTTGGCCCATGAGTGTGTTGAGGTCGGGTACATGCATATCCATCTATAAATCCATGGTTGTTGTGAATGACTCCCACTTGTCGTCTGCTTTGATTCCATTCATGATTTGTCTTATGATTTGCTCCTCTTCAATTACCTCTCCAATGCTTCCAAGTTGGTCAGAAATCTCTTTCATCTTTGTGACATAATCAGTCACATTTTGCTTCGGGCTTTTCTTCATTGTTGTGAACTCCATCCACAATTGGTTCTTCCTTGCTCGAGTGTTGGAAGAGAAGAAAGAAGCAAGTGCATTCCAGGTTTCTCTTGATGTCTTGCATCCCTTGACATGAGGTAAAAGAAAATCAGAGATTGAGTTTAGAATATAGGACCTTGCGATTGCATCCTTCGAACACCAATTCGAAAGTCCTTCCACTTCTTCATGTGATGGTTGCCCTTTGTTCCTCATGGTTGGCATTGCTTCATCTCCGGATATGAATCCATATAGATTCCTCCCTTGAAGGTAAGCCTCCATCCTTAGAGACCATGTCGGGTAGTTGTTTCGATCCAATTTGTCAATTGTTTATGGAAATCCATCTCCCATGTTGCTTGACTATGCTCTGATACCACTGTGAAGAGACATGGTGGATGCAATCCAAAGATGAGTAGGTGCTGCTACAACCAGCTTCACACCAGCCAACTGAGACTTCAGAGTTGATTAGTAGTAGACCCTTTAAGCTTCCTAAATCCACCAAAATATCAGCCAAGTACTTTGGAACATGTATCCCAAAAGTTTAAGTCAAGACAGACTAGTTGCGAAATGACTAGCTCCCAAAACTTGCTATTTTTGGACATACACCTGCTAGAAAAAATGAACAGTGCTCTCAACCTGGAAGGAATTAGAAAAATTCCTTTTGAGCATAGCAAATAGACTTAGCAAGCTTCCCAATCCAAGTTAAAACACTTCAAATGATTGACTGAGCACTGAGAACAAGATTTATCAATTTCTGGAACATGCCCACCATTCTCGAGGCTCTACAGAGATAGACCAGTGAGCAGTAAAATGCAGATATCTCTAAAAGTATAAATCCAATGACCTTGAAAATTGATATGCAGAAACTAGACAGTAAGAGATATCCAAAACACGTTAAATCGCTGAAAAAGGATCAGTAGAACTCGAGATATGACCTTATGAAGGTACTGCTCTGAGTGAGTATAGCAGAGAACAAAACAGAGAAGTGAATGATGATAAATGTATAAATTCATATATGATTACAACCACATTGGCAATGAATCTTTGCACAATGGGAGTAGAATGATAGAGCTATGGAGTAAGCTCTTCAATCTCTACAAAATGAGATGAAGTGGTCACGTACAAGGCTTGCTAATCGCCTCTTCCTTCTTGCTCCTTTTATAGCTATTCTTGGAGGGAGTTTTGAATTCGAATTCGAATGGCTCCACCTAAAAGTGATCCCCAAAGTTAGGAGAGATTCCCTCAGCTCTAAAAGTCGTGGGTTTTGGTAGTTAGAGCCACGAAATTGCTTTTACATCATGCATGAGGTAAGCCATCCTTTTCCTTTTTCTTTTTTCAATTACAAGAGATAAAAATGAACTCTTTTACAAGAGGTGTTCACATGACTACTCATGTGACTTACAAATGAGGATGATATCAAATATATCAAGCATGTAGGCTTGGGTAAAATGCACCAACATGATATCTCTATGATTTGACAATCTCTTCATTTTTTTGCTCTTACCATGGGTTTTTTTAGGTCCAAACATGACGATAGGCACTAGTTTTTTAGCCCACTGATAAGTCTCCTATATCACTTATCTTGAATTCCTTCTCAAGTAATCTCTTTACCTCCTTGATTCCTTCATTCGAAGTTCCTTTGATTATAATATCATCTGCATAAATACAATGTAGATCATACCTTCATCTGTTCTCTTAATGAGTAGACTTACATCTGCTTTTGAACTTTCATATCCAAGATCATTGAGATACTTCACAAGTCTATTATTCCAAGCTCTTGGAGCTTGCTTTAATCCATAGAGTGCTCTTCTTAATCTGCAAACATGTTTTGGACAACTAGAACTTACAAACCCTTCAAGTTGCTCCATGTAGACTTCATCTGATATATATCCATTTAAAAATGCATTCTTTATATCCAACTGACTTAACCTCCATCCTTTTGATGCTGCTATAGCAATAACTATCCTTATGGTTGACATCTTTGCTACAGGACTGAATGTCTCATCATAATCTACGCCATGTGTTTGAGCATAACCTTTGACTACCAGTCTAGCTTTGTATCTGGCTATTCTTCCATCTGCAAGCTTCTTAACTTTGTAAACCCATTTATTTCCAATCACTTTCTTACCATTTGGTTTTGGAACAAGTTCCCAAGTCTTGTTCTCCTCAAGTGCATTGAACTCTTCCTTCATTGCTTCTTCCCATTTTTTCTTACCTTTTGCTTCATTATAATTCTGAGGTTCTTCATCTTTCTTCACTATGTAAGCATAATTTTTCTGAGTCAAATAAGAAGTATCATAAGAATACCTTGTCAGTTGTTTCCTTAACCTGGTTGGCCTTCTTAGTTCATACTCTTCATGTGTATCTGAATACACTTCTTCATCAAATCTAGGTGCATCTTCATTTCTCATATCTGATCTAACTTTGGATGTGCTTGCTTGCATATGATCCTCATCTCCATTTACCTGCATATGTGATTTACCTTTTTCATTTCTTCTTACCTCTTCTTCAAATGTTTCATCATTATGATCTTTATCTGCATAGCAACTCTTCTCTTCATCAAATGTCACATCTCTGGAAACAACAAATTGTTTGGTTAAAGGACTCCATAGCCTATAACCCATCTGCTTTTCATCATATCCAATGAACACATATTTTTCAGCCTTTGGTTCAAGTTTATGTCTAAGTTGTGATGGTATATAAGCATAAGCAATTGATCCAAACACTTTGCAATGATCAAGTGTTGGTTTCTTACCCCACCAAGCTTCATAAGGGGTCATTCCATTTAAAGTTGCACATGGTAATCTGTTTACAAGATATGTAGCTGTATTTACAGCCTCAGCCCAAAGATAATTTGGACAATTCTTCTCCTTTAACATTGCTCTGGCAAACTCAACTAAAGTTCGGTTTCTTCTTTCTGCCACTCCATTTTGTTGCAGTGTATATCTGCAAGTTATTTCTCTTTTGATATCTGCATTCCAAAGATAATCAATGAATTCTTGAGAAAAGTATTCTCCTCCTCCATCAGACCTTAGCCTCTTGAGTTTTTGTCCTGTAACTCTTTTAGCATATGCATGAAAATGCTTAAAGGCTCCAAACACTTCTGATTTTTCCTTTAAAACATAAACAGTTATCCATCTTGTAGCATCATCAATAAAAAGAACATAATACCTAGAACCATTGATTGATCCACCTTTTGTTGGTCCCCATACATTTGTATGTATGAGATCTAGCAAACCATCATGTTTGTAACCCTTCTTCTGAAATGGTAACCTGTGTGCCTTTCCCATTTGACAAGCTTCACATTTATGAATCATATGTTTACTCTTCATATTTGGTAACCCTTTTATAGATTGTTTTTCCACCATAGTTTTAATTCCTTTTTCATTAAAGTGTCCTAACCTCTTATGTCAGAGGTCTAATTCTGTAAATACTTCATCACCATATGTGATCAAGGCTTGACCAACATTTCCTTGCACTTTAAGAGTAAAAAGTCTACCTTCTTTCTTACCATAGACAACTTGATTGTATCCATTCTCTGGATCTTCAACAAATACTCCTTCATTTGTAAATCTGAATTGAAAACCTTTTTCTACTATCTGTCCCAAACTGGTCAGATTCTTTGGGATTGTTGGAACATACAAGACATTTGTTAACAGGTCAGCTCCATTCCTGCACTTTACTTTTCCAATTGAATGCACATTATGTTTTGTGTTATCACCTGTTTGTACTGTATGATTTGAAATACCTCCTTCCAATTCTCATAGTAATTCTATATTTCCTGACAAATGATTTGAACAACCAAAGTCAATTTAGAATACCTTGGATCTTCATTTTTTGATACACTTATTGAATTCATCATCAATGTTGTATGTTTTTCATTCTGTGTATCATTTGCATAGTTGTAGTAGGTGGTGTTATAGGACTGATTCTGTCCCTAACTTCTTCCTCCACCTCTACCATATCCTCCTCTTTGGCTTTTTCTACCTCTTTGATATCTGCTCTGTTATTATTGTTTTGATTCTACTTTGATCCTTGGGAATTATGCCAACAATCATGAGCCAAATGGTTGCTTAATCCACAGATCCAACAAGTCTTCTTGTTGTTATTCTGATTACCTCTTCCTTTTGTATTACCTCTACTTTTACTTCTGACATTACCTCTTCCTCTTGCATAATTTGCTTGAGTAGTCATCTCTTCTTCATCCTTTTCTTTACATTTATCACTTTTCTTCTTACTCTTTGCATACATAGCAGAACTATGTCCTTTTTCTCCATCTATCTTCAAATCTTGCTCAAATGTAAGCATTAGTCCAAGCAACTGATTTAAATCTGGTACAAAATAATTCAATGAAAGTTCAGTTGAGAGTACAAAAGGTTTCCACCTTTCATCTCCTCTCAATCTTGCAAGTATTTGTGCTATTAACCTGTGGTCTTCAATATCCTCGTCAATAGATCCAAGACTGTCTGCCAAGTCCTTCATCTTAGTGACATAATCACTAATGCTTTGACTTTGCCTTTTCTTGAACGTTGTAAACTCTGACCATAAGCTAGCCTTCCTAGCTTTAGTAGTGTTTTGGAAATGATCTTCCAATGCATTCCATATATCTTCCACTTTTTCCAAACCTCTAATGTGTGGTAACAGATGATTTGTAATAGTATTATAGATATAAGCTCTTGTAGTTGCATCTTTCTTTTGCCACAACTTCAAAGCTTCTAACTCTTCTTTCCTTGGTTGACTGTCATCTCCAAAAGTAGGCTCCTTTTCTTCTCCTGTCACATATATCATTAAATCCTTACTCATAAGTAAGGCTTCCATTCGCATTACCCATGCGGGATAATTATCTCTATCCAATTTGTCAATAGAAATATGATCTGCCATAGTTTCCTTGTTTTTGTTGCTACCTGTGAGTATAATGTTAAAAAATGTTACCTTCCATAAACCTTTACCCTTGAGAATAACTTCCGAATGCTCCTCTAATGCCGTTTGTTGTTGATCACCTTAGTTTTCACCTTTTCAATGAAGATTTCTTCAACTTTCCTTATATCTGCTCTTCTATTTACTCTTCAGGACCTTTTCGCTCTGATAGCACTTGTTGGTGCTTGAGATACGCCGATAAGAACTAAACTAAAGTGATATTAGAACACCTCCATAATCATCAGTAGCTTAGCAACCTTTTTGAAAACTGAAAAACTTTATTACTGTGCTTAGTGAAATTCAAAAATTCACTTTACAGAAGTCTGCGTCTTTTCTTCAAACTTTAATTCTGATCTGATTTAACTCAATCTTTTCAATTCTTTTGTTTTGTTTACTGTTAGATATTCTTACTGCCACTTAGCTGTACCAAATTGTGTTGTAAACTCACCGGAATATCATCGTAATCTCACCAGAATGTTACCAGAATGTTATCGTAATTTCACCGGAATGTTACCAGAATCAACTCCAATTCTGTTTGTAGTTACTTCAAATGATTGTAAATGAAGTAAAGAAGTAATACGTGAACTTTCTTCAGTAATTGAACTATATCTAAAGTTTGAAAAATCTCTTCATCAGTTTTGTATACCTTTACTGTGAGACTGAGTACTGTGCATACATGTCCCGTTTCACAGAAATCTTTTGATCAATTTGTAGCTGGAGATAGTAGCTTCAAAATGAGCTATCAATCATGAAAAATTTAACACTATACTATGAGATCTAGCTTGTAGAAGTACAGTAAAATGTGCGCCTGAAAAACTCGTAACTATCAACTAACTTTCACATTGATATGAAGAATACTTAGATTTCTTCATACAAGAAGAATACGCTCAAATTCTTCTACACAAACATGTGTTTTCTATTAGAGAAGATGTGTACAGAATGGCTTGGTTTTACTCTGCTCATAGCCATGGAAAACTCTCCTATTCTGAGTAGTTCTTCCTTACCATCTCTCTTACAGACAAATACCTGACAGTTCAAGTTCTCTACTATATCTTCACTCACTCTATTCTATATTCAAACTCACTTATATACATATTTGTTCCAAGATTCAAAACTCATAATTCTAGAAGTTTCTATGCACTATATTAAAAGCGTGAATTTGTCCCTTCACTAAGGCTTGAATTTTTGAATGCTTTGTTTCTGCTTTCCTTCATCTTCCTCTATCCTTCATATGTCTTCATGTCTTTATGTCTAATTAGTGAGTGAATCTTCAACAGCTCCCCCTCAATCACTAATTAGCATCCTCTATTCTTTCATATATTCTTCTTTTCTTTTATTCTTGCCATTTCTTTGAATCTGGTTGTCTTTACTCCATCCAAGCTTTTTGTCATAATATCTGCAATTTGATCTTTTGTAGAAGTGTATACTATTTCAATCTCCTTCTCCATTACCTTTTCTCTCAGGAAATGATATTGAATCTCTATGTGCTTTTTTCTTGCATGAAACACTGGATTTGCTGCAAGATACAACGAACTCATATTGTCTCCATGTATGATAGGTATACCTTGATCAATACCTAAGCTTTTGAACAAGGTCTGCATCCATATCACCTCTTTAGCTGCTTCCACAAGTCCTTTATACTCGGCTTCGGTTGATGATAAAGCCACTGTATGCTACTTCTTTGAACACCAATTGACAAGCTTATCTCCTATCTGTATCATATACCCATGTGTTGATCTTCTATCATCTTGAGTTCCTGCCCTATCTGAGTCACTGTATGCTCTCAACTTTATATCTGATGTAAAAGGATAATATAATCCTTCCTTTATGGTTCTTTTGATATATCTAAGAATCTTTGTCCTGCAATCCAATGTTGATCCTTCGGACAATGCATACACTGTGAGAGAACTCCCACTGCATAACTAAGATCAGGTCTTGTTAGTGTAGCATAAATCAAGCTTCCCACTAAAGATTGATACTTCCTCATGTCTTTAAACTCTGCACCATCATATTTGCTGAGTTTATGATTGACCTCAAGTGGTGTTGAAGCTTCTCTACAATTCTCCATGTTAAACTTCTTCAATAAGTTGAGAAGATATCTTTCTTGCGAAATATATATACCACGATCTGCATAAGTGATCTCCATTCCAAGAAAATATGATAAGTCTCCTATATCACTTATCTTGAATTCCTTCTCAAGTAATCTCTTTACCTCCTTGATTCCTTCATTCGAAGTACCTGTGATTATAATATCATCTACATAAATACAAATGTAGATCATACCTTCATCTATTCTCTTAATGAGTAGACTTGCATCTGCTTTTGAACTTTCATATCCAAGATCATTGAGATACTTCACAAGTCTATAATTCCAAGCTCTTGGAGCTTGCTTTAATCCATAGAGTGCTCTTCTTAATCTCCAAACATGTTTTGGACAATTGGAACTTACAAACCCTTCAGGTTGTTCCATGTAGACTTCATCTGATATATATCCATTTTAAAATGCATTCTTTATATCCAATTGACTTAACCTCCATCCTTTTGATGCTGCTATAGCAATAACTATCCTTATGGTTGACATCTTTGCTATAGGACTGAATGTCTCATCATAATCTATGCCATGTGTTTGAGCATAACCTTTGACTACCAGTCTAACTTTGTATCTGGCTATTCTTCCATCTACAAGCTTCTTAACTTTGTAAACCCATTTATTTCCAATCACTTTCTTAACATTTGGTTTTGGAACAAGTTCCCAAGTCTTGTTCTCCTCAAGTGCATTGAACTCTTCCTTCATTGCTTCTTCCCATTTTTTCTTACCTTTTGCTTCATTATAATTATGAG
Source organism: Ceratopteris richardii (assembly GCA_020310875.1). Lineage (NCBI taxonomy): Eukaryota > Viridiplantae > Streptophyta > Polypodiopsida > Polypodiales > Pteridaceae > Ceratopteris > Ceratopteris richardii. The sequence goes on from CM035411.1 coordinate 113,034,266, forward strand.
GTTCTTCATCTTCCTTCACTATGTAAGCATAATTTTTCTGAGTCAAATAAGAAGTATCATAAGATTTTTTAGCACAAATTCATTATGAATATGACTAAGATCTTCCATACATAGCACAAATTCATTATGAATATGACTAAGATTTTTTAGCAAAGTTGGACCTCTCGATTCCAGAGGGACGCCTAAGTCAATATCGTACTAGAAGGAAGTTTATCAGCTAGAGAAAACCAAATCAAAGCACTTAAAGCCAATGGAGGAAGATAAGGATTCAATATTTGAGGTCCTAGAGCACTTCAAAAGGGACACAATCGAGGAAAGGATCTACCTTGTAATGCCTAAGAAAGAGGCTATAGCAGGGTGATTGTATGAACAAAAAAGAAACTACTTGTACTAGATTTCAAAACACTCATAGGACAAGTACTCACTCAAGAGGCCAAGCTTATCAAGAATGGAGAAAGCTCCAAAGTTAATCAATCTTTAGGTTTGTATACTGATAAAAGCAAGTCAAAAGAAAACAAAGGAAGAGGAAAGAAAGTGGATGATGAAGCAGGTACACATCAAGCTAATTATGCAGGTAGAGGCAGACATGGTAGAGGTAGAGGCAGAGGAGGAAGAGAAGGTAGGCAGAGATCCCAAGACTCTAATTCACGCTCTATTTTTGGATTAACTAATCATACAACTGAAAATTTCTTTAGGAATTCCAAGAATCAAAGAGGCCGAGGCTACAATAGAGGAAGTTATGGCTACTCAAGAGGAAGGTTCAACAATTACCATGGCAACCATAACAATTACAACCATTCAATCTATCAAGGAGTCAATAGAGGAAGAAGAGACTTCAATAACTACATAGAAGACTCAAATCAAGAGAACTCATTGCTAATCATGAATATGGCCATGCCACAAGGTAAATCTGATGAGCATGTTTTCTACATAGATTCAGGTTGTTCCAATCATGTGGCAGGAAATATGGCCCTCCTATTAGATTTAGAAGATCCAAGGAACAAGCATGAGGTACAAACAAGAGATGATACAAGACACCTTGTGGGGAAAATAGGAAATGTCAAAGCACCTAATGGAAACATCAACTTACTCAGTAAGGTACTCTATGTCCCTACCATTACAAAGAATTTGATAAGTGTTGGGCAGATAGTAGAGAAAGGGTTGCAAGTCACGTTCAGAAAAGTAGGAAGCATTTGTTGAAGATCCAAGTCAAGGATTTAGGAGAATTGCAAAAGGTGAAAAGACAGGTAGATTGTTCACATTTGAATTACAAGACACTAGAAACGTTGCTCTCTTTAATTATGGTAGTCAGACACTCACAAAATTGGAAGTATGGAACAAAAGGTTAGCACATATTGGTGAAAGATCATTAAAGAAAAATTGTAGGGACCAAAGTGTACTTGGACTCCCTAACTTTTCAAAACAACATATGATTTATAAGTGTAGTGCATTTCAATTTGGAAAGTCTCACAGGTTACCATTCATAAAGAAAGGATATATGCATGGAGATCTCTTGGATTTGGTTCATACAGATGTATGGGGATAGCAAGGATGCTTCAATATCAGGATCAAGGTATTATTTCTCCTTCATTGATGATTGCAGTAGATGGACTATATTATATTTTATGAAACACAAAGATGAACTCTTTTCATGCTTCAAAGGATATTTGGCTCTTGTGGAGAATCAAACAGGCAAGACATTAAAAAGGCTAAGGTCACATGGAGGGGGAGAGTACTTCTCCCATGAATTTGACTCCTTTCTTCAAGAGAAGGAATCAAAAGAGAGATCACTACAAGGTACACTCTTGAGCGAAATGGAGTGGTAGAAAGAAGGAATAGGAAAATTGTTGAAGCTGCAAGATCTATGCTAAATGAGAAGCATTTACCTAATTACTTATGGGTTGAAGCTGTATCCACAACCACGTATTTGATTAATAGGTTACCTTCAAAATCACTTGATGGCATGACACCATATGAGGCTTGGAATGGAAGAAGACCAAGCTTGGATCATTGTAAGATTTTTGGATGTGTTGCTTTTGCTCATGTTCCTTCACAGGTTAGAGGCAAGATGGATCCCAAAGGAGAAAGGTGTGTATTCATTGGATATGACAACAATAAAAAAGGCTACATATTATACACCCCAACAACCAAAGGATTCTTGGTGAGTAGAGATGTAGTATTTGATGAGAATAGTTCTTGGTATGAAGATGCATGTAGAAAGGTCAACCTACCTTATGATCTTGAAGAAGATTTTCCAAAACTTGTTAAGAATAATTCTTCTAAAGTTGAAGAGCAAGATACCTCAGAACATGATGAAGCAACTCAGTATGAAAAACTCAAAATGTGGAAGTCTAAAGGTAAAGCAAAAGTGCAGGAATTTGCACAAGAGGCAGAATCATCACATCATGGCCTAAGAAGGTCCATGAGGGAGAAAAGAAAACCAAAAAGGTATGGGTTTGATACTTCTCTAGTCACTAAACATTCAATCTATCTAGCATAGGACATAAATCAAGAGGAACCTTCAACATTTGAGGAAGCAAAGAAGAACTCAGAATGGAGGCATGCAATGGAAGAAGAAATTGAAGCTCTTGAAGAGAATAACACTTGGGAGTTGGTTCCCAAGTCTCCATCAATGAAAGTGAGAGTGTTGGAGTTAGACGTCTACGGAAGCACGCGAACAACACAAGGAAGAAGAAGAACCTTGGAGCACAACACACAATACTGAATGTATTACTAGAGAATGTACAAAGATAAGTAGCCCATTAGGGCAATAGGCGTATATACAAGCCGGGGGAAAAAAACCTCCTAAAGAGGGAAAAAAGTGCCCCGGTGGTCCTAGTGTGTTCACACACATCACTACCTAAATATATCAACAAATCCCCCCTGGGAGTGATGCGGTGAACAAGGAGCTGGCACTCATGTATAAAGAAGTGCCAAGCTATGTGGAAATCACTCCACAAAAGGAAGTAAGCCCAAAGCTTTGCAGAAAGCTTCAAACTTCTCCCTAGGCAGAGCCTTCGTGAAAAGGTCTGCTATGTTCTCCTGCGTGGGCACATATGCCAAGCTGATCTCCCCAGCAGAGAACCTCTCCTTGAGATAGTGATAATGCACCTCAATGTGCTTAGTGCGAGCATGGAACACAGGGTTCCTCGCAACTGCCAATGCGCTCTGACTGTCGGTGAAGATGGTGGTGGCAGGAGACTGGCCAACACCCAAATCAGCCATAAGGCATCTGAGCCACACACACTCAACAGTCGCTGTGAAAGCTTCCCTATACTCAGCCTCACAACTGGAAGTGGCCACAGTAGGCTGCTTCTTGCTCAACCAAGATATACATGAGCTACCAAAAACCACTGGTGGACACACGAGTGTCATAGCAACCAGCCCAATCTGAGTCAGAAAAGGCATGCAAATATGGTGGTAGTGATCCCCCCTTGGGATAAAACAACCCAAGTAGCCGAGTACCACTCAAGTAGCAAAAGATGCGCTTAGCCGCCTTCCAATGTGTGACTCCTGGGCAATACATAAACCTGCTCATCTGTGAGACAGCAAACTGAATATCTGGCCGAGTAATGCATAAGTAAACCAAGCATCCAACAGCCTGCTGATAGAGAACAGCATCAAATGCATCTCCAGCATCATGAAGACTCAATCGTAAACTTGTCTCCATAGGAGTGGCAATAGGCTTACAGTCTTCAAGGCCAAAACGCTGCAATAATATGTCAATATATTTCGTTTGACACAAAGCCATTCCACCATCAACTTGCATAAACTGAATGCCCAAATAGTGATGTAAATGCCCCAAATCAGACATCTCAAATGAGGCATGCAAATCAGCCTTGAAATCAGCAATATGCTTCTCAATAGGACCAGTGAGCAGCATGCCATCAACATAGACAACAATGATCAGAAGCACATCATTAGCACGCTTAACATATAAGGTGCTTTCAATTGGACTGTTCTCAAAACCATGTGCAACCAGATAGGCATGTACCTTCTCATACCAAGCACGTGGTGCTTGCTTTAAACCATATAATGCCTTCTTTAACCTGCACACCTGGTTTTCATGCCCTTTTTGCACAAAGCCACGGGGCTGGAAAACATACACTTCTTCATGCAAGTCACCATTCATAAATGTTGTTTTAATATCCAACTGATGTATATTCCAACCATGATGGGCTGCAAGTGCACAAATGCTCCGAACAGTAGTCATACGGCATGTAGGTGCAAAGGTCTCCTTAAAATCAATGCCTCTTTCTTGCACATAACCCTTTGCAACAAGCCTAGCCTTATACCTGTCCACTGTACCATCAGGTTTACGCTTCAGCTTGTATACCCACTTAGTGCCAATGGCCTTCTTGCAAGGAGGCAAGTCACATAAAGACCAAGTACCATTCTTCATTATAGCATCATATTCAAATTGCATAGCAGCCATCCAATTTTTTGAATTTTGTGCTTCATCAAATGAAACAGGCTCATTCTCATCACAGAGACTAGATGCAGCCATAGCATAGCAATCTGATGCAAAAGAGGCACTATGAGAGCCTGAACGAGTACGATATGACAAAGGTGCATCTAATTTGCTATCACGCAAAGTCTGCACCAACCATTTTGGCATAGTTCTTGCCTGCTCAATATCAGCTCTCTCATCAATAAGTGCATCATGTACATCTGCATCAGAAATAGAATTATTTGCATCATCACATGAAACCTGCAAAGGCTGAGAAGTTGCCTCATTAGGACCAGCACTAGACTGACCACCTGTAAAAAGAGGCATCAAAGTATCATACATGTCTTTGGAGCTAACAGATGTCTCCTTGGTACATGAAAGCAATAGCTGAAAAGCATCTTCCACAAAAACAACATCACGGCTAACCAGAATGCGTTTAGTCTGTGGATGATACAGACGATAGCCTTTACTTTCAAAACTGTACCCAACAAAAATACATTTTATTGCCTTATCATCCAATTTTCTGCGATGTTGTTCAGGCACTAGTGCATATGCCAAACAACCAAAAACACGTAGATGAGCAACAGATGGTTTGCGGTCATGCCAAGCCTCATATGGAGTGATAGACTGCAGCGCTTTAGTGGGACACCTGTTCAGTACATATGCTGCACACATGACAGCCTCAAGCCAGAAACTATGTGGTAAAGCCTGACTCTTGACCATGCACCTCGCCATCTCCATGAGTGACCTGTTCTTTCGTTCAGCAACTCCATTCTGTTGAGGTGTATACGGCACTGTACATTGGTGTTTTATCCCACGTTCAGCCAGAAATGCGTTAAAATCAGAAGATTATATTCCCCCCCTCGATCAGAACGGAGGGTGCTCATTTTACATGCTGACAGATTTTCAGCCAAAACCAAAAACTGTTTAAAGCACATGAACACTTCGAACTTTTCCTTCAATGGATATACCCATGCATGCCTAGAAAAATCATCAATGAAAGTCATGAAGTAAAGATAGTTTCCAAAAGAAGGTGTCTGCATAGGACCACAGACATCACTATGTACAAGCTGCAATTTCTGCGTAGCCCGAACTGAACCATCTTTTGGAAAGAAGGAACGCTGCATTTTGCCCAAAATACAGCCTTCACATACATGTTTTCCAGGTGCCTCAAGTTTGGGCAAAGAGAACACCATTTCAGATTTCTATAGGCATAGCAAACTAGCAAAATTCATATGACCAAAGCATGCATGCCATAGCTTTGCATCTAACATAGCCTGAGAATCATTTACTGCACATGCCAAATCATTTTCAAATCTTTCATAGTCTATGACCTTATACAGCCCACGACATAAAATGCCAGAAGCAATAATAACATTGCCATTTGATAGATCATGAACTGTACATCTGTCATCAACAAATTTCACAACCAATCCAATCTTGGCTAATGCAGAAACTGATAACAGATTCTTCTTGATCCCTGGCACAAATAAAGCATCTGACAAGGTGAAAGAACTACCATCAGCAGTAGTCAGAATGATCTTACCAACTCCCATAACAGGATAAGAGGAGTTAATGGCGCATGTGACAGTATTCCCTGTAGGGGCAGGCTCGAGTGAAGAGAAGAAACTGTGCTGCGAGGTAATATGTTTGGTCGCCCCACTGTCAAAGTACCAAACATCTGAGTCCACTGCAGACATGCACTGCTCATGAGAAGATGGGTCAAAACTGCAAACAGTAGTAAACGCCCATTCTTCTTCCTACACAAGATTAGCAGACTCTGTTTTTGGTGTAGAGGCTTCTGCAAGACCATTCCAGCCTCCTTTTTCTTTGCCTCTTTTGCAGCCAATTTTGGACAGTTCTTTATGATATGATCATTCCCTTTACAGTACTTGCAAAACAATTTCTGCTTTTCTGATTTCTTCTCATCTTTATCCTGGTTCTTCGAATGTGCAGCATTTGCAGATTTCTGCTTACTAGTAGAAGAGCTCCATTTTCCTTTGCGCTTCTGACTAGCCAGGAAAGCTTGATCTGCAACACGCATAATGGACCTGTTCTGCCTGATCTTCCTGCAATAGAACAGAGACTAACTCCTCAAATGATAAGGCATTCGGATTGCCTTTCATCCTACTTCCTAGGATTGGAAGTTATCTACAAAGATCATGGTTTGTTTCTTACTCAAAGAAAGTACATTAAAGACATGTTGGCAAAATTCAAGATGCAAGATTGCAGGATTGCAGTACTCCAATGGAGGTTAATCATAAATTGAGCTCACATGAAGGTGAACTCATAGAAGATGTGACAGGTTATCAAAGCCTTGTGGGTAGTTTGAACTATGCCACATTGACAAGGGTTGATATATGTTATAGTGTGAGTGTGCTAAGTCAATCTATGCACACACCCAAGAAACCTCACATGGAAGCTGCCAAGAGGATACTCAGATATCTCAAAGGAACCATGAATGATATATTACCCTTATGTATCTGATTTAAGTTTGAAATTGTTCTCTGATGCAGATTGGGTTGGCTCCAAGGAAGACAGAAGGAGCACCTTAGGTAATCTTACCTTTGCAGGCTCAAAACTTGTTTCATGGTCATCCAAGAAGCAACCCACAGTTGCTCTCTCTTCCACAGAGGCTGAATACAGAGATCTTGCCATAGCTACTCAAGAAGCTATGTGGATGAAGACACTATTCACAGATCTTGGATTGGAATTTGGGACTCCAACTTTTTTGGTGGTAATATGAGCTCTATTCACCTAGTTGCCAATCTATTTTTCATGAAAGGACTAAACGTATTGAAGTACATTATCACTATGTAAGAGAGAAAATTGTGAGCAAGGAAATTCAGTTAACTTATGTGTCCACTCATCGGTGTCCACTCATCAACAATGTGCAGATATTCTAACCAAAGCATTGGATGGTACGAAGCTTTGCAAATTCAAAGCTATGATTGGGTTGCAGGTAATCTTGGAAGATCTAAGACCCCAAGCATACTTGGCTTGAGGGGAAGCTATTGGAGCAAGACTATGACAATCCTAAGTATCTGCTTGAGTCTCACAAGGTCATAGGAGAAGCTTTAAAGTGAAGACAATGTATGGAAATTAAAGAGTTCACTTGTGAACTATCCCTTGTAATTTTTTGGATTCTTTACTTGATGTAAAAGTAAAGGAATCTAAGTGGTTGAGTCCACTTGATGAAAAAAGGAAAGAAAAGCCACGAATTTTTTATTAGGTGAGTAGGAGAATCAATCACTAAAAGATTGGAGAGTGATTATAGGAAGATTCAAATTCAAATCTTGGCTCCAAAGATCACTATAAATACATGGCCTTCTAATCCCATTTTTGAAGACCTCCATGAGCTTAGCTTTATGCCATATCAAGGTGTGCTTATTAAGATAGTAAGAGTTCCCCAAAAGGAATCAAGTCAATTGCTACTGTGGCCAGAGAATTCTTCAAAACCTGCAAAAGAGGCAAAGAAAAAAAAGGCTAGAATGGTTGTTGCAAAAACCTCTACACCCAAATCAGAGTCCGCAAATCTTGTGTAGAATGAAGAATGGTGTTTACTATTGTTTACAATTTGAAGTATTTTGATGGCGATGCACCATAGTGCGCTCTCCTTCTCGCGATCTCCACGATGATACCTCGGAGTAGAAAACTGAGCTCCTAAGGCCGCACACAGTGCTCCGCACAGAGATTGCAGAATACGCAGAAAAACACAGCACAGAGAGAGCACAAAGACAGACTTCTTAGGTCTTACAAATGCGGTCAAACTTACAATCTATGACTGACCAGGTCACTATATGTTTTATTAAAGAACATATACAAAGAAGTGTCTAGTGCCCATTTGGCCTTTCACATGGACACTAATGGTAACAATCTCCCACTAAAGGCCAATATGGCCAAAGTAATTATGGGAGAAAAATGAAGAATAATAAATAATACCTGAGTGTAAGTATACAAACTATACCTCCCACCTGATGGGCATGTTACACAGTATACAAGTGACTGTGTAAGATCATGAATCAAGTAACCCCCCATCAAGTGACAACAGTGTCGAAAGCTATCCTGTGGTAGAGCTTTAGTCAAAGCATCTGCAGCATTATCTCAAGTGTGAACCTTCTCAAGAATAATGCGCTCACTGGCTAAGCAATCTCGAATGAAGTGATACCTCACCTCAATGTGTTTGGTCTTTGCATGATAGACTGGATTCTTAGCCAAAGCAATGGCACTCTGACTATCACTGAGCAAACGAGGTATATGCTGAGGTAAACCCATATCACAAGCAAGATGAGAAATCCACAATGCTTCCTTACATTCCTCACTTGCTACAACATACTCTGCTTCTATGCTGCAAACAACTGTGCATTCTTGAAGATGAGATCTCAGATAGCACCTCCAGCAAAATGAAAAATCTACCCTGATGTAGACTTATGATTGTCTACACAACCAACATAGTCAGAATCTGTGTAACCAATAATGGATGCTTTCCCTCTACCTAAGCATAGACACTTGTCCTTAGTGCCACTCAGATATCTTAAAATCATCTTGAATGCTTCCCAATGTTTCTTGCCAGGATTAGACATATATATGCTCACAACTCCCACTGCAAATGCAATGTCTGGACTCGTAGGTACCATAGCATACACTACCAACAGCAGACTCATAGGGAATTTTGGTCATGAATTCCTTTTCCTCATCTGATTTGGGGCAATCATCCTTTCTCAATTTCACATATGTGGGTAAAGGTGTACTCAATGTCTTTCCACCCTGCATATTGAACCTGTGAAGTACTTTGGATATGTACTCACTTTGAGACAAGTATATGCATCTTTTGCTCCTATCATGAGTAATGTGCATGCCAAGAATATGTTTGGCATCCCCCAAATCCTTCATATCAAATGTCTGGCTCAACTTCTTTTTGAGAATTGACAAATCATAAGAGGACTACCCAGCAATCAGCATATCATCGACATAAAGTATCAAGCATATCAAGCGACCATCTGAGCATCTCTTTGTGTAGAGACAATGATCCTCATTGCTTTGAGAATAGCCTTGAGACTTCATAAAAGCATCAAACTTTTGGTACCATTGTCTAGGGGACTGTTTAAGTCCATACAAGCTCTTCTTAAGCTTACAAACTAGACTTTCCTTGCCAGGAACTACATAACCCTCTGGTTGTTCCATATAGATCTCATCTGTAAGATCTCCATGCAAGAAAGCAGTTTTCACATCCATTTGGACTAGCTCTAAGTCCTCCATTGCAACGAATCCAAGCAACATGTGCAAGGTAGTCATCTTGACCACTGGAGAGAAGATTTCCTCGAAATCAAAACCATGTTGTTGCTTAAAACCCTTTGCAACACATCGTGCTTTATACTTTGGAGAAGCACTATCTAATGTAAATTTCAGCTTATATACCCATTTACATGGTAAAGCTTTCCTGCCCTTTGGCAAAGGTACCAAATCCCAAGTACCATTCTTGTGAATAGAATCCAACTCACTCTTCATGGCATGCTCCCACTTGACATGATCCTCTATCTGCATAGCCTCTTTGTAGCAAGAAGGCTCACTGAAATATGTTAGCATAACAAAATCTAAACCTGGAGCATATCTATCAGGTGGATGTGAGACACGTGCAGAATGTCTCAATGGTTGCTAAATAGGAATATGTGCAGACTGATTTGAATGGACATTCTCTTGAACATCCCTATGTGAAGCATTTTTATCCTCAAACACCACTCTTCTCACTTCAACCTCCTTAATGGGTTTTTTATGCATCTTAGACTCATTGAAAATGACATCACTACTTCTGATCACTGACCATGTTTCAGGATCCCATAAGCGATATCCAAATTGTCCTTCTCGACCATATCCAAGAAAAATGCATTTCTTTGACTTATGATCCAACTTTTGTCTAAGATTCCTTGGTATATGAACATATGCTTCACACCCAATAACTCGAAGATGATCATAATATGGTGGCTTCCCTGTCCATAACTCTTGTCCCACTTTCAAACCTTTGGTAGTACTAGGTGAAAGGTTAATCACATGAACTACAGTCAATACTGCTTCTGCTCAAAAACCTTGTGAGAGGTTTGCATAATGCAACATAGAGACTACTCTATCTTGAATAGTTCTATTAATCCTCTCAACTACACCATTCTATACTAGGGTATAAGGAGCTGTAAACTCGCTACAAATCCCTCTAGACTGACAAAAAAGGTTTACGACTAAGGCAGCAACCGAGGCATAGACCTTGGCATACCTTGTCATCCGAGTCACTGAAGTCACCGTTTGCACCATTGGTTGTGTGCGAGGGAGGACCTCAATGATCAAGGAATATAGAGGTTCCCGGTACTTCCCCAGAGGTTATCCATCCCAGTATTGTTCCCCCTCGGAGCTCGCTTAACCGTGGCAATGTCTTGCCACTAAGCTACACTCTTGTGGTGTTTGAAGAAGGGGAAAGACTAAATTTGACATTACCTTGAACTTATTTTGATCCCTCAAAGCTTCATTCTTTGCTTTCAAAGCCTATTTCTGAAGCATTTTTGGGGTGTCTTTTGGAGTCGTTTTGGAGTACTTCCACACATATTTCTCTTCACAAAAGTCCAAGAACATCAAGAAGAGTGTTTTTTGTACTTCTTTGACATTAAATATCAACCTTTAAGGCTGTATTTTCAACCACATTCACAAAACTATAGGTTTCTTGAAAGATTCCAGTTTTGGTGGGAGCAGTCGCTGCAAATTTATGTAGGTTTTTTGAGCCAAAAACATCAGAGTTGACAGACACTTGCACATGTTATTGGTTAGTTTTTGGGCTATGCATTCAGCCTTTTGGTGTCATTTCATTGCATATATTGAGCACATACACATTATATATGCTTCTGTGGATACTACTTATATACAGCCATGTGGTCATTGATATAGCGGTTACGTTCTTTGCATAAAGCCTTTTACGCTTGATAAAGAGGGTCGTGGTGAGGTTTTCTTAACTGGGAGGCACCCAGATGTCGGGGTCTCTCAGTGATGCAGGTGGAAGACTTACCCAGCCTCGCCATAGGAGATGTATGATAGCTGTTCATAGGTGCTCGATAAGCCTAGTTGGCTTCTATTGGGTAACTGATTATATGCAGTGGCGTCAGTGATTCACTATGCAGGCAAACATGTCAGTACTTGCAGTTTTATGATATTTTGATGCTTGTCATATGCTCATTTTTGTAGAGGATACGCTGGCAAAATTTTTCCAGATTTTTGGTTTTGTCAACTATACAGTGGTCTATTTACTCATTGATACACTTATTCGTTGGTGTTTGGACTCTTCTAGCTCCATTATCATTCCATTCAGTTCTCTACCATCATGGCATCAGAGGTCTCAAGCACATCCAATGGATCAAGGTCTAGTGTTAGTGTTTCGAGGAGGAGCTATAACTTGCAAGGCAAAGACCATTTTGAGATCCAAAAATTTGATGGCACAAACCTTGCTTTATGGAAGAATCAGATTAAAGATATGCTGATTCAAAGGATGCAATGGAAGCCATTAAATGGAATTTCAAAGAAGCTTGCTAACATGGATGAAGATGATTGGGATGAGTTAGATGAAATGGCCAGGTCTACCATTTGCTTGGACCTGGCAGATAATGTTTACTTTACAGTATTAGACTATGAAAGTGCAGAGGAGCTTTGGAAGAAGTTATGCAACACATATGAAAAAGAGACGCATCAAATAAAGTCTATCTGATGAGAAAATTATATGACCTTTGTATGAAGGACACAGATAGTGTTGCTGCTCATCTAAATGAGTTTGATGTTATATTCTCTCAGTTACAAGCTCAAAAAATGGATATGGATAATGAAATGAAAGGAGTATTGATGTTATGCACCTTGCCTTCATCACGGGATACATTTTGCACAGCTATTAGCAATAGTGCACCTGGTGGTAAACTCATCTATGATGACATATGTTGAGCACTCTTGAGTGAGGAGATTCATAGAAAATCCATGGTTGGCACTTAGAGTGGAGATGCATATAATGTTCGTGATTCTTACCAAGGAAAGAATCAACAACGTGGCAAGAGCAAGAACAAGGAAAAGAATGGTCAACAAAATAAGAGTAGAAGTAAATCAAGGAAGAGGGATATTGAATGCCATTATTTTCATAAGAAAGGACACAAGAAGAAAGACTGTTATGCATTAAAGAATGCTAAAGGTAACGGACAGAATGTTGATGGGCATGTTAAACAGTTAACTGCACCATCTACTTTGACTGTGAAGATTGAAGAAATTAATGCTATTTTTGATGATGCTGATGTGTTGACACTTGATAGTACTATGCCAGTTGAGGCTCTTATGGCTGATTCTCTTTCCCACACCTGGCTGCTAGATTCTAGTGCTTCTTCCCATGTGACACCACATAGAGAATGGTTCTCTAATTATGCAGCAAAGTCTTTTGGTACCGTGAGACTTGGTGATTCTTATCAGTGTGATGTTGTGGGGATTGGAGATGTGGTTGTGCACTTCATTGATGGTTCAAAATTTACTATGCATAATGTATGCCATGTACCTCAGTTATCACATAGTTTGTGTCAGTTGGTCAACTTGATGAACTTGGTTACAAGGTGGTCTTCTATGCTCAGTCCTTTTGCATATCAAAGGGCAATATGGTTATTGCAAAAGGGGGCAAAGTTGGCTCACTTTATCCTTTATTTGTATCCTAGAAAGAACACTTGTTAGCTGTTATTGAACAGCCTATGGCTTGTATTTGGCATGGTCGTTTGGGCCATATACCTCGTAGTAGAATGGAAAATCTTTCTCGTTTTGGGTACTTACCTATGTTATCTTTCTCCAATTTTTCATTTTGTGAGTATTGTCAATATGGAAAGCAAACTAGAAATGTGCATAGAACACACATTGAAACTTCAATTCAGCCTTTATATCTCGTTCATACAAATGTGTGGGGTCCTATGCCGACTAGGTCCTTAGGTGGTTCCCTTTACTTTTTCACTTTCATAGATGATGCTACTAGAAAAGTTTGGGTATATCCTATCAAATCAAAGGATGAGGTACTCCCTACTTTCAAAAAATGGCTTGCTTTAGCTAAGACTGAAAAAGGAACTAAGCTTAAGGCTTTACGTTCAGATAATGGGGGTGAGTATACCTCACATGAATTCAACCTTTTTTGTCAGTCTAGAGGGATTCGTAGAGAGTTTACAACTCCTTATACCCCAGTACAGAATGGTGTAGTTGAGAGGATGAATAGAACTATTCAAGATAGAGTAGTCTCTATGTTGCATCATGCAAACCTCTCACAAGGTTTTTGGGTAGAAGCAGTATTGACGGCAGTTCATGTGATTAACCTTTCACCTAGTACTGCCAAAGGTTTGAAAGTGGCACAAGAGTTATGGACAGGGAAGCCACCATATTATGATCATCTTCGAGTTTTTGGGTGTGAAGCATATGTTCATTTTCATATGTATTACATTATGTATTGCATAATGTATTACTTTCACAGTCTAATATTGTAAAGTAAACATTATCTGCCAGGTGCAAGTGAATGGTAGACCTAGCCATTTCATCTAACTCATCCCAATCATCTTCATCCATGTTAGCAGGCTTCTTTGAAATTCCATTTACTGGCTTCCATTGCCTCCTTTGAATCAGCAAATCTTTAATCTGATTGTGCCATCAAATTTTCAAATATCAAAATGATCTTTGCCCTGCAAGTTATAGCTCCTCCTCGGAACACTAGCACTAGACCCTGATCCACCGGATGTGCCTGAGACCTCTAATGCCATGATGGTAGAGAACTGAATGGAATAATAATGGAGCTAGAAGAGTCCGAACACCAACGAATAAGTGTATCAAGGAGTAAATCGACCACTGTATAGTTGACAAAACCAAAAATCTGGAAAAAAATTGCTAGAGTATCCTCTGCAAAATGAGCGTATGACCAGTGTCATAATATCATAAAGCTGCAAGTACTGACATGTTTGCCTGCATAGTGAATCACTGACTCCACTGCATATAATCAGTTACCCAATAGAAGCCAACTAGGCTTATCGAGCACCTATGAACAGTTATCATACATCTCCTATGGAAAGGTTGGGTAAGTCTTCCACCTGCATCACCGAAGAGACCCCGACATCTGGGTGTCTCCTAGTTAAGAAAACCTTACCATGACCCTCTTTATCAAATGTAAAAGACTTTATACAAAGAACGTAAGCGCTATATCAATGACCACATGGACATACATAAGCGGTATCCACAGAAGCGTACATAATGTGTATGTGCTCAATATATGTAGTAAAATGACACTAAAAGGCTGAATGCACAGCCCAAAAACTAGCCAATAACACCTACAAGTGTCTGTCAACTCTGATGTTTTTGGCTCAAAAAAACTGCATAAATTTGCAGCGGCTGCTCCCACCAAAACTGAAATCTTTCAAGAAACCTGTAGTATTACGATTGTGGTTGAAAATCACAGCCCTAAAGGTTGATATTTAATGTCAGAGAAGTACAAAGAACACTCTTCTTGATGTTCTTGGACCTGTGTGAAGAGAACTATGTGCAGTAGTACTCCAAAATGGCTCCAAAAGACACCCCAAAAATGCTTCAAAAATAGGATTTGAAAGCAAAGAATGAAGCTTTGAGGGACCAAAACATGTTCAAGGTAATGTCAACTTTAGTCTTTCTCTCTTCTTCAGACACCACAAGAGTGTAGCTTAGTGGCAAGAGATTGCCACGGTTACGCGAGCTCCGGGGGGAACAATACTAGGATGGGTGAACTCCCGGGAAGTACCACGAACCTCTATATTCCTTGATCGTTGAGGTCCTCCCTCACGTGCAGCCAACGGTGCCAACGGTGACTTCGGTGACTCGGATGACAAGGTATGCCAAGGTCTATGCCTTGGTCACTGCCTTAGTCGTAAGCCTTGGAGAAAGTTGGGGGGATGCTCGCTTCGCTTGCACAAAAGGAATAAATCTTTTGCATCGAATTGCTCTGATAACAGTGAAGTATTTTGATGTTGATGCACCACACTGCACTCTCCTTCTCGCGATCTCCACGACGATACCTCGGATTAGAAAACCGAGCTCCTAAGGCTGCACATGGTACTCTGCATAGAGACTGCAGAATATGCAGAAAAACATAGCACATAGGGAGCACGAAGACAAACTTCTTAGGTCTTACAAATGCGATCGAACTTACAGTCTGTGATTGACCAAGCCACTATAAGTTTTATTAAACATATACAAAAAAGTGTCCAATGGCCATTTGGCCTTTCACATGGACACTAACGGTAACACAATTATGATGCATCTTCTCATGAACAGTGTATGTCTGCAATAGACTCAGATGTTTGGTACTCTGATAGTGGGGCAACCAAACATATTACCTTGCAATGCAGTTTCTTCACTTCAATTGAGCCTAACCCTAGAGGTAATACTATCACATGTGCCAACAACTCCTCTTATCCTCTCCTGGGAGTTGGTAAGATCATTATGAATATTGTTGCTAGTAGTTCGTTTAGATTGTTGGATGCTTTATTTATGCGAGTGATCAAGAAAAATCTGTTATCAGTTTCAACATTAGCCAAGATCAACTTGGTTGTGAAATTTGTTGATGACAGGCGCATAGTTATGATTTGTCAAATGGCGACATCATTACTGCTTCTAGCATCTTATGTTGTGGTCTATATAAGCCCATATATTATGCAAAATATGTGAATGATTCGACATGTGCAATTCAAGATTCTCATGCTATGTCAGATGCAAAGCTTTGGCATGCACACTTTGGTCATCTGAATTTTGCTAGTTTGCTACACCTGCAGAATTTGAAATGGTGTCCTCTCTGTCCAAACTTGAGGCACCTCGTTCACAGTGATGTTTGTGGTCCTATGCAAACACCTTCTTTTTGGAGCTATCTTTACATCATGACTTCCATTGATGATTTTTCTAAGCATGCATGGGTATATCCATTGAAAGCAAAGTCCGAAGTGTTTATGTGCAATTCTTGCTTTTGGCTGAAAATGTATCAACATGTCAAATGGGCACCCTCCATTCTAATCAAGAGGGGGAATATATATATATATTTTTTTTAATGCATTTCTAGTTGAATGTGGATAAAACATAAGTGTATAGTACCGTATACACCTCAACAAAATGGAGTTGCTAAAAGGAAGAATAGATCACTCATGGAGATGGTGAGGTGTATGGTCAAGAGTCAAGCTTTACCACATAGTTTCTAGCTTGCAGTTGTTATGTGTGTAGCATATGAACTTAACAAGTGTCCCACTAAAGCATTGCAATCGATCACTCCATATGAGGCTTGGAATGGTTATAAGCCATCTATTGCTCATCCGCATGTCTGTGGTTGTCTGGCATATGCATTAGTGCATAACAACAACATAGAAAATTGGATGATAAACCAATGAAATGTATATTTGTTGGGTACAATTCTGAAAGCAAAGGCTACCATCCATATCATCCAAAGACTAAATACATTTTGGTTAGCCATGATGTTGTTTTTGTGGAAGATGCAATTCAGCCATTAGTTTCATGTACTAAGAGGACATCTATTAGCTCCAAAGATGTGTATGATACATTGTTGCCTGTTTTTATAGGTGGATAGTCTAATCTTTTGGTCCAAATGAGGCTATTTCTCATCCTTTACAAGTTCCACATGATGATGCAGATCATATGATGCACTTGTTGATGAGAGGATTGATATAGAGGAGGCAAAAACTATGCTTAAATGGTTGGTGTAGACTTTACGAAATCACAAATTAGATGCACCTCTATCATATCATACTCATTCAGGTTGAAGCACAAAATTTTGAAAATTGGATGGCTACTATGCAATCAGAATATGATGATATCATGAAAATTTGCACCTGGTCTTTATGTGACTTGCCTCCTAGCAAGAAGGCCATTGGCACTTAGTGGGTATACAAGCTAAAATGTAATCTTGATGAAACAGTTGATAGGTATAATGCTAGGCTTGTTGCAAAGGGTTATGCTCAAGAAAGAGGCATTGACTTTGATGAGACTTTTGTTCCAACATGTTGAATGACTATTGTTCATAGCATCTATGCACTTGCAACTCATCATGGTTGGAATGTACATCAGTTGGACATTAAAAAATGCATTTCTAAATGGTGACTTGCATGAAGAAGTGTATGTCTTCAGCCTCTTGGCTTTGTGTAGAAAGGGCATGAAAACAAAGTGTGCAGGTTGAAAAAGGCATTACATGGTTTGAAGCAAGCACCACGTGCTTGGTATGAAAAGATACATGCCTACTTGATTGCACATGGTTTTGATAATAGTCCAACTAAGAGCACCTTACACGTTAAGCATGCAAATGATGTGCTTTTGATCATTGTTGTCTATGTCGATGACATGCTGCTCACTGGTTCGAATGAGAAGCATTTTGCTTATTTTAAGGCTGATTTGCATGCCTCATTTGAGACATCAAATTTGGAGCATTTGCATCATTATTTGGGCACTCAGTTTATGCAATTTGATGGTGGAATAGCTTTGTCCCAAATAAAATACAATGCCACATTATTGTAGTGTTTTGGACTTGATGATTGCAAACCTACTGCCACTCCTATGGAAACAAGTTTATGGTTGAGTTTGCATGATGCTGGAGGTGCATTGATGTTGTTCTCTATCAGCAGGCTATTGGATGCTTGATTTACTTATGCATTACTCAGCCATATATTCAATTTGTTGTCTCATATATGAGCAAGTTTATGCATTGCCCAAGTGTCAAGCATTGGCAGGCAGTTAAGCACATCTTTCGCTACTTGAGTGGTACCCAACTACTTGGATTGTTTTATCCCAAGGGGGGATCACTACCGCCAGATTTACATGCTCTTTTTTACTCTAATTGGGCTAGTTGTTATGACACTCATGTGTCCACTAATGATTTTTGCTTCATGCTTGGTAGCTCATGCATATCTTGGTTGAGCAAGAAGAAACCTACTATGGCCACTTATAGTTGTATGGCTAAGTATAGGTCAGCTTTCATAGTGACTGTTGAGTGTGTGTGGTTCACACGCCTTATGGTTGATTGGGTGTTGGTCAGTCTTCTAACCCACCATCTTTACTGACAATGAGAGTGCATTGGCAGTTGCAAGAACCCTGTGTTCCATGTTCGCACTAAGCACATTGAGGTGCACTATCATTATGTCAGGGAGAGGTTCTCCGTTGGAGAGATCATTTTGGCATATGTGCTCACACATGAGAACATTGTAGACCTTTTCAAAAAGGCTCTGCCTAGGGAGAAGTTTGAAGCTGTTTGCAAAGCTTTGGTCTTACTTCCTTTTGTGGATTGATTCCACATAGCTTGGCACTTCCTTATACATGAGTGCAAGCTCCTTGTTCACTGCATCACTCCCATTGGGGATTTTTTGATTATTTTGGTAGTGATGTGCATGAAGACACTCGGACCACCAGGGCACTTTTTTCCCTCTTCAGGAGGTTTTTTTCTCCCAACTTGTATATACCCCTATAATCGTAATGATTACTTATCTTTGTACATTCTCTTGACAATACATTCAGTATTGTGTGTTGTGCTCCAAGCTTCTTCTTCTTCCTTGTGATGTTTGCATGCTTCCATAGGCCTCAAACTCCACCAATTTCCTATACATGGAAAACCCATTTTTTGTAATTTTCTCTATTTTTGTCCAGAGTGATAGCATAGGCTTCTATAATTTTTAAGAATGTTTTAGAGCTCGATTCAAATGTCAAATGAGCTAGATGTTAGTCTTCTAGTTCATAGAATGATTAAATAGTAGGGTTCTTCGATGGTAGTTTATAGAATGACTCTGCAAACTATTGGTTTTTGTACTATTGTCTTCATACACAATTTTCACTAGCACACTCTTCTCCAATCTTCCGAGCATAATCTTACATCTCACTTATAGATTTCATAGATATTATTCACATTATACAGAACAAACAATTATAATTCACCACGCAATACCAAAATCGGTTACAACTGTCAAAACAACACTTATACAATATCGAACTTCGCAATAACTTCTTAAATTTCACCAAACTAACATAGTACTTAACAAAATAACTGTAATCAAACTTGATAATATATTAACTAACTGTAACAACAATATGACAATGACAACGACATTGAACAAGAGTTTACTCCAAATCTGTGAACACTTCGATCCTCCCACAGTGATCAAATCCCTACAGACTCATCGTGCTAGACTCTTAACCATGCAATGTTTCTTTGTGTTAGACACCTTTTGAATGATTACAGATGGATCTGAACCCTAAGCAAAAAAGTCATCATCTACTAAACCCTGTAAATGAATCATTCTAGTTTCTTCAAAATTCCTTTTGATTTTCTTTTGTAATGCTTTGAGCAACTTTTGTACAGTATCGTCATCCAGTAGCTGGGCTTCAAGACTGGAAGAACTAGCCAAAGTCGCTTGATCAAGAATCTATTGGCTCTATGCTACCAAAAATGATTCTTCTAGATAGAATTCGTTCTTGAGTAGCTTGGCATCTAAGTCGACTCTATTCAGCATCGGCTTCTACCTTCTTCGTCTTCTCATTCTGATTATTCAATAAATTCTCCATTCTTTGAATTTTTTGTGCCTGAAACTCGTTGGTTTTGAAATTGGAGTGCCTCTCCTTCTGATTCGCATCTAATTCTTTCTTTAACTTATGGTTATGCCAACTTTAGCGGTCAAAGTCTATGCTTTAACAAAAAGTTCCTCCTTGGTGTTGGTCAGTTCAGTCTCCCATTGAACAACTTTAGCTGCAATATCTATGCAAGCCCGCTCCAATGCAGTAGCTTTCTCTATTTGTTCTTCTAGCATAGAGCTTACTTTGGCCAAAGCTTCATTCTTTTCAGCTAATCTATAGTGTAGAGCTTCCAATTCTTCATCTTCCTTTGTCAATTGCTATTGCAACTGGAGTTCATGTGCACGGGATTGCATTACTTCTTCCTGTATTTGTGCGAGATCATCTTCGGCAATATCTAATTTCTCTTGAAAAGATTGTTGTAGGTAGGTTTTCTCTACATCCATGCTTGTTTGAATCTGACTTCCAGCATGTACTAGATATTGCCTGGCTTTGGAAAGATTTAATGAAAAATTTGAATGATTCCCAATTGTAGAAAGAAACTAGCAGAAAGAAGGTTTGTCGTCGATGGATCAAGGGAAAATTCATGAACAACAGGTTTGTCGAAAGTGATGGGTGTGGAGGGGAATACATCAGAGATTCTGGCGGCATGATTTCCATTGCCTCATCATGAACAACATCGGCCTCCAAGGAGATAATAGGATCAGAAGGACCATGGGACGGGTAGGTTGAAGAGGGATGGAGGGGCCTTCAGTTAGTAAAATCTCTTTGGCACTCATAGAAACCTGCTGCTTGACAATCCAAGTGATAATATCATTGAGAAAGGATAAAATCACCATCTGCAAAGGCTTTTACTAATCATCGGCAAGTTGTCAATGTCTATCAACTTCAGGCTTGTAGACTGCACAACACAATCTATGATTTGGACCTCACCATCAGCAATAAAGGTTGAAAGGACTTCGACTTTTGTAGAGACCACCGTAGCCTCCTTTGACGTGATGACAATTCTAGTGTCGACTTGGGCAGAAGAGGAGCTGCAAGTTGTAGTGGGCATGATAGCGATGCATCATCGTTTGTGAGGGAAACATTGTATCACTGAATCTTCTTCTTCTTCTTCTTCTTCTTCTTCTTCTTCTTCTTCTTCTTCTTCTTCTTCTTCTTCTTCTTCTTCTTCTTCTTCTTCTTCTTCTTCTTCTTCTTCTTATTCTTCTTCTTCTTCTTCTTCTTCTTCTTCTTCTTCCATATGAGATGATACCACAAAGGAGGGAAGGATGGGGGTAATGGATGTCGAAACCTTAGAAGGGGGGTCAGGAAGAAGCAATGAGAAGATGTGGGGTAATTGTGTTTGCGAGAACTCCCCTTTGGACAACTGCTTAACCACCACCTGACATTCCTTGTGAATGTGGTAGAGGAAAAACAAAACCCAACTGACTGGTTCATTGGCCGCTAGGTGAATTAAAGAGTACATAGGACGGGAGATGTCATAGGCACGTTTTTGGAGATTGACGGTAACAATCAAGAATTGAAGGGCATGACATTCTGGGGGCGGATGACACATAATGGCATATTCGTTAGACGATTGGCGGGGAAGAGGGCATTCATGGTGGCTATGGGGAGTGGAGTGACTTTGATAGAACTGACATTTCAGAGATAGAGGTGGTAAGCAATAGTGTCTAAGCTGATGCAAGTCATTAGATACAACTCGACAATCGATCAGGTGGTGGCGAAAGCAGGGCAGTCCATAATGGCTCAGACTAAGGTCATAGCCAAGGGATGAGAAGGAACTGTGTGCCATGTTAATTGTGCAAATGACAGCAAGTCATGCACTTGGAAATACTCGGCTATGTCAAGAGCCATAAAATCACCGAACCCAGTGAGGTGTGGCAGGGCTTCCATGGTTGCAAGGGTGGCTGCGAAAGCGCAGAGCAGGATGGAATGATTACATAGAGTGCAAGAGTTCTCACACACAGACAATACACACCATAAATGAAATAAGGACAACAATGGAGGATAAAATAGAGATGGGAAGGATTAAGATGGTGTAATCAACCACAACAAAATTGCATAGAAAGGCACATGAAAGTGGGATGTGGATGGTGTGCGTCATTAAGGAGCTTCCAAAAAACATTAATCCTTGATGGAGTGCAAAAAGAGCATAGCTTCGATCCATTAAATGATCTACGTAAGAGATCTCCGGTGAGAGTGGCCAACCAAAATGTAGTCGACTGATCTTTGCTGCAATTTGTAGGAACCAAACCACTTGACTTTAAATTTCCCTACTTTAAAGTCAGCTTTTGATTTATAGACTAATATTAACTCATCGAAGGTGAACATTGATGTCTTGAGGAAATAATCATGGGTCCTAGCTTGCCAAATTTGCATCTCCTACAGCATTAGAAAGCATTCAAAACAAGTTTCTTCCATGGAGATCATCAAGTCTACTATAAATCGATTGTTCCGATAAAAGTTTGGATTCTATGGAGACACAGAGACTGGGGACCACTATTGATAGAGGAGCAATTGCTTCAATTCCAAAGGCAAGTTTGAAAGGGGTGAATCCGATAGCAACTTTATATGTGGTACGGTAAGACCATAGAACTGAAGGAAGTAACTGATCCCAATGCTCAAGAGATACCTGGATTAATTTTCATAGCATAGTTAATAAAGTCTTATTAGTACATTTTGCCAGACCATTAAGGTGTACCTCATTAGTACCTTCACTCGAGGGTAGTTAGATGTACTAAATTTATGGAGGATATTAAATTCACTTGTTAAGGCTTTAATTAAGTCATTCGCAAAATGAGCTCCACGATATGAAACAAGTTCCAAGGGTAAACCAAGATGCAAAAAAACTTCTCTAGTAAGATAATGAACCACTGTAACCACCATAGCATTCTATAAAGCCCAAGCTTCAGCCCATCTAGTTGCATAGTCAATGCAAGCCAATATATGGTTATTCATAGAAATTGTCAGAGGGGAAATGGGCCCAACAAAATCTAATCCTCATTTTTGGAAGGGTTCAAGGGGCATAATAGGCTGAAGCGGGAAATGTTTAGCCGGAACAGGCTGCCCAATCCTCTGACATGGATCACATGTGAGCTACAAGAAACTAAGAATTATGACCACCACGTGCTAGAGAGATGACTCTCCTCCCAACCATATGCCTCTATATATAGCTCTCTCCAGTGGAATGCCTTCTTGGACAGGTGGATACTAACCATCCATGTGTCGACCATGTAATTGTGTGTGCACCAAGTGTCCCAGTTAATTGCAGTTAACTCAAATGGATGCTTCTAGAAGGCACTAGAGCTCTTTGGGTGAAATACTCCCCATGTATCCCATGGGGATTGAATTGAAGACGTCCTCCTTCACACCCTTGAGACTTAGCCAGTTCTTTAAGTCTTGTAAGGGATAAGAATCATATCTTAGATACTATGTTCATGCACTACTGATACCAAGAAATGAACTAGTACTTGGAATCCACCCATTTCACATGTTTGTGCCTAGATTGCACATCGAGGCACAAGTGAATTGGGAAGGGATGTTTTTAGATCCACCCTTATAATTCATTCACTAGTTTGTACTTTGAATAATTTCTCAAAGTGCAAAGCTGGATGGTGTTTTGAATCCTTTGCGCAGGGATCCCACCATAGAGAAGAAACATGTTCTTCTGGTTTTCGAGCATGAGGCTCGTGGGTTGCCTATAGTATATATGTAGCTCTACTTTTTAGGACAAAAATATTTTTTCAAAGGGGAAACAATGTAATAAAATAATTCTATGATCTAAGGATCTGGTCGGTTCAGATAGATATGAAATTGGACACCTTTTGGTCACCCCTGTGTATGACCAAAGGTCTCAAGTTTAGACTTACTAGGAGATCATGTGTTCTTGTAAACAAGTGATCCACTAGCTTCTTACCTGGTAGCTTGAGCATTGCTTCATCAGGAGGACTAAAGTTCAAGTGCTTCAAGAATCTGAGCACAAATTCCTCTTGACAAAGGTATTGCTTTTGTTTGCATGCGGCTATAGAAATACAAATAATAATTTAATGCCCGCTTAAAATTAATTAACTACGAGTGACTTCCCAATTGGATACTGTGAAGTGCACTGAACTCATGTGAAAAGGTCATGAGCTCGAGTCCTCTTGCCAGCATCATGGTATGATCTTGATATTCAATAAATATTTTGCTACTCAAAGTAATTCGGAGAAGGCAAAAACACACAGACAAAAGAGAAATGATGCATGAAAACAAATTCGCTGAAGAAAATGTAGGTGAATGAAAAGAAAAATACATCTATAAGATCTTAAGTGAAGCATGTGTGAAGAAGATAATGAAGTTGCATCAACGTCTCCATGGAAGCTCAACCTTGAGCTCCGATAGCAATGCAAGAAACTAAGAATTATGACCACCATGTGCTAGAGAGATGACTCTCCTCCCAACCATATGCCTCTATATATAGCTCTCTCCATGGTCTTCTTGGGTAGGTGGATACTAACCATCCATGTGTCAGCCATGTAACCGCATGTGTGCCAAGTGTCCCAGTCAACTACAGTTAACTCAATTGGATGCTTCTAGAAGGCTCTAGAGCTCTTTGGAAAAAATACTCTCCCCATGTATCCCATGGGGGTTGAACCCAAGACCTCCTCCTTCACACCCTTGAGACTTAACCAGTAAGCTAAGTGGATCACTTGCTTACAAGAGCACATGACCTCCTAGTAAGTATAAACTCGAGATCTTTGGTCATACACATGGGTGACCAAACAGTGTCTGATTTTAGATCATCTGAACCAACCAGATCCTTAGATCACAGACTTACTTTATTACATGAGCACATACTGCCAAACATCTTTGATCATTGTAGACCACCACAAGCCACTCTGTAACACTTTCCATAAAGTTAAATCCACTAAGAAATGTCCATCGGTGGGATCAAAATAAGCAGAGGAAAGTATCATAGGCACCTCATGGAGGGGAACACAGTGAAGCCAAGCACGAGAGAGATCATAATAATAAAAGTGATCTATAATAATGGTAAATTTCTTACTATAGGTGACTAAATTACGGCGCTTCGATAAGGATAAGGAGTTTGGGGGTAGATGGATCTTCATAAAAGAGAAAATAGTATCATAGTAAGTGGTAGTGAGATCCCACGATGTCGCAACACTAGCTGGTTGGGCCATATAGATAGTCGAAGGGTTCATGTAGGTTATGTCAGACACCTCACTAGAATCCAATCGGGAGACAAAATCTGCTAAAGCATGGTGCATGTCGGGTCGATGCACAATATCAAAATCAAATTCCTGTAACTGGAGTACCCATCGGGCCGATCAACCTGTACAGCCTGATTCTGAACTAAATAAATGAGAGTAGTGTGATCCACATGGAAAGTAAATTTTTGGCCTAATAAGTAATGGAGACACTCCTTAATAGAGAAGATCAGTCTAAGACACTCCCTTTTAGTCATAGAATAATTCTTCTTTGCATTGGCAGGTCGTCGGTTAGCATAGTAAATTGGTCTATATGATTTATCAGTAACCTGAGTAAGAACACTATCGATAGCTATGTCTGAATCATCAACAAAAACATGAAATGGTAGCTCTCAATTGCGTGCTTGCAGAATAGGGGCCTCGGTCAATAAGGTCCTCAAGTGATCAAAAACATGCTGGCACTCTAGTGGCCAATGAAAATCTTTCAAAGGGAGATTAACTAATTTGTTCAAGGGAATAGTGAGATGCACCAGCCACCTCAGGTGACGACCATGCCACCTAATTTTCCCTAGAAAACGAAGAACTTCCTTAGCATTCCATGGGGTGGGAGCTTCTAATACAGCTTTGACCTTGTCGAGATCAACCTGGATACCTTGGTCCGAGATGATATGACCCAAAAAATTCCCACGTTGAACAAAGAATACAAAATTTATTAGATTCAGAGACAATCTATATTTGTGGCACTTGATAAAACATAACTGTAATTTAGTTAAGTAATCCACTCACCGATTAGAGACTGAAAAATCATCTAAGAAAACTCTCATGAAGGTGGTGAGATAGGGGGAGAAAATATCTTGCATGTAGCATTGGAATGTGCTCAGAGCATTATGGGGTCCAAACCACATTATTGTACACGCAAAGATGCCCCATGAAGTAATGAAAGTTGTTTTCGATATGTCTGCAGCAGCCATGCACACCTAGTTGTAACCACTATAACCATCCAAGAATGAATAAATCTCATGTCCGACAACATCATCGAGCATACTATCAAAAAAGGGAGGGGAAAAACATTGGGTACGGTAGCTTAAGTTTTAGGTAATCAATGCAAATACAAAGTTTCTTGTTCCTTTTAGGAACGATGACAATGGATGACAATGTTTTATTGGATAATAAAGCCAACTTTCAAGAGGTGGTCAATTTCCTCTTTCACTACCTTTGCATAATGCAGATTCATATGGTAGCTTGGCTGACTAATTGATTTAGCATCCGGTTGCAGAACTATTTGGTGCTGATAAATATGAGGGTCGATACCCTTCATATCCTATTAATCCTAGTCAAAGACATCTTGGAATTTTGTGAGTAGTTGAAGCACTTTATTCCGCTCTTCTTCATTATGTTTGTCACCAATTTTAACCGATTTGGGTTTATCTTCAATACCCAAATTATAGGCTACAAGTTGGTATTCACTTATATATTGTTGAGATTGCTTATCCTCTAATTCTTGCCAGTCTAGAACAGCCTCATCAATTGGGTTCAGTAGGACATACATCTGTTCCGATGGGTCAACACCGTTTACAACACAGGTCATCATACAAGCAGATCCAAAAGTGGTTGTAAATCCACTACTCCTAAGGACAATAAGTCAGAACTCGCTCGTAGGAATTAACCCTCGTCATCATCTATCAACCCATCCATCATATGTACAAGTTTTGTCCAAATTACACTAGATCCTCCATCAATTAGCACTCGATCAATGAATGTCTCTTGTACCATATTGTTATGAGAGGTACAACATGATCCATGGTCTCTGTAGTTGCGTACATGGTGGCCACACAAGGATCTTTCAGTTTAGATATCACACCTAAATGTTGCTCAAATTGTTATTAAACCTTCGGAACCAAGGCTAGCAGTTGCTCAAGTTGTAATGTTATGGGAGAAGATTTCAACATAGACCATAAATCCTCTACTTTCATGTTTTGGGTACCCTCTGAAGCCTACCTTAATACTTGAGGATTTGTTCCACTCTATGACGTTGATGCTTGTTGTATTTGGGTAATTGGTTCTAGTGGGGAAAATACAATTGGCTCTTCTGCTACCCACTTTTGTGTTGTGTTCATCATTTGTGCTTGTTCATTAAAACCTACCTAGTAAACTGCCGCAGTATGCTACAACATTCAACCTGATCATGTCTATATGATAGTTGCCTAAGTATTCGTTTTGACAATTATGAACAAATTGGTCATGGGTGTTGCTCTCTCCCTCTTGCATCTATTGTACTCTTGGGCCTCTTTATAATTTTTGTGGATATGTCCCAATTCTACACAGAAGTAACATCTTACCGGTCTGTGCAAAGTTTGGTGGTCCTATCTGTGGCCAAGGTGGTTGTTGTATTAATCCTTGTTGGGGATTTGTTTGTTCGTACCTTGGATATCAAGTTTTTCTCAAATGTGGCAGTACATAAGTATTGTCTAGTACTAATTCAACTACGGCAGCATTCACTGTGACCCGATTCTGGGCCTTAGTATTATAGACACAATAATTTGTATTGTGGTTATTCATATTACAAATTGCGCAATGTAATTTTTCAATCCATAGTTTTTTGCAATATGTCCTAGGTTTTTACATTTCACACATAAAATGTGCTTAGTTGCATTCATACCTTTATCTTTTGCCACCACAATCCATTCGAGATCTTCAGTGAAACCACCAACCTTGTTCTCCAAATGCAAAGCATGATCTATGATGATGTCTCAGGATAATCCACTAGTGCTCTGAATTATCATGACTTGTTTCAATTGTGGGTTAAGACCATTAATAAACCATTGTGCTATAAATGCATCCTGAAAATGGTAACATAGTCCTGAACAGACTGATTAAGCTTTTGTTGGTTGTTTCATAGAAACTCAAAAATTTGGGTGGGATTTTTCTTGGATCAGAATCTCTGGAGAAAATCATCCTTGATTGCTTCATAAGGACTAAAATGTTTAATGTCATATTCCATGAGCCACTTTGTTGCTTCGTTCACTTGTGTTGTCTGAAAGATCTTGGCTTTATCTTTAGTGTTCATCGTAAGGTTAGCCATACTTTCAATTACATCCAAATTCACTTCAAATGCTCGCACATGAGCATTTGGGTTTTCTCCAGGGAATCCCCCAAACTTGCTATACAAAATTTCCATTGGATAATATCGCTTTGCTCATCATCTGCCATTT